>CANTFK010000328.1:0-154980 GCA_947646735.1 Peronospora farinosa
AGCAGGTTAAGGCCAAGGATCTGTTGACCTTGGGGATGATGGTATCCCAAGCACTTTAAAAGCGTACCGTTCCGTTAATAAGACGGCAGCGTCGCCAGATGGCGCCCGCAGACGCGCGTGCCCGTTTTGGCCACGTAATGATGTCAGGTGACGAGCCACATCCTGTCAACGGAGTGGCTAGGTGGATGTAGATAAGAGTTGACCTTGGAGGGGAGATGGCCATCACGGGCGACTTTAAAAGCTGACGAAATGTTCAGAATGAGTTGCATCAAGCCTTAAAGGCTGGTGCTCTATCCGGATATGGTGGTCATCTGATCTAACTCGAGTTGAACTTGACCCGGGGTTACGATGAAGTAGGCCCCGGAAGAAGGTAAAGGGGCGGTAACAATGGTGCACGTAGGGGAGCATCTGACCTGGAAGAATCCTTCAACTTTACTATTCTTAAGCGTTGTACTTGTGATTGGTAAAGGCATAAGAGATCCACTTCGTCAGATTCTTACCAACGGATAGGGAAGTACGTCAAGAAATTGACTTGGTTTCCTGAACATAACACGGTGAAATACGGCAGTGTACTTTAAACAAAGAACCAGACGCCAGTTGACGAGTTCTTCTTGCAAAATCACGTATGGGCGTAGTTCGCGAGAGCAACCTCCCATCGGATACCTACTTTCTGTGTTAAGAAACTGAATGGTACACGAAATTAGCGTATCGTTCATGTTTATACAAGCCTAACACGAAGGAATGACGCCAATACCCTGAAAGGATGTTTTTCAGAACATAATACTAAAGAACATATGGTCGGCTGTACCTTGCATACAGTGCGCGCTCGACTTAGTCGATGGTGATTATTAATTGCTCATGTGAGCTAGCGATATTACGCTTGGTCTAAATGGGGGTTACACGAATGACGGTTGTAGCGTCTTTCCGATTGTTTACGTCTAAATTATCATTGTATTGCATATAATGCATTATTATACTTCTCTTTAGAGAGGTATTATCATGAGTGCTAAGATACAAGTTATTCGGTAATATCTAATTTTATCGATTGGGATCTGATAAATCACTAACGCTGTATTGGCACATCATACACATACGTTTAGACGATACGTCGTCCAATAGCAACTTGTCTGGTATAATACACCATTATTATAGTAATTAATCTAGCGGTGTACTTAGAGCAGGGAATTATTTATAAAAATTTTAAAATGGCATAAATAAAATCTGCCTTATTTTGAGTTTAAGATCGCAAGTCGTTCTGACATGTTCTCTTGTACGGGCGGCGTTGGCCTTTGAACCTCTAAGATTGTACCTTGTTCTTGCACTCTGTGCTTTGGTTTTCGTGAACTTAAAATATTGCTTGTAGATCATGTCTTCTGGTTCCTTAGAACAGGGTGACTTTGAGTCGTTTAATTAGTTCCTTAGAACTAGCGGTTTTTAGCCTCAGCTCTATTTAGTTCTCTAGAACTAGAGGCTTCCAGCCTAAAGTCTCCTCTGGCTAAAGAGCCGTGCAGCTCCGGCCATACCCGTGTTGCTAGTAATTTGGGCGGTGGCGTTTGGGATTGGTTGGTGATGCCCCAGGGGCTATCGAATGCTCCGCTACGTTTAACCGTTTGGTGACGCAACTGTTTCGACCCCATTAAATTATGCACAGACGTACTTGATGACATTTTTGTCCAGGGCCGAGCTGGAATGGGCGGTCAGATATTGATAACTATATAGTTCATTTACGAGTTGTGCTCGAGTGCATGCGCACTAATAAGCTATATGCTAATGCATCTAAGTGCATCTTCGGGGCCGAAGAAATTCAAAATCTAGGGTGCTTCATTGGAAAACGGGGCCTAAAAAGCGTATCCCGCCAAGGTCAAAGCCATAGTCGATTGGCTCGTTCCACAGTCTCAGAAGACTTGCTCAATGGCTTGGGCCTGCTAATTACTTACACAAGTACAGCGAGAATTACGCTGATATGCACTGGCTATTATCCACTTCTTAAAAGGATGTGGAATGGTGTTGGCAGGCCGAACATGAGGATGCTTTTCAAGCGGTGAAGGCGAGCCTTCCACATGCTCCTATTTTGGTTTCGCCAGACCCTGATCGACTGCTTCATGTCAGTTCAGACGCATCGATTTTGCCATTGGCAGTGCTCTGTTACAATCAGATGATGAAGGCCGTGAGCGCGTGTAATCGCTTTTGAATCTCGCTTAGTTGAAAGCTGCAGAAAGAAACCATCTCGCCTGCGATGGTGCGAGCTTACTTTGCGATGAAGGCGTTCTCGGGCCGAACGAGTTCATCTGCTGGCCTGAAGCCTTTTGTGATCCATCCCGATCATGCGTCTTTACGCACTGCATCTGGCCGCCCATCTCTTTGTGAGAATGCCAGTCAGATATTGCCGCGTTTCTTTGCTGAATATGACCCGAGGGAAACATAAGCTCGGCAAACAAAACGCTTTGGCTGATGCGTTGTCCCGCAGACCTGACTATGAGCTTGCTCATGTTACGACGTTGTCGTCTTCTATCAAGCAGATCTCATTCGTACGGCGCGTATTCTAAAGAAGATCATTGCATAGCGTCGCTACATGCCTTTGGTAGTGATGAGTTCAAAAGACCTCGACATTAAATTGTCGGCACGATTTACGCGTGCGAGCCTCCATCGATATTCAATCGACCAGAGGCTGTTTTACTATTGTACGGATGTGGCGGATCCTTCGCGCATTGTAGAGGGTCATGACGATGATCTGAAGTATCTCACCTTCAATGAGATACGACACCGCTATCGGGGTCATCTGGATCGTGAAAAGAAGTACGGTGCAGTATGCCAAAGTTATTGGTGGTCCAAATTATATAAATGGGTGAGCACGTGCTGTACGTACGTTTGAAACTTGCCAACGGGTAAAACCCTCGCCCCATTCGGCAGCGCCGCTGGCTAGTTTGCCTATTCCACTGTGTGCTGGGGAGTTCATTAGTATGGACTTTGTGTTTGGTCTACCGAAAGATTCGCATGGCAATACAGGTATTGTGGTCTTCGTTGACCGCTTAAACAAGATGGCTCACTTAGCGGCTGTGCCAGACTCCGATCGATGGTGAAGGTAAAGCGGAACTGTTTATCGATCAAGTGTTTCGCTAATACACTGAATTAGTGGCAATTGTTTCGGTCGTGATCCTCGTTTCACGAGTGTAAAATTTGAAAATCTCATTCAGGTGCTTGGCACCCGATTGACATGTCCAAGCGGTTCATCCTGAGACCGTATTTGGTCAACCAAGACGAGTAAATCGCGTTGTTGAAGATATCCTCCGCAGCATTTATGCTGAAACTCCTGGCTGTTGGAGTTCTATGCTCCCTGTTATTGAGTTTGCACTCAATAACTCCGTGTACGCCTCTACTGGCTACAATCCGTTCTATGTGAATGGTATCCTACACACCCACTCGTTCCGTTGAAGCTACACCGAGTGGTTCAGGTCTTGGTGGAGGAGAAGTTGCCGATCGGGCTTGCTGATGTCAGCCCTAGTACTGTTAAGAAACAGGTAAATGCGTTTTTCGCTATGCGACTACATGTCTTACGACATGTGCAAGATGCAATGGCTGATAGTCAAGATGTAAACAAAAAGAATATGCGAGATGCTTTAAAGGCAGAAGCTGTATTAATGATTATGGAGGTCGGAGACCAAGTCTTACTTAATGCTAAAAACCTACCTACCAATGCTTAGTGTCTGCTATCTTTAAGACAAGGTGTGCGTCCGCGCTTAATCGTACCCTTTTACGGTAGTGGCCAAGAAAGTCACAGCGTATACGCTTGATTTTCCGCGCAAATTGCGTACACATCACGTGTTCTATGTCGGCATGCCGGAAACCATATCGGGATCCGTTCCAAGTGGATACTAAGTGCCCTCGCCCTCGAGCTCATCGGCATGCCGCGGGACGGATCATCTGCACCAAAAGGTCAGCTGACCCTCCACTCGGGTTCGGCTCTCCTCCACGCGATTTAAGGCGGGATTTCATCGACTGCACAGTCTCACAGAGATACTGCACCTCTTGAGAAGTAGCTCGGCATGAGCTTGTTCTGGTACACCAGCCCCCTCCGGCATTGCTTGATGGACAGGGTAACCTTTAGTTTCATGTGGAAAGTCTACTGCAGAAACGTCGCCGCCACGGCCAAAACCAGTATCTGGTGAAGTGGCGGGGATATTCCGAGTCGTGGAACTCGTGGGAGCTCGAGGTTCCCTTTCGGCAGGGTTGCCCATACGCCGTGGACATGTTTGAACGCCTTGTGCAGGACCAACCTATTGGCGATGACACACCTCACCAGTAGTGGTGGGTAAAAGTAGTCGAGTAATCGGCCTCAGCCTAGGGTGAACTCACGGCTACAAGTGTAGCCGAAACGTTGGAGTGCTGTGATAGGAGACGCATATTGCGTTTGTTGAGTATCTTTAACTTTCCTCGGTCCTTCAATTTAGCGTAATCGTAACGCATTTTCCGTTCGAGTCGAACATCTGCCACATCGGCACTTGCCCGTAGGGCCCACATGCTACTTAAACGTCTCGCATAATGCGCCCAGCGGCTAAAATCCGTATCCTCTTTGTCCTCGGTTTCTCCCGCCCCCCTTTCTGGATAGAAGGGATGGGAATACCCTTTGTGAGAGGAACTGGTACACCGCGCACTTGCCTAGTGAGGCGTGACAAGTATTGGCTTTGTGTAGTATTGCGGGGTTCCAGATAGCGTTGTCGAAGAGCCGTTCGCGTAGCTTCATCCTCGGGCGAAATGGCCTCCAGGCCCAATGGCCCAGCCAGAGAAGGAATGTCCAGATGCCTCCTTAAGGCGTTTTCCACTGTAGTTGGTTTGAACTTATATTGTCGGTGGCCCTGAAGCCTTGTCACCTATTCTTTTTTCCGGCGCTTAGCACCTTCCCCTTCGTCGATGTTCTGTTGCTGTTGCTCGTCGAGTGGGATAGTAATTGTCGCTGTTGACGATACGTCAGGCGGGTCACGTAACGCTGTTAGCGCATCTGCAACACCGCGTTCAGGGAACGGATTCGGTGCATGACTAGTGTCATCTTCACCCGTGAGGGTGGATAAAGGGGACCCATCGGGTCCCACAAAGACGGTGTCACTTTCGTAATCAACCGCTTCGTCAAGGTTGCCTTCAATGAGGTCCCGTAGAGTCTGTGACTCATTGCCAGGAGGCGTCATGTTGTGTGCCGTGAACAAACCGTAAGGTTTAAACGTTCGCTAAAGTACTACCTTAAAAGAGGAAAGATGTCAAGTGACATTCTATGGGAACGTCAGTCAGGTGGGGAGAGTGTAACGGGGTTACACGACGGTTGTAACATCATTCCGAGAGTTTACGGTTGAAGTTTTTCTTTATTGCATTAATGTATTCTTGATACTTCTTTTAGCGAGGTATTAAGTATGAGCGTTAAGATACGTTATTCGGTAATACCGTATCTTATCGATTGGGATTCGATAAACCACTAACGCTGTATTAAGTACATCATACACAGATGTTTAGACGATACGTCGTCCAATAGCAAAGTCTGCATATAATAATTACTATTATAGTAATTAATCTAGTGTAGTGCACTTAGAGTAGGACTATTTATAAAAAATTTAAAACATAAATAAAATCAGTTCTCATTTTGAGTTTAAGATCGCAAGTCGTTCTGACATGTTCTCTTGTGCACTTCGTGCGTTGGTTCTCTGAACCTCTAAGCTTCTACCTTGTTCTTGCACTCTGTGCGTTGGTTTTCTGAACCCTAGGCATATTGCTTGTAGACTAAGTGTCTCTCCTGGTTCCTTAGAACAGGGTGACTTTGAGTCGTTTAATTAGTTCCTTAGAACTAAGTGGCTTTTAGCCTTAGCTCTATTTAGTTCTCTAGAACTAAGAGGCTTTCAGCCTAAAGTCTTCCTCTGGCTAAAGAGCTGTGCAGCTCCGCTACACTGTTGCACTGATAATGATCACTTTTGCGATCGGTAAGACACTGAGGAGGCCGCGGCGGCGGCCGAAACGCGTCTGGCATGCGTCTGTAAATATAGTCTTTTTGTCATGCGTTTTTTTAATTTCTACAATAGCGGCCTTGGCGGGCGTGTCAATGGCTACTACGGAAGCGACTCGGCGTCAGCTCGTTGCAAGACGAAATACTCAATGTTCAAAACACAGCAAATACCATGTAATTGATTATTCTCTTTATCCTGTTAAAAATTGGATACCAGTTACACAGTTATAACTACTGTACCATTACGATCAAATTATTCAGATAAAAGTTACCAGTTGATAATCAGACGCATCATTTTGTTAGCCAATCAAATACGCGAAACAAATTCACGATAAGGTTTCTTAAGTTCATTTTTGTCTTATTGGGATAATCTAATGGCAGACATGACCTCTACTGTTGCAAACGCTGTAGCTATTGCCTGGACGCGATGGCAACGCTACCACCAACTGCATCATAAACGAGAGGATTTGAGTGTTGCAGAGATGGAAGTACAGTTTGAACTGGTCGCTATAGGTCTCGCATTAGCCGATGAACAGGTTCAAGAGCTTTTTAGAGATGACGCAGAGCCATTTTTAGCATTATTGACGCCATTGCCAACTTTTGAAGACAAGTTTGAAAATGTGAAGCAATTTCACTTTACGTTTGTATCAGCTGCAATGTTATTGGATCAATATTTGCAGCTTTCTAATGAATTAGAAGAGAAAAAAGTTCATGTTGTAACTGGTCCAGTGATGTATCAAGTACTATTGCCTATTCTGCAGCTTCAATGTTCTCTCTTCGCTGCATTATGCGGCGTTAAGAATGTTCCAGATGGTGGTATCGTTTACTGCTAAGAATGAGCAAAGCCAGGAGACGCTTACGCAGCTTTTTAATCGAGTACAAGAGCTGCTAACTGGACAAAACGACAAGTCTACTACTTGTTATGACTCTTTGTGCAGAGTATTTAAGTTTTTACTGCCTCAGAAGCTGGAAAAAGTGGTGAGCAGTGCTATGGAGATTTGTAAACACGCCACGAAAAAGTGGCGACAGCAGCCGCAGCTTCTGCGAGCGGTAGCGCTGCATATTGTCCCAGAACTGGTGGAACTTGAGAGTGACATGGCAGCAACAAAGGCGAGATGTCTGTGTTTGCTAAACATGGTTGTGGACGTTTGGATGCCGTGCTCGAGTGACGATACCTCTGTCAATGAATTGCTGTATCTGGTGTGCATCATCATACCGAAAGCTCCGCGTGAACTCATTGCTAATTCGACGCTGCAAACACTTGTGTGCTTTGCGTTAGGACACAAGGACGCTTTGTTGCGAAAGCAAGGGCTCCATATATTGAAGATAGCCTTTTCGTATTGTGCGTTGCTGTCCGGATCGCAAAAGCGAGGAGCACGACACGACTTGTGGCTGGATAGGTGGCAAAACTTCCTCACAGCGTCAGAAGTGATCCAGATGCATCACGAGCAACACCTAATTGAACAGGTTTGGCCGCAGGTTGCAGTTCTGTTGTCACACTGCTTGGTCATTCGAGATGGCTTAAAGCAGCAGCAACAGGATCGTGAACAGTGGCCGGTGCAGCTAACTTTTGACTGGATGCAGAGTCTGTTTGTTCGTTTATTTTCACATGACAACCCTGTCGTAAAGCGTCTCTTTATCTCGAACTTTATGGAGACCTGCATTGAAGCTTGGCAAAAGTGGGATGAACACGACAGTGCTAGCACCGACGTTGATCGCGAAGCTTCCTTTGCTTGTTCCCCTGCTTTTCAGCGTTTCGTATTCGACTTTTTGCTTCGCGCCTGCAATGACCCGGCGCTTTTCAAGCACACGCATCGCGCTGGTGTCCAGGCTGTGCTGACTAGATTTCTGGTGTCCTTCCTTGCTTTCAAGTTTGCAAACAGCGACCAGGAGCGCGTGTTAGATGAATTTGTTGTTGCGATTAAAGAAGCGATTTTTGGTGAAGGCACAAACAGTCACTCGCCGGATGCTCTATTGAGCATGCTGCAAATATTCCAATCCCCTTGTCTGAAGCGTGCTGCCTCATTCGCGTCTTCAAAGGATCTGCTAAGTGAGACAGCAGTAGACCAGCTGCGATTTTTGCTTGACGTTTATGCGATGCAGTCTTTTTCGCAAGCGATGCGAACGAAGATGCTTCGTGCACTGAGTCACGCTCTTACCGGAGGCTTCGTTAGCGCGTCGACACTTTCACTGTCGGCATTAGCACGTGTCCATTGTGTCTTCCCCATCAGTAGCTTGGTAGCCGATGCCGGAGAGGTAATGTTGCAACTGTTAGCGTGGATGAAAATCCCCACTGCTGTGGGCAAACCGTCCATCTTATCAGCAACTCTGGCGTCTGCAATTCAGACATACATATTATCCCAAGTGGAAGCGAACCCAGAGGGAGTTCTGCTCAGTCCAACTCAACTGGCGAGACTGCTGCTTTTTACAGCAGAAGTCACACACGGAGATTCGAAGACTCACTATATAGACGAAAAACTAGGACATCAGGGAAATGTGAAAGTCTTGTTGCGGGCTCCACTGAGTGCATTGCTGCCCAAAAGGTTGGAACCTGAGCTGAACAGTACCCTACTCGTGCTTCTTGCTGCCAAGTTCGAAGAGCAAGTTCAGGAACTTCTGGATCGTTGTGCCTCATTGCCATCGAAAGGCTTCACGTTTTTGTTTCAACGCGAAGACTTCTATTCCGGACAAGTCTCATACTTTTTTGATATGGCCATGAATGTAGTCCGGCTCTGGTTGGACAAGGTGTCGCCGGAAGCTGATGAATCGGGATCTGGATACCACGAAAAGAATGATGCTATAGAACTCGTGGAATCCGCTACGTTTCTTCTGTCACAACTGAGTACACACAAAATGAACACTACCGGCGAGCTGAACGAAATGTCTGCACTGGATACGCTTTGTAACGAGCTTAGTCAAATCCTGGCAGCGGCTGCGAATCGAAAAGTATTTGACTTGGCATTAGCAGCAAGGTGTTTGTCCATCATCGGATCTAACGCTACTGTTGTAGACTCTCTGCGTGCATTCGAAAGTGGACGGATTCTCCCACTTCTACTTGCGCTTGACACGAGTCGGCGTTACAGTGGAAAGCTTGATGCAAAATGTGCCATTAGCTTAGCTACCAACAAGTGGGTTCTGCTCTATGATGTCATGAAATCATCGACGTTTGTTGACACAAAGTTCTTGCAAACTACCTACGGTGCATGTGTTGAGGCACTCCCTACGGCGGGGATGGATCCTCTAGCTTTGATTCAAATGGTAAACGTTTTGTCGCTTACGCTCTCACAACTGGCCAGCCCGGTATCAAACTGCAAAAATGGCATCGACCAAGTAAACAGTTTGCTCGAGGAGGTCTGGATGGCTTACATTGATAGTAAAGCTAAACCTGACGTGCTTACCCGAGCTGTTGTTAACTGTGTGTTTCAGCCGGTGTTTCTCCTTCATGATGAGCTAAGAGGCACAATGAAGCACTGGATCGCAGAGTATATTCACTTCGGCACCCGACACAGACCTAATGTGATATATCACCTGGCTTGCCGCTTGTGCCAGACTTGGCGTGCACACCCAGCATCTGCTTTATCTTTTGCAGATGAACTTGTCGAACTGCTACTCTACAAGGAACCAGTTATTGACGAAAGGGAGCAGCTAACGACGGATACTAGCCACTCGGTCCAGGGATTCCAAGGCTCTTTTCCAACTAGCAACAGTCACGTCCAGATGGCGATAATTGTAAACCATGCCAAGGACCGATTCGTGCGTCTGGTGGTGCTAAGTTTCCTGGGTGATGTGGCTGTCGAGGGTAGCGCCATTTCTACGAAAACGCAGGACCTTATGGATGCGGTATTCACTCGACTCGTCAAACTCAACGTAACTCCTGAATGGCAGAAGCAGCACATGCTAAACAGCGATGGGTTTGGTAAGAAATTGCGGTCATGGCAAGCGCTCTGTGTCGTCGGCGCTCATGTTACGAAATCGCAGTTGGCCACCCTTCTTCCTATACTCAGGACTGCATTTGCAGTGCCGCAACTGCCCAGTGTTCGGTACTACATGGAGCTTTTCGGCATGCGGCTGGCGACGAAGTATTCACGCGAGATATGTTCAGGCATTTTGCTTCCGATGCTGCGTGATCCGAATTTGATGCCACAGGTGGGTGCTTCGGTGCTGCTTGTGTCCGCTTATCTCGCTAACTGCAAGCTAAATGAAAAAAATAATGATGTCGACTGTGGAGAGCTGCTGGAAACGATGTTACCGTGGCTAAACACGTCGCATGGGTACACGCGTGTTCTGGCCCAATATTTGCTGGCCACGATCCTTCCTCGCCATATCCACCAGCTTCAACAGAGTTGTAGCAATACGCCAGGCCTTCGCTTTCTGGAAGGCACCGCACGTTATCTGAGCAACAACAAGGAGAGCAAACGAATGCTGCGTCGACAAGCACGTAAATTGGAGGAGTTACATCCTGACTACGAAAGCTCGTTGCTTGGAATGCTCTGTTCGGGATTCATAAGCGAGTTTGGAGAGCTCTTGCCTCGTGACGAGGCCCTTTGTTTTAGTGAGCAGCTTAAAACTGCGATGAATGAGCTCTACGCTCAGTACCAACTCGAGAACTTCACCCCAGCTCCATCACGAGAAAACACCTCGTCCTCTGCGATTGAAACTGAAAACGGAGCTCTCACAGTGCAACGTAAAGTTGATACAACGACGCTGCTCAGCGAGCTGCCTGCTGCAATGCAAGCTACTTTTGATGCAGCGCGGCGGGGTGACACACTCAACGCCCGCCAACGCCCGCGACAGCCCATTATCGTGTGTGCAAGCTTGGTTGACAAGATTCCAAACCTGGCAGGACTGGCAAGAACATGCGAGATCTTTAACGCTCAAAAGCTGATCGTGCCCAATCTGCGTATGACAGAGCAGGACGTCACGTTTGCGACAGTAAGCGCCACGGCTCATAAGTGGATGCCACTGGAAGAAGTTCGACCGCAAGGTGAAGATCTGCGCCAGGCGCTGCTTTGCTGGAAGAGTGAAGGGTATACCATCGTGGCAGTCGAACAAACAGATTCCAGTGTAAGTCTCGCAAACTATACGCTACCGCGCAAGATGGTGCTTGTCTTGGGTCGAGAGAAGGAAGGGATCCCCGTGGATGTGCTGCAGTTCGTTGACGTATGCGTTGAGATCCCGCAGTTCGGTTTGGTGCGCTCACTCAATGTGCATGTGAGTGGAGCGCTAGTGTTGTGGGAGTATACGCAGCAGCAACTCATGTCTGGAGCTCTCGAATCGACACTCTGCTAGATCTAAAGATGATTTACCTGAGCGAATCGACTAATGCAGCGACGAACGCTATGCAAGAGAAGCATTTGCACCCGAGTGAGAACATTATCAAACAGGCAGTAGCTGGCTTTAGTCAGGACCAGGATCGTCGGCCATCTCATGCACGGGATCAGTCACTTTTCCAGCTTCTCCTCAACAAGAAATGACCAAATTTGCATTCATCCTCGTCGTCGTCGCTGATTGATCCGAGGATAAGCTCAAGTACGTCGTTGATCTAACCCAATATAATGCTCATCGAGATGGCACGTACACACATGCTTTTCCGCTAGATGAACCGATCAATTCCATCTAAAGCAGGTGATATAACAACCGTTCAGCCGTCACTGGCGGCAGAGACTCTAGTGTCCACGACTATAAACAGACGTTGAATCTGTTTCGAAAGCGTCTCATGTGAATCAGTAGGAACCATGGAATCCATCTGCTGTCTCTCTGCCTCCTACTCCCCCCCTCCTCCTCCTCCTCCTTCTTCTTTCCAGCACCATCAAAACAAACGCCCTTACTTCCAGACCCATACATTTTTTCTATGATTGACGACAACATCATGACGTCCGTATTGGATGATCAAGGCGGCGTCGTTTCAGTCGTCACCTCTGTCTCGTCCACAATAACACCTTGTTTATCTTCATTTAAGTATCTCAACCACGCAGCAATGAAGGCATTGCCTACTACTCATAACGTACTCGCTTTCTTGCACACGATCTATGGGTTGTGTCAGCAGATGCGAGATCGTCCTCGAGTGTGTTTCCAAGCACACGCTCGACTTTATCAAACGTTTGTCACGATCAGCAATACCGTGAAAGAACAAGAATCTTCTTCTATACCTGTGACTCGACATCTTCAGCACTTTATGATCGTGTTACATCAGTTGAAAGCGATCCTCGATCAACACTTGAAACGTCGTAATCTCGTGGCAAAAGTGACCGCCAGTCGTCGTCTGTTATCAGCTTTAGCACGAATTCATTCCAATGTAAATGGACTTTTACGTGAGACGTCAGTGACAAGTGCGACCAGTGCATTGCTCGAGTGGAAACAACAATTTGCAGTCAATCGATTTCAAGATGAAAAAGCTCTTCATGAGACGCTAATGGCGTTACTTTCGACTCCGACGTTTGTGAATAAGGAATTGCCAAGTGAACGATGTCAAGCGTTGGTGTTGCTGGAATTGGTGGCCGAATTTGCATCAAATGAGTCGCTACGAGGACACTCGTCTCAGCTTTTAGAGACACTCAAGATGACGCATCGACGGATTTCTAATTTGTGTGATCTGCATCTTCGACGAGTGCCAAGGTGGTTCTTGCCAGGATGTGAAGTGGATTATTCACCTTCTGATCATACCATTGGGTGCTCAAGAGGATCCTTTGGATCGACACTGCAACGTGGTGAAGCCTATCGATACAGCTACAAGAGTCAAGGAGCTCTTTCTAGTACTACCTCTACAGTAGCTGTCAAGTGTCTGTGGGCATTGCCCGATGTCCAATATCACTTTGTCGAACAGCTCTTTGCACGAAGTGGAGTGTATAATTGGACGCGTGTTCGACATCCGAATGTCGTGACTGTACGAGGAGCTTCACATGTTGCTAGTCCACCTTATCTCGTGAGAGACTTTACAACTTATGGTGGACTTACGTCTTACCTTGCAGCGCTGGAGACACGAGCTAAGGAATGTGCAGGACCGGAATGTATTGGGAGAGTAGAGACACTGACATGGCAATTACTTTATGGAGCAAGTCGTGGTCTGCTACATCTCCATGAACAACAGAGCATCGTTCACGGCGGATTACGCTGCAACAATATTCTAGTTGATAAAAAAGGTCGAGCGGTGATCGCTGACTTTGGACTGTACACGCTGGCATGTAACGCTCGGGATTCGGGATTGACGGAATACTTTCACTTGGACGTTTTTGACGCAGACGCTGAGGAACTGATTCGATGGCAAGCCCCTGAGTGCCTACGAGAGCACGTGGTATACCGCGAGTCACTTCGGACTCTGTCTGATTCCGAATCGGAACTGGTCTCAAGCGGTGCCAGTGCATCCGCCACTTCATTTTCTACCGACGTGTACGCTTTTGGAATGTGCATTCTCGAGGCTTTGACTCGCACAGTGCCCTGGGCAGGGCTTGATATTGCGAAGATTCGCACACTGAAAGAGAATTTGAGCTTGCTACCACCTCGACCAAGGTGCATTTCATCTCAGGGATGGACACTGATTGAGAAGATGTGTGCAGCCGATCCGAAAAAGCGTCTTACTCTAAGGGAGGCATCACAGGAGCTGAAGCGACTTGGATACTGGAATCGGGAATCAAATCATTCACGAAACGCCAGCTGTAAAGACTCAGACACATCGAGAGCTGACGCCACAGCAAAAGGGGAGTGCGTCTCAAGCGCACTGGGTGAAGTATCACCAAAACATATTGATGAAAGCCGATCGCGCGATAGTAGCGTGGCGGACTTAAAGGCGGTGGACGTTGCCAAAGCTGGTCATGTCTCCACATCACTGGACGAAGTTTTACGAGAACATAGGAATATATCGGATCGGTGTCAAGACAAGAGTGCTTTAGATCTAAACGAGCTTGAAGAGCAGGCGACACAGAAACTGACTGGTGTGTCAAGCGTTTGTGTGAATAATGCGTCCCAAGAGCTGAAGCGACTGGGAGTGGGTGAAAAGGTGACAAGTGAATCACGAGACAGCAGCGCTCTAAACCTAGTGACAGTGACCAAAGATGCATTTGCTCGGTTGACCCCACTATCCAGTGATGGCTCTGGCACTTTAACTGCTGAACCAAGCCAAGAAACACTATCATCGGAACCCGATAAGGGGCAAAACGAGTTATTTATGTCATCTAAGGCTACATCTGGCTACCTACCGCCCATCATAGTCGACACAGTGGATCAGCTGATCGCTAGTACGGCGGACAAGCAGATCTGTAAGCATTCTGCTCATTTTTCGGCCCTAAGCGATGCATCAACGGTGGAGCTGACCGGTCGTCCGATCAAGAATTATGTCTCGCCGCGCAAACGTTTGCATTTTAATCGACCCAAAGCAAGCAGTGGGGTTGCTGTGGGTAGCTCATTGGAAAAAGAACCTAGCAAAATCGTGCACTTTTACGGACAAGAAGGAAAGGCAAAAGTACCTCATTGTCGAGAAGTAGTGCGTTCGTTGCACGGCGCACTTCTTCAAGCAGCCGATGACAGTGATACGACAAATGACAAACAGGATCGAAGTGACTGCAGACCGATTATCATGGATAATAATGCTGAGATAACTTCTGTTACTGATGTCATTAGAAACTGGATCACGTCCGAGCAACCCGAGCAAGAACTGGATAGTGATACCGGGAGCGTCAAAAGCCTTGTTTCCGATGAGGAATATCCAATGCTGTCGAGCAGTGCCGAAGAGGATGTACACTTGGAAGAACTGGCCACTGGCGATAGTTTAGAGGATGAAGAAGCGCTAATGATTGTTCCTGCCGAGTTTCAGACAGCTCGCAGCTTTGACGAGGATGATTCTGCGTCACCACTTCACCCAATGATTGGTCTTCTTGACATCCTTCGGACAGAGCATCCTGAGGAAGCTCTTCTTGTTGAAACATTAGAAGCTATGAAGGAAGGTCTTGAGCTGTCGACTGCTTGGATGATTGTGGAGCGCGAGGGATTCCTTACATTTATGAAGCTCGTTTGGATAGACTACTCTGAAGCTTGCACGATTCATGCATTGGAGATATTGCAGTCTATTGCTGACCTAAGCTCTGATTTCGTGACAGCTCTAGTAGAGTCCAAACTCGTGAAGATCCTGCTTGCTGTTGTTAAACACAGATCATCTCCTTTGCAAGTCGATTTGGCAGCATCGTTTCTGCTTGAAATCATCGCTGAAAATGACGAGGCAAAGATACAGCTATGGAACTGCCGCGGTGTCGGTGTGATGGAAGATAGCGTCGTCATCAACCGGCGACTTGTCCAGGAAGTAAAGTCCACGATGGCAAAGTTCAAGCGAAATGAAGGATTAGAGTGTCTTGAGAATGGTGAATGTCATTTAGCAATCGACAAATTCACTGAAGCGATTGCTTTGGATCGCAAGCGAGCAGGGTACTACGGCGACCGGAGGTATGTAGCAATTTGCAATAAGTGTTTGTACGACTGGTGGAGGATTTATTCCAATGTATTTCTTTCGCTCTGTTGAAACAGTTTGGCGTATATGGAAGCATCGATGTACAAAAAAGCAGCGGACGACGCCTACCGCTGCATGCGGTACAACCCGTACGATGTGACGGGATATTTACGTCATGGGTTGGCACTCAAGGCGTTAGGGAAGTACAAAGAGGCGATACAATCGTTGCGTAAAGGTACAGAGGTTGACCCCAAGTTCGTGAAAATTCGCGATACACTCATTGCGACCGACAAGCTTTACAAGGCACGACTGAAAGGAGGGTCTAGTGCCACCATGTTGCGCCACATGACGGCTACTGAATCTGCAAAACTCAAGAAGAAGGATGGTGACGATGCACTTCGAAAGAAGGATTACGCCCTTGCAGTCGAGTGCTACTCGGAAGCTCTCGAGCTTGACCCGAAGAACGACTGGGTGTATTTGCATCGAAGTATTGCGCACACCGCTCGTAGGAACTACACCAACGCGATCGAAGATGCATCCAAGTGCATCCGGATCAACTATCGACAAGTTGAAGGTTACTACCGGCTCGCATTGGCGTTGTATGCAGCTAATCAGCATGACCAGGCGCTAAATACACTCTATCGTGGCCAGGAAGTGGATCCGCGGCACGCGGGTATCACTCGCTTTATCAACCAACTTGAAGTAGAGGAAGCAAAGAAAGCAGGGCTGCCAGTATCCGAGTGGTTCAAGGAAAAGGGGTATCGGGCATTCCAGTTGCGCTCGTATGAAGATGCCATCCAGTTTTACACGAAAGCAATTGACGCTTCCCAGTCCGATGATGATGAGGTTGTCATGCACTGCTATTTGTATCGATCTCGCGCCAACCAGACACGAGGCGAGTTCTTAGCTGTGATTGCTGATTGCACGTACGTACTGGAGCGCTGTCCGAAGAATGTCTGTGCTCGACTGCGACGAGCAGATGCGTACGAGCAACAACGTGATTTACTTTTGGCTCTCAAAGATATTCGCGAGCTGGTGACTCTCAATCCGGAGTACGAAGATGCCCACGCTCGACTTGAATCTCTCGAACATCGATGTCGTCTTTTGCCCGGTGCATCCGAACGCAAGAATTTCGAGATCGATTCGATGAGGTGATCTTAAGGTACGAAACGAGTACGTATGGATATGTGCTGCATGTTTGAGCAGTATGGCACGTTGACAATGGACGATACACTATGGAGAAGCCTATAACAGTAAGGAAGAAATGCTTGGAATTGAGTCTACAGCTCTAACAAAGGCAGCATTCCGTCAAAAAAACCGACCTTTAGTGCAAGATTCTTTCCTTCTCATCTTGACTTTTGGCTGTTAAGCCTTCGACACGTTACACGCTCCTTCTCTATTGTATTCATCACGTCATAGAGACGCCTCCAGCGGGGGGGGGGGTTAGAATGTCAATTGACTTATTATCACAATTACTCCATTGTGACGTCATTCATTGCCTTGGGTTCCGGAATAAGGACACCGCCCTTGGCCCAGTTTGAACGCTGAACATCATCAATATTCATAAAGATGCGGTCTACAGGAATCTGAAGTTCTTTGCTCACAATCTCCGTCAATGCCGATGCTGTCTACAAAATAATCCAGATCATTCATTTTATATCGTTTGCATAAAATCCCCCTTCAATACTTTTGCATATGGACAATATAACTCCATACCGTCGGATTAAAGTCCATGTCCACCTTTCCAATGCTTCTAACGTGAATCATGGCACATGGCTACATTATCAATAATACTAATAGTAAGTGGAATTCAATAAATGGATCCATTGAAACAGCCCACACATAACTTACAGCGTCCGTAGCTTGAAAATACATGAATGTATCCAACTCCAAATGAACCATAACGACTTGTTCGGACTTGTCAAGTGCATGGGCCAGTGTTTTAGAGATTGTAGCCATGACGTTTACCTCTTCGATACCATTGGAAGATACATTGCTTGTTACCTGAACGTACGGCATCGTGGAGTGGTTTGTGGCCATGTAGTTTAAAGTACCGGTTTTATACCGACGGAAGCCCTACGGTTTTACAACCAGTATTACCGATCTCTACCGCAAAGGGTTTTCACCAGTATATAAACCGGTATCGTCTGTATCCCTGCCCTCAATGTGAAACTTACCACTTGTTTTCACTATACTTCATTTTCCATACTACTAAACACTTGGAGGGTCAACGAACTCGATTGACCATCACTCTTGTCGAGCATGGCGGAAGAAGTAGCTCGCTCGCGACAGTATGCGTATCAACAGAATTCCAACCTCGTACTACAGGCCGACAGTGAATCAAGACGACGACCTGATGAACCCACGGGTGAAGTGGAATCTCTGGCTGGGAAGATCACGTATCGCATGGGCGACAGGGCGCAGAAGGCGACACCACAGAACAGCCACAAACGTCATGGAGAGAGGGACAGAGACGAGCCACATACCAGGCCAAAGAAAAAGAACAGACGGGGTGACGGCGACGACGTCACTACGGGTAGCGATGGTGTCTTTTTTATGGCCACGGGTGGGCTAGCAGCTGTGAAAAGTAATATTCTAAAAGAGAGTTCGGCATACGAATCGGCTACGTATCGACCTCGGAATGCTACGAGTTTAGATGCTTATGAGCAAATCTTGGGTGTGGTGGCCCAGCAATTGGGATCCCAACCAGGAGAGATCTTGGCTGGTGCAGCTGAAGAAGTAGTGGCCATTCTAAAGAATGACACGTACCGAGATGATGAGAAATATCACGAAGTACGGAAACTACTAAAGAGCATATCAACCCATACTTTTAGTCAAGTGGTGACAGCAGGGAAGAAGATTACGGACTTTTACATGGAAAATGGAGAGAAGAAAAGAGACGAAGAGGGACAAGAATCGACGGTACTGGAGAGTGATGAAGAAGTGGACAAGGAAATGGGCGTGGCTGTAGTTTTTGATGAAGAAGATGAAGAGGAAGAGTCGGATTTGGATGAAGTGAGGGACGAAGAAGAAGATGAGGAAAAAGATATTGAAAAGGACAATGAGAAGGAAAAAAATGCTACTGCTGGACGGGAAGCAATGAAGATGAAGGATGGATACGATGATGAAGACGACGGAGATGCCAAGTATAGACTGGACGTGCATGCGATCGATGCATTTTGGCTCCAGCGTGAGCTGTCGAAGTTTTACAAGGATGCTGAGATCAGTGCCAAGCTTGCAGAAGAAGTGCTGAGTATATTAAAAAAGTGGGAAGTGATCTCAGTGCTTGTGAAAACAAACTTGTGCTGCTGTTGGATTACGACAAGTTTGACTTTATCAAGCTATTATTGGAGAACCGAGCAAAGGTACTGTATTGTACAAGGCTGAAACAGGCTCAAAATGATGAAGAGCGACGCAGTATTGAAGAGGAGATGGTTGACGATGAGACACTAGATGACGGCGAAGGAAATGCTATATTGGACCAGCTACGCACGACGGCATCGGCCGACTCGTGGATGCAGGATCGTATCGGCGCTATGGAGACTACGTCCCGTGCAGAGGCCAACAAGCTGCGCAAATTGCAACAGAATTCTGGTGGGCAGCGCACGCTAGCGCGTGGCGAAGAGTCAGATGATGATGTTGACATGGAGAACGGCAGTAGCGACGCCGTCAAGGAAGAAGGTGGAGATCCTTCGAAGAAGAAGCCACAGCATTACGTAGATGTTGAGTCATTAGCGTTCCAGGAAGGTGGTCACTTGATGAGCAACCGTGAGTGTCGCCTACCGGAAGGCACGTGGCGTGCACAAAAGAAGGGATACGAAGAGGTCCACGTTCCTGCCGTTCGCACGAAGATGGCCGTGGCTGAAGAAAAAGCGCGGATCAAGATCTCGACGCTGCCAAAGTGGGCACAGGGCGCTTTTAATGGCATGGAGTCGTTGAACCGAGTGCAGTCAAAAATGTTTTCCGCGGCCTTTGAAACGAGTGAGAATTTGCTATTGTGTGCGCCCACAGGTGCAGGTAAGACGAATGTTGCAATGCTGACGATTTTGCATGAGGTCATGAAGGCTCAAGATCCCGAGACTGGCAAAATAGATTTAAATTCGTTCAAGATTGTGTACGTGGCTCCGATGAAGGCTCTCGTGCAAGAAGTTGTGCTTAATCTTTCCGCAAGATTATCGAGTGCTTACGATATTCAAGTGCGAGAGTTATCAGGCGATCAGAACTTATCCCGAGAGCAATTGTTTAACACACAAATCATTGTCACGACACCAGAAAAATGGGATATCATCACGCGAAAGTCTGGAGATGATCGCACGTACACTCAGCTTGTGCGTTTGGTAATCATTGATGAAATCCACTTGCTGCACGACACGCGTGGTCCAGTGTTGGAGGCTTTGGTTGCCCGTACGATCCGCAATGTGGAAGCAACACAACAGATGGTGCGACTAGTTGGCCTCTCCGCCACACTTCCAAACTATGAGGACGTAGCAGCGTTTCTTCGTGTCGATCCTGCGCAAGGGTTGTTCTACTTCGATTCCAGTTACCGCCCTGTGCCGCTTCAGCAGCAGTATATTGGTATTATGGAAAAGAAAGCAGTCAAGCGCTTTGCATTGATGAATGAAATATGCTACGAAAAGGTGATGGAGCAGGCAGAGTTGGACAATCAGGTCCTTATTTTTGTGCATTCGCGAAAGGAAACTGCCTCGACAGCAAAGGCGCTGCGGGACTTGTTTGTGGAGAATGATACACTTACCCGTTTAATTAAACCGAATTCTGCCTCTAGCGAGGTACTTTTACAGGAAGCCGAAAAGATTGAGCGCAATGATGATTTGAAGGATCTTCTTCCATACGGGTTTGGTATCCACCACGCTGGTATGAAGCGACAAGACCGTACATTAGTGGAAAACGCATTTGCTGACGGTCACTTAAAGGTGCTGGTCAGTACGTCGACGTTGGCGTGGGGAGTCAATCTGCCGGCTCATACGGTGATAATCAAAGGCACTCAGATCTACAATGCAGAAAAGGGCGACTGGTGTGAACTGAGTCCACTAGACATTTTGCAAATGTTGGGTCGTGCCGGTCGAGTGCAGTTCGACACACAAGGCGAGGGTATCATTATCACACAGCACTCACAATTGACCTACTACTTATCGTTGATGAACCAGCAACTCCCGGTGGAGTCACAACTCATGGGGAAGCTGGCTGATAATTTGAATGCTGAAATTGTAGTAGGTAGTGTGCAGAACGTGGCACAAGCTGCGACTTGGCTAGGTTATACATATTTATTTATCCGCATGCTGCGTAACCCGACATTATATGGCATCTCCGTGGCTGACCGCAAGGCAGACCCGACACTGCTGCAGTACCGCACAGACTTGGCGCATTCGGCCGCGACTCTATTGGTGAAGCACAACCTGATTAAGTACGAGCGGCGCTCGGGATTGTTCCAGGTGACTGCGCTCGGTCGTGTTGCTAGTCATTACTACATTGCTCACGACTCGATCAGCACGTACAACGAGTACTTGAAACCTCACATGTCGGACATTGAGATTTTGCGGCTGTTTTCTCTGTCAAACGAGTTCAAATATGTGATCGTTCGTTCAGAGGAGAAGCTGGAGCTGGTGAAGCTTTTGGAACGTGTGCCCGTTCCGGTGAAGGAGTCCTTGGTATCTTCAGCTCCTGGCAGTGTTACAGCTGGAAGTGGCTCTGCGAAGGTGAACGTGTTGCTGCAAGCTTACATTTCGCGACTGAGATTAGACGGGTTTGCACTTTTGGCAGACATGGCGCACATTCATCAATCTGCAGCACGTATTTTTCGAGCACTTTTCGAGATTTGCTTGACACGAGGCTGGGCGTCGCTGGCTGAGCGAATGCTTAGTTTCTGCAAGATGGTTGACAAGCGCATGTGGCTCTCACACTCGCCTCTTCGTCAGTTTGCCCCTGGATTGTCGGAGACCATTTTGAAGCGGATTGAGAAGAAAGACATATCGTGGGAGAAGTATAACGACCTGGAACCTGCTGATCTCGGTCAACTCATTAACAACCCACACTATGGCAAACAGCTTTACAAAATGATCCATCAGTTCCCAAAGCTTGAACTCTCGGCTCATGTGCAGCCAATTACTCGCTCTATGCTGAAGGTGGATTTAGTGGTGACGCCTGATTTCGAGTTCACAAGGGAAGTGCACGGGAATGCTGAGGGTTTTTGGGTGTTTGTAGAGGATGTGGATGGCGAGACGATCCTTCACCACGAATGGCTGCTGATCAAACGTCGCTTTGCCTCACAAGACACGTATCTTACTTTTACGATGCCGTTATTCGAGCCTTTTGCGCCACTGTACTATATTAAGGTCATTTCAGACAAGTGGATTCATTGCGAAAGCTCGTTGCCGGTGTCATTTCACAAGCTTATTCTGCCCCAGAAGAATGCTCCTCCAACTGAATTGCTGGACCTCCAACCACTTTTCGTTAATAACGTTCTTCTGAAGCTTGCAGGTGGCAAGAAAAAGACTGCAGAGTCTGTTTTTAAGTCTTTAACGAACGCCCGTCAAGTTCCAAACCCATGGCGGTTCAAGCGTTTTAATCCTATTCAAACGCAGGTTTTGCCTCGCTTGCTGGAGTCAGAGAGCAATCTCTTTATTGGGTCACCTCCGGGAAGTGGCAAGGGCGTTTTAGCGGAGCTTGCTGTTATGAAGACACTGTTTTCTCTCAACCAGCCTGATCAGAAGAGTGACGAGTTTGGCGAACACTTGATTGTGTATTTGACTCCAAAGGAGTCGAGTTGCCATGAAAAGTATGATGACTGGAATACCAAGTTTGGCGAGGAAAGCTTTTGGCGGCAAAACGTGGTGGAGCTCTCCGGTGACTCGACTGCAGACCTGCGATTACTTGCTAGCGCGAACATCCTGATTGCAACACCAATGCAGTGGGATGTGCTTTCCCGACGCTGGAAACAACGCAAACGCATCCAGAATGTAAGCTTGTTGCTGTTGGACGAGTCTCATTTTGTGGGTGGCGGCGAATACGGTCCTACGATTGAAGTTGTGATGTCGCGAATGCGATTTATTGCTGCTGACATGGATAAGAAAAAGAAAGCAGCCGGTGAGCGGGGTGGGCGAATGCGTATCTTGGCTATGAGTAACTCCATAGCAAATGCTCGTGATGTGGGTGAGTGGCTCGGCGCTAGTGCGTCGGAAGGCATTTATAACTTTCACCCCAATGTTCGCCCACAGCCGTTGGAGATTCGAGTACAGGGCTTCGAGATTAACGATTTTTCGTCTCGCATGCTAGCGATGGCCAAACCTCTGTACAATACTGTTGCAAATCAAGCGGAGAAGAAGCCTGTTGTAGTGTTTGTACCGTCAGCGAAGCAGGCACAGTTGAGTGCGATTGATTTGGTCACCTTTTCTCTGGCTGAAAACGACCCGCAGAAGTTTGTATCTCATTCACCAAAGGACAAAGTGAACTTGCCCCTGGAAGATGGTGCGTTGCTGCACACAATGGAAAACGGCGTGGGATATTGCACAAATCTAATGGCATCACGAAATCGGGAGTATGTGCTGAACCGGTTTGCAACTGGCAAAATCCAGGTGTTGATCGTCCCGCAGTCGATGGCGTGGGAGCTGCGAAGTGCTCAGATCAATGCGTTCATGGTTGTTATTATGGGCGTGCAGTTCTATGACGGTCGAGAACACCGTTATGTGGACTACCAGCTCGCTGACGTATTTCAGATGACTAAATTTGCCAACCACACTGCTTCTCCTGCTGTAAAATGTGTACTTTTCTGTCATGCGTCTAAGAAAAAGTTCTACGCCAAATTCCTATACGATCCCCTTCCCGCGGAATCGCAACTGGAGCACTTTCTGAGTGACCACATCAACGCTGAGATCGTGACGAAGACAATTGAGAGCAAACAGGACGCGGTGGACTACCTCACGTGGACCTTTATGTATCGTCGGTTCATGAAGAATCCTAACTACTACAATTTACATGGCTCTACCAATGTCCACCTGTCAGATCACTTATCGGAACTTGTGGAAACCACAGTCAATGCACTCGAGGAGTCCCGCTGCATCCAAATTGTAGAGGAAGAGGAGGGTGAAGAAAACGAGGGTGAGGAACATCTTGTACCCCTTAACCTCGGTATGATTGCAGCGTACTACTACATCAAGTATACGACGATCGAGCTGTTTGCATGCAGCCTGAAAGCAGATTCGAAGGTGCGCGCGCTTTTGACTATTCTGTCATCTGCAACGGAGTTTAGTGACCTGCCAAGCCGGTATGGCGAAGACAAGAAACTGGAGGGTCTCGCTAAGCACCTTAATTTTCCCGTGGCAGCCGGAGGGGATTACGGACAGGCCCATGTGAAAGCGAACGTGCTATTGCAGGCTCACTTCAGCAAGCAACACGACCGTCTAAGTCCAGCGTTGCGCCAGGATCTGGACTTTATTCTGCGCCACGCTGTGCGTCTCCTGCACGCGATGGTGGACGTTATCAGTTCCAACGGATGGCTCAAGCCTGCGCTAGCGGCCATGGACCTTGCGCAGATGGTTGTGCAGGCACAATGGAGTCATGATTCACCATTACTTCAGATTCCATTCTTCACTCGGGATATGCTGAAGAAACTGGGAGAGATGGAACTGGAAGAGGAGGTGGAGACACCCGTGGATATTCTGAGTATGGACGATGATGCTCGCAGCAAGCTTTTGCCTCTAGACACACAAAAGATGTCGGCAGTTGCCAAGTTCTGTAATGCTTACCCGGATGTGACAGTGCAGACGACGATCCAGCAGGATGGCAAAAATCTGCCGCAGAGCTCTACCGTTAGCGTAAAGGTGCAGCTCGAGCGTGAAGGTGCTGACGAGGACGATGAAGAAGTGGACGAGTCAAGGGGGCTAGGCCTCGTGAATGCGTGCCACTACCCTGCAAAGAAAGCCGAGAACTGGTGGGTGGTGCTGGGTGATTCGAAGAAGAATACACTAGTGAGCATTAAGCGAGTGCCTTTTGCAAGTGCGCAAGCCAACGTGGCGTTGCAGTTTACTGCTCCGGACGAAATTGGTGATCACACCTTCCAGCTTTACGTGATCTGCGATGGCTACGCCGGCTGTGACCTTGAGAATGAGGTCAAGATTACAGTTGTCGAGGGCGAGAACACAGATGAAGAAGAAGAGGACGAAGACGAGGAATAGTCATGGCGCGTCGAACACACGTGAAGGAATGGCGATCAAACCAGTAATCATTCATACTTAACACTTGCCACTCTAAGCTTCATAGGTTTCTATCGTGCCGCAGTGATCAGATGCAGTAGGATCCTCTTCTTCTGTCTCACTGGCTGCCTTTTGTGTAGGTAAGTATGGTGCACGGAAGCTATGCGACTTTAGCTTGCGAGCAGCTTCAGCTGATGCAGCATTCAAGAGCCCAGCAGCCTTGAACACACCTGCTCGAAGTTGCTGCTGACGCGTAGGATGGTGCGTATTGCTATCAATGGTACATGCGCTCGCAGCACTGACAAGACTTGTTGCTGTCGCTTTGTCAGAGAAGACGCTGGATTCACAATAGAGTCCAGATGGAGCGCTCATAATCTCTTGATACACAGGACTCTCCAGATAGTTCTCCTCACTCATGACAGTCGAAACAGTCGAAACAGTCGAAACAGTCGAACCTGATCGCAGCAAGTGCAGCCCGCTATTGAGCTTGTCTTTTGCTACCTGCAGACGCTTGGTCATCATTGTCGGTCTCATACTCACATTCACGCTTAGCCGGTGACTCGGAAAGTTATAACGGGTCGTCTGTCTTGCTCGTCGCCACGGACTAGAACTTAGGCGCTCCGTCTCGGACGTGCGGCCTGGTGTAAATCCCTCGTCGTCACTAGAAAAGTCACCGTCGTCTTCATCTCCAATGCTTCGACTCGACAGTGACGCCTTTAAAGGAGCAGATTTCAGTGCTATCGGCGTTCTTGCTGATCCCGCCCCAGAGCACGTACGAGATTTCTGTCGTCTCCATTGCGCAATGGATGACACTCGAGGCAGCAGACTTGGACGACGCGCTGAGACAACAGAACTTGGTTGATCGTCTTCATGACTCTCATTGTCACTCGTGGCATTATCTCTTGTCCGGTAGTCCATCTCTCTAGACTCAGCCGGTTGGTAGGTTGCGAACGGATTTGCTGATACTTTAGCGATCGGAGATGACAAGACACTGTTGACGTCAGGAGGCGAGCAGCACGTCTCGGAGTCATGAACGGCCACCTCCTCCTGCTTTTCTTCTTCTGTTATCGGTTCGATACTGCTTGTGACCTCGTGCTCAGGCTCGGACAAACTTTGCTGGCATACAGAGGGCGAGATCAATACGGTTTGTATCAACGACGACATTATCGTCTGAGGTGACAATGTCTCGGAGCACGGCGACATGAGACCGCACTCGACATTGTTGTCATTTATAGCTATACCGACCTGAAGAGATCGACCCAGCGTCGATAGCATGGGCTTCACCGCTTCCTTATCTTCTTCATCGGATCCTTGACACGCGGCATCCCACGAGAGTCTCTCCACCAAGTCCAACGGGATGTCCATGGGCTGCATGACAAACAATTCGTCTACAATCGATTCGTGAACGTCTTCCAGTTCGTCTTCGTCCAGACACTTGAAAAGTACGTCCTCCTGTTCCTGTTTGTCCGTTATAAGGTCCTTCCAATCATCATCCTGCCAACCTCTTCCATCGTCTTTTCTTCCATTACAAAACGCCATCAAAATATTTCTCTAGTGATCTGATCGTTAATTCTCTATGAAGAAAGAGAATGACTTGTCTGGTTTGGTAACCTGCCAGCCGGGAAACTGCCTCATCCTTGTCGCAATCTGAATTGCTTGGCCTTTTCTGACCCACGACAAGCACTACCAGCTGCAACTTGATGTCAAGAATCATAAGTGTCCACTTTTAAATACACTCTTATCACCCAGCACGTGTTTATCACGTGCATATGAATAGCACATGTCATGCACCATCTAGTTGAAAGAGTTACGCTCCAATTTTAGCCAGACCTGTCTGTCTATGACTTGGATCAACGTCACGGCTGACTGTTGTTGAGTGTCAATCTCTGATTAATGCGCGCAGTTTCTTGGACGTTGAGTGCATCAAGTCATTTATTACAAACAGACAAGATTTGATATCGACCTGTCGACTTGACGGTCCAAGCTGTTTGCAACTCGACGACCATCGAAGACTGCACTGATCTCTCTCAATAAGCGGAATGGATAGGCAAACTCGAAAGCCGTACTGCCCTTGACTGAAAAGCCCAGCGAGCTTTGATCCTTCTGCAAATGCATGCAAAATACAGGATGTGCTGTCTCAAACCAGAATGGGTAAAGCAGGAGGCTGTTAATCGACATGAATACGTACGGGCATGTTGTACTTGACTATTGGATGAGGCACATGCACGGTTTGTCAAACGTGACATTGTCACGCTGATGTACCACCTGGTAGATTAAGTGTGTCCCCATCTGGTGGTCTGTACCGCCGACTCATTTCTGTGCAAAGTCTCAGCGGGAATTCTCTTCGCGGGAAGCTCATTACATCAAGTTTTATCAGCATCGATTTGTTGTTGTGGAATGCCTATATGCCTTTGCTACAAACATCAGATTGCAGACGGCACATGAATCCCAATCTTCCTGAGATAGGCTGCTGTGCCCGGTGTGGCTACAGTACATGTACCACGTCAATCAGCTACGAACAGATAAGAATGCGACAAGCGCACAAGAATATGAATGCATACCTGAAACTGGAATCTCAATAGGTGAGTCCGGGTCATCCATGTGTAACCGCTTTGCTCGATGTTGTCGCTTTGGTGTTGAGCAAGTAGCATTGGGGGCTGAGATGGACGGCGATGCTTGCTCGCATGACACATCCATAGAAGATCCAAACAATAGATCACGCTTAATGATCTGCGCATAACGTCTTGTCAACCATACTTCACCGCAAACTTACATCCATTAATTGCTACTTACCTCAAACTCCAACCGATCCTTGTCGAGTTTGACAGCTTGTTCTTGTAAAAGCTTGCGCTCCTTTTGAAGGTTTTGTCGAAGCACAGCCAACTCACTCTTCTCATACGCTAAGTCTTCCTCTGCACTTGCGTCGGGTGAACTCCTAAATGTTGCTACGTGATCAACACGTTCTTTTGTGTTAATGTCTCCACGACTAACGCGGGCATCAACAACCGGTGCCGACAATGACGCTTGAAGGAGCTGATCTTGTTCCTTGATAATGCCATGAGCATCGTCCAACTTCTGACGCAAGCGTTTGATTAACTTCCTGTCGCTACGTGCCTCTGCCGACGGCAATTCGTTACGAATGACGTGCTCCAGTTGCTTCAGTTTTTCATCTAAAGTCTCCATCGATTGCGAAATAAATTGAGGAATGCTTGCCTTTGTAGCCATATTGAACGGTATTGGAGTAAAGTCATCAATTGGAGCACTTGCGAGTTTCTCAAGTTCTGCAGCATCTCCCTCCAGATTCTTTCTATGGAAAAACCAACAAACATTGAAACAAAAGGTCACGTTAAGCAACATACTTTGGCAACAGCAATAATAAGATAGCCAACGTACTGGGCAAGAAAAAGCCGAACGGCCTTCTTGTACTGCAAAGTGAGTGCTTCTAAGTGATGTTGCAACGTATCGTAGCTCTTTACAAGTGCTTGATTATCCAACAGCAGCTCCGCTTTCTTCCGTTCTAGATTCTCCATGATCTGCTTTGTAAGTTTGTTTTCTTTTGATTGATTGTTCAACGATACTTGCTTCCGCTCTCGAACACCATTTAGCGGTTTCGTCATTGTCATTCCCTACACCAACATGCAATAAACAATGAGCACACCTTTACAAAAAAATCTCCACCATTATAAAAAACAACCCACATGTCAACATACCCGCTTTTCTTTAGCAGCATGTGTAACAACATCCTGTAGACTTTTCCGAAGTCGTGCATAATCGACATCTTTTCTTCGCAATTGCGCTTTATACGCCGTCTCGACCCCTTGCAATCTACATTATTACACCAAAAAAAGCTTCAAAACTCAAAACCAACTCTTTGTCATTCTCCACAATAACACAAACGGCACATACCGTGCACAATGTACTTCTAGCATTTTCTTGTCCATTTGAAGTGTCTTTTTCTCACTCAGCACCATTTTTTCCTTTGCTTTCAATAGATTTTCTCGTTGTGCATTGTTTTGTTTCAAAGTCTCGAGATCCGACTGTAAAGTGTAAACAATCTGATTCTTTCTCTTCAATTGGTTCTCAATCTTGCTCAATCTCTCACTCAATTTATTCTGATACTCTGCTTCTCGATCTCGTACGTACAATAAATAACTCACAAGGTCCAAAACGTCACGTAATCTTTTTTCGACCGTCTCTTGTTGTTCCAGTGATTGCGTCATCCTTCCTATTGCCAATACACTTGTTACATCTAATGTACATAATTTCTCGACGTCTTCCTCTTGTTCTTTTTCCAGAGTCGGGAACGTTCTTGAAAATTTCCGAGGCAATAACATTGACGACAGTACAACAACATGTTGAAGTTGCTCATTGAGATATTTTTGACTTTCTGCCAGTGTTTGAGTACGTGGTAATCGCCATGGACAGGTATGCGACTCGGTCCTTGATGTGGTTGACGTCATATTCTCTATAAGGTCAATGGGGTTTGTATTATTCTTCGAAAGAGGGAAAAGAGACGAAGTGGCTACAACGACGCTCTTCTCCTTCTCCTCTTCGCTCAGCGACTCGTCCAAACGCGCACGCTTTGCTTGACGAAAGGAAGAGCTATAGTCCAACGCATAACTTCCGCTACTGTGCGCTTCATGCGCTCGACTACGTTGCATGTCGTCCATACAGTATTCCATATACTTTTAAGTTCAAATTGAAAATAGACCATCACTCTTTCGTAGAATTAAGTTCGCAAAGCGAACTTAGTCACGTAGTGTGTGCTAAACATCATTTCTAAATATTGTTCCGAGCCAATGGAGCACGAGATGGAGACGTTTCTAAAACAACACCAAGCACAGCTAGTAGCAGCTCAAGTCCCGCAACTATTATGGCCTGTCGTGTACTATAAACTCAAGTAAGACACTCTTTTTCTACTGTTATTCATTGACGTAACACGACACAGAACGAAGACGGACTGACTTAATGACGTTTCTATCCATAGACACGAAATCTTTGATGCTGGCAAGTATTTCTATTTGGCTCAAGATGAAGATAAAGATTTGCACGTTGTTGTCCGTGATGACGTCGATCTAAAACCCGTGCAGCCGGAAGGAGAAGATGCTTTATTTCTAATAGATCATGCCTGGACATTTACACTGGAAAAGGTCTACGATCAATTGAATCATCTCCCATCACTTTTGGAAAGAATGGAAACTCTGATGCAATTAGAAATGGAAGAAACACGAGACCTTTCAACGGAGAAACGTGTTGAAAAAGTTGCCAATTGTGTGTGGCGATACGCCAATACGTATCGATTTGGCAATGTGAAGCCTGAAGAAGCTTCAACCATTTGGTACGTGATGGACGAAGTGGGATCTGCTATTGAACACGCCGACGAGCCAAATGTCCGCATGGCGCCATTCTATTATGGCAAGTCACAGTGTGCGTTCTCGCTCGTGTGGACTGTACAACCAATTGAAGCCGGAGACTTTCTATCCCGAGACTATTTTCCAGATTTTGCAGCTGATGATGCAATGCACACGGCACTGCTTGCTGCATTGTTTTATAAGTCTGGTAAGGCTGATAGTTTGTATGTGGAAGAGCTTCAAGAGATCGTCAGGGGACGCAAGCTGGCATACACGCTGGAGAGTGCTCGTGCAAACTTTCGCGCTATTGTTAGCCGTGATGCGGAGACGTTCCCGGACCCGGAGACGACTGTCACGTCGACACCGCTTTCAGCCGTTGTTGCCGGCTCGGAATCACTACGAGTGTGTTCTGGTACGTTATGATACATTCCCTGTATGGCGCAGTATACCAAGAACTAGTTTATTAACTGTACTTACAATGACTGTGCAAGATCTGAAGCTAGTGCACGACAACTTGACCCACTCGCGTTTTACTCTTGTGGACAACGAGGATGATGCACAGGTCGTATGGCTCACCCATCACCTCAAGGACTTTCCAAAGTATACCACAAACGATAATGTGTACATTATCAACCAGTTTCCGAACGAAAAAGTTCTTACGTGCAAGGATCTGCTTTACGAAATGTGCAAGTTGTACGTATCTGTATTTACTATTGACTGTGAACACAATTGCTGATCATGCTGGTATATCCTTAGGCACAATGGCGGTGAACGACCAGACTGGCTCGCGGAGACCTACAACATGAACAGCGAGTTCCCTGAGCTTATCGCGCAGTTTATTCGTCGCGACTTGATTGCCCATAAGAACGGCGATGGCGATGATGACGCCAACCACTGGATCTGCAAACCCTGGAACATGGCTCGGTCCATTGACACATGCATAGCGCAGAATGCACCGCATCTCGCTCGCCTAGCCGAGACTGGCCCCAAGGTTGCGTGTAAGTATCTTCATCGTCCGCTATTGATTGACCAACGCAAGTTCGACTTCCGTTTCCTCGTTATGGTAAAGTCAACAGAACCGTTGGAGCTCTACCTCAGTGGTGTCTACTGGCTTCGCATCGCGAACAAGGAGTTTACTATGGACAATTTTGAGGATTTTGAAAAGCACTTTACCGTCATGAATTACTCGAATTTTGCTGTTCGGATCATGGACAATGCTGAGTTTGTGGATCGATTTGACAACGAATACCCGAGCGAGGACTGGTCCGTCGTGTACGCCGCTATCTGCTCTTCCATCAAGCAGCTGTTTGAGTTTGCGACGGCACAGCCTCCCCCGCTTGGCCTGGGTCGTTGCACAAAGTCGCGTGCCCTCTATGGCGTGGACGTGATGCTATCGTGGGAAGCCGACGAAGAGACTGGTGACGAGCAATTGCGTCCCGTGATCTTGGAGACCAACTACCAACCAGACTGCACTCGCGCTTGCAAGTACTATCCGCATTTCTACAACGATGTGATGAACGTACTGGTGTTGGACCGCCCGGACGACACGGTGCATGGCTGCACGCGTCTTTAATCTCAGAGTGACCGTACTTTGTAATTAGAGATTGCTAAGTAGAGACCAGGCACTGTAAGCAAGTTCATTCCTACGCGAATTCTTTGCTAAAACTTCTGTTCAATGGCAACACGAAATATTCAAAGTAGATTAGTCGCGTTAATGCTTAATGGGCTTCTTTCTTATAATCTCTTCGATTGGGTTGGTTGCTGGTGCGCCTTCATCGTTATTGACGTAGTCCATGAGATTAAAGAGCAAGTCTTCCTCCGAAGACTTCCCGTCGCTCGTTCCACCGTATTCCACAGGAATGTTTTCAATAGGAATACGCTCTGACAGCGCCTCCAAAATTTTCTTCTTTCCACGCACGATAATGACTTTTTCACGAGTCACGTCATCCACCATTCCTTTCACGGTATTCCAAATCATACTGAACCAGGAGGGCACATTGATCACGAAAATGTACGCGCAGCGTTCCGGGTAGTGCTTACCGGATATAGAAGCTGCTTTGCGAACGTACTCGACAGCCTCACCAGCAAAGTCCGAGATGCCGATCCCATCCACGTCCAGAACGGAAATACCCTTGCAGTTGTCGTCCTGCTCAATCACTTGCCACAGAAACTCCGTGATCATCAGGTAGTTGTGCATCAGATCATCCAGCGTGAGACCCGCATTCTTGAGAGCCTTCAAATTAATCTTGCCTGGCTTCTCGTAGTACACAGGCTCGCCGTTCTTGCCACGCTTGTGGTAGTAGTGCGGGTAATTATCCTTAATGATCTTGAAATGTGGATTAGGCTTCATAAGTAGGCTATCTATACCTTCGTCGCGTCGCCATTCGGTTGTCTCATTGTATCGCTCAAGCGCCTTGGCCTGATCGCCCTTTTCCGCGAGGATAAAGCGCATGGGAACTGATCCTGTCGCTTCTAACGAAGTAACGGATGGCTCATTCGTTAACCCGCTAGCTGATGACCTCGCTTCTTGTGACGTTCTTCTTACGCTTCCGTTGGCGTTGGCGAACCCTGGGACAAAGCGGTACTCAGTGACAATGAGCTTCAACGTGCCGCTTGTCGGAGGACTCTCATAGTCGATGTTGTCAACCTCTGGCTTCAAAACAGGAGGCCGGAATAGCGCAGAGAACGGATGATCTGCCTTCACCACCACGTAAAAGACTGGGAGAAACACTAAAACCAACACAACGAGTTCACGATGCAGACCGTCCTCCATTGTGTTAAGAGCATCCCAAAGGTAGAATGTGACCACCGCGTAAAGTAACGCAAACATGGGCACAGGCACGAGTCGAAACGAATCCGACACACGGTAAAATATTACCTTGCCACGATTGACCTTCGGTGCTGATGACTGCTTCCCATTCGATGCAGCCAGCTTTCCAACTATTTTTCGAGGCGTGACACCGGTTAATTGCATCATCAATACACCTGGTCCATTTTGCAGAGGAAGCTCAAAGATCAATTCGGATTTTTTTCCGTTATGTTCAGACGGCTGGACATGAGCCAACATCTTCTGTCGTAACAATGTCCCGGGTAGCACAGCTTCCGCTCCGTTGGACAGTTTAAAGAAAATCTTCGTCTGCAGAATGTCACTATCCCTGTTCACACTCGCGTTGCAAAAGCTTGTCGTCTTGTTTGCTTTGCTTTCCAGCAGTCCCAATGGCAACGCAATCTTTTGTCCATATCTATACGGCGTGATGAGTTTATTCAGCATGGTAATCTGTTCAATCTTTGGCTTGGCCGGCCAGATTGTAAATCTCAACTCAGTGCCTTTGCCATCACAGCAAATGTATCCTCCTATGATATGACTCGTCGGTTTCTTAAAGTTGCTAAGTCTTTTATTATACATTTGCGAATGACGATTCGACTCAACCACTGTGATTGCAACATTTGTATCACCAAAGCACACAACACCCGACTCAAATTCTGGACTCTCCGACAAGGAAAAACTGCCAGACATTGACCTCGATGATGTCATTTTGTCCACTTTATTCCCTTTCTCCTTCTTTTGCACGCCCCCATTCAATGGAACTTTTGTAAAACACACAAACATTTCGCCTGGAACACCACGTGGTCGAGGACCGACGTAGCCCGTAATACCGCCCGTTTTATTGTTCCAGACCATATCGTGCTGATTCACAAGCACCAATGGATCTCCATAATGTACTTGATTTTGTATACATCGTTGTCCGGTTGGAAGTGTCACTAAAAACTCGTCTTCCGTAAAAAGTTGCTGGAGCTTTGGTCCAAGAGGAGGAACGCAGCTGAGGACCCCATGACGTCCATTTTTTTCATAATAACCAATACCTATCTCAGGAATAACAAGGACATTATCATCAACGTAAGCAGAACGGGTTGTAAGTCGCACCTTTTGGCCATAACGCAAGACGTTTTTATTATTGTCGACCATATTGGGACAATTGGGACACTTGGACTTGAATGCTAAAATGAGGAGACTTTAAAACTCCCGAGAAAGAAAATTGATTGGCTGAAAGAAAATAAATGATACCAATTTGACTAGTCGATTGGACAAAAGTGGACATGACGACGAAAACTTGAGGCATAATCATGACAGATTGCGACAAATTGACCATTAAAAGGAATATTCGGTCGATTCCAATGTCGCGTCAATAGAAATGGGTACCATTTGCTCTTCCTGTTGCTTGTCCGACGTAACATCTTCTATTTGCTCTTCTTCTTCTTCTTCTTCCTCTTCTTCTTCATCATCTTCATCCATATTCTCATCTTGGTCGAATGTAGCACAAGAACGACCAATGGTACGATCCTCGTTGCCATCTTCATCATCCTGCAAGTCCAAATCCTCTTCCTCCTCGTCTTCTTCACCCTTTTCTACTTCAGCACCTGCTGATAACTTTTCCACGTTGGACATTGCGTTTCGATCGTGAATAAGAGATCGCTCAAACGCCAGCTCGTCATCATCATTATCATCTGCTGCTGCTTCGGCACTAGTGCTGCCTGTTGTTGACACCGATACGTTTTCAATTGTGTTGGACTTTTGCTGGTTGCTTGACTCCGCGTAGTCATGAAGTGCCTGCTTCTTAAGTGCATCGAGACGTTTACGTCTTGTTTCAAGTTCAGCTTTAGAGCGACCCACCAATGCCGCGATGCGTAGCCGAATGATTTCACGCAATGGCAAGAACATCTGCGCTGGATACCACCCACCGAGCAGTGACGGCTCCGACTGTTTTGCGAACTGAGCAATCCATTCGCGCACTTCATCATCGTCAATTTCCTCGAGCTGAAACAAAACATTTGCGCTTGTCAACTGCACTCCAAAAATCTCAAAAACCTTTACGCTGCCTCCTGATGTAGTAGTTTTGCTAGTCCCATTTGCATTGTCTGCTGTATCAGACTCCTTATCCTCCTGTTCGTCCTCAGAATCCCAGTCATTCCCTGAATCTACCGTCGATGACATGGGACTAGCTCGCGGCGGTGAAGCCACTGTAGGAGCAGCAGAAGAAGTAGTCACGGGTATTGCAGGCTTCACAAGGTAAGACCGCCGTGTTTCGCCTCGCATAAATCGTTCTTTCCGACGACGCTTGCTGATCTGCGCGTTTTCAAGGGCCGAGGTTTGGGTCACTTTGACGATTCGCGGACCCTTGACGTACCCGCCTTCCCCATTGGCATGTCCTGAACTAGCGCCAATAAACTTTGTGGTACGTTTTCTCGTAGCATGGGTTACCTTGGAGTGTACAAGCTCCCGGTTATTTCGCAGTTCCACGACCTGATAACATGACGCCGTTTCCGATACTTCGGGCAATCGTGGATCGTAGCCCATCTTGATCCATGAACCTCTCCAGGGCCCATCAACAAAGACATAACAAAGCTTTCGCAGTAGACGTCTTGCCGCTCGGCGCTCGAACCCGTCTAATCCATCAAACAGCTTGGAACGAAGCCATACCGGTTTTTGTTCTAACTTACCCTTCAGCACCTCCATCACATGAGCATCGACACCATTATCATCCACTCCGACGGACCTTCGACGCACCACAGGCTGATCAGGCTTAGGTCCGGCAGGCGCTGGCGTATCGTCACGAAAATTCAAGTATGTCATAGTAGTGGAAGGCTTTTTTGCTACTGCTGTCGGTTGGTACCCTGACTTTTGGCGGAATTCATACTTCAATGGCAAGTCCACCTTTGAAAACACTTCCGGGATAAGTTCCAACTGCGTTTCATTCTCCACAGCCAAATACGGTCGCAAACAGTCTTGCAATTCTCGTTGTCGCAACGATGGCCTGGACAAAGGACCATTCTCCACTACAGCACTATTCATCACGGGTGTATCCACTGCATCCGTTGTATCTGCTACCATCGTAAGAGCATCTTTACCAGGCTTTGACGTTGGGTAGAATGACCGAGCCGTCAAGTATTGAAAATCAGCCATACCTTCACACACGTATTTCTCCTTTACCAACCCCACCACTTCAACTGAAAACTTCACATTTTTCTCTTCAAACGTCGTCTCGTTCCGTCTTCGTTTAGGCCGTGAACGCTTTATCTTGAGCACCACCATCTGAGTCTTGGTCAAATCTGCAAACAAGGGCTTGCATGATGGCTCACTAGGTCGTAATTTTACTGGTAAAAACTGACTCTTTGTTTCATGTGCTTGCTGTAAATTCCAAAGTCCATTGACAGTCTCCAGTACTTTAGTCATATCGGAGCCATATACAGGCAATTCCAACCCCACTAGTGGACGAACATTATCACTGTGTAGATGGAGTTCATGACAGAGGGTTCCAGAGTGTCTATTCTCAGTGGTAATGACACTAGAGGTGTTAAAAGACTCGCTAGTAATCGACTCAGACGCTGTAGTGATCTCTTCGGTGGATTGATTGGTCGCCATAGCGTTGAATGGGACAAATGACATGGGTTTTTTTCAACAATAAACCCATAATTTGGACATCTTTTTGATTTTTGTAGACGTTCTAAATATGTTTTATATATCCGCGTAAGTAATTTATCAACTCCACGTTTCTTTTGGTCCACACGATGTTACGACCATCGAAACGTTCAACGACATACAAGACAAAGTCTCTTCTCAACTGCTGAGATATCACTCCGTTACGTGATGCAACATCTACAAAAGCTGAGATGCCAGTGATTAAAAGTCCTGGAACGCGTCTGTCCGAGGGACTAGTCCAGAGCTGTCGTCACGTCGCAAGCGTTTGATGATATCGCCCGGTTGCAGCTTGAGTGACGACACCGGCGTGTTCGTAAAGTCGTCGTCAAAGTTGTCCGTGCAATCGCGTCCGTGGCAAACCGGCACGATTGGCGGCGTCATTCGGCGCTGGAAAAGCTCGTCCCAATCGAGCGACAGCGTGAAAAATGGGTGCTCCATGGCTTGTGCTGCTGAAAGGCGGCTGGTGGGGTTGATGCACAGCAAGCCCTTCAGCAGCGACGTTGCGTGGCCCGAGAGATATGGTGGGTACCACACACGTCCTTGCTGGATCAACCGATAAAGGCGAAGCATGTCTTCACATTGAAATGGTGGCAAGCCGGTGAGGAGCTCATAAATGAAGCAGCCAAAGGACCACATGTCCGTCTCAATGCCGTGGCCGTCCTTCTTGACCATCTCGGGCGACAAATACTCGGGGGACCCGCAGAATGAAAACGTTCGTTGACCAGGCTTCATTTCCTGCTTTGCAAAGCCAAAGTCGGCTAGCTTGACGTGTCCTTGAGAGTCCAGCAGGACGTTTTCAGGCTTGAGGTCACGATATACGACGCCATTCGTGTGCAGCTCCTCAAGAGCTGCAAGCACCTCTGCAGCGTAGAATCGAGTAGCTTGCTCGTCAAATTTTTGTGAATACTGCTGTTGCAGGTGAAAGAAGAGCTCGCCACCCTGGCAATACTCGAGTACAAAGTTAAGATCATGGTCCGTCTGGAAGACCGAGTAGAGCTTGATGATGAATGGATGGCCGTACAGCTTTTCAAGCACCTTCTTTTCCGTAAGCGTATGTACCACTTGTTTGTGCAGCAGCAGCTTACTCTTATCCAGCGTCTTGACGACGTACAGACTCTGAGATCCATTGTGCTTGGCCAAGGCCACTTGATGGGCGTAGGTGCCACGACCAATGACCTTAAGCAGCTTGAGATCGTGTGGGTCGATAGCGACAACAGTGTCACTCTTGGGGATCACAGTGTAGCCAATAGAGGAGTAACTAGGTGCCCGCTTGGGGGTCGTGAGGTTATCCACCGACACTTCCGGCATCTCGTCCAGTAGACGAGTGGGTGTCAGCGGGCGCTTCTTAGCACCGTGAATGGCAAACGGATCGGTTATCTGAACAGTCAAATCGTTGACGTGACTCGAAGTCAGCGATATAGAGGAAAGCACAGCCGCCATAATGAATACGAGACTGAAGCAAGTAGTAATGGGAATGGGATAAGTCTCTACTACGAGCTAAATTGCAATATGACCGTTTGTCTGTCTATTGGACCATGCTTCTTTTATGAAAGACGTACCCACGGACCTACGTCATTCTCGTGGAAAATGGACGTTTGGCGACATCTTTCGTGTCTAGTCGGATATCTATATCTAGAATGACTGCTGTCCCCGATGGATAAGAGCGTGTCCGCTATTATTTATTAATAGTACAAGATTTGGCTTGATTTGTCCACGCTCAGTCAGTAGGAAGATACAGGACGGGCTTAGAAAGATGTAGAGTATAACTGCCACCAGTCGTGAAAAGCGGAGGGGCTTCAGCTGGGTTCTTTTATTTAGTAGAGTCGATTCATATGGCAGCACACATCGCGCATTGTTCATACTGAAACCAAGTCAATTGCACCTTTGATTTGAAATGAAGGCACGTAGATTACTTTGGTCGGAGTCGCCAAGAGTTTAGCAGGCGACATTGAAGCGTCGCGGGCTAGTTGAAGTTGACACGCACGCACCATGACAGCATTCTTTTCCACTAAAAGATGCAAAGTAGATGCTTACGCATGCAACAAATATCATCCTGATGGCCGATTCTGCGTTTTTTCATCATGGATGAACGCCATAAACACGCAGCTGATTATTTTACTCGAGCAACTTCCAGCTTCGTTGCCAGTCATATGGTGTCACGGACAATCAGGTCACAAATAATGAAGGTGATTATGTCCAGAAGGAGTCTTTGGCACGGCTGTAATCACTCTTTCCAGGGTATTGCGTGTCCACACGCTGCACATGTTGTCATCATTGTTTCGTTCAAAAGCGTACAGCGAGGACATGCCCACGGCTGAGTACGATGAAATTTGAGCTGAACTGGATTGGACGACATTAAAAGCATTTCCAGCACGTCTACAAGTTCTTCGTTTTTCAACATGTGACCATTGATGCCCACAAGAATATCTCCCGTGCGTATTGCCCCACTAGCTTCGGCTGGTAGCTTAGCACCTGCACCATTGACTTCAAAACCAGATACGGTGAACGTTTTCTTACAGTCCATTGATGTTGATAGAGGCCTATAGCCGTTGTTTGTAGTTTCATCCAAAAGTAAGCCGATTCCTCCGTCCGAAGCATTGAGGCGAACATCAAACACCTTTAGCGGGATTTGCTCTGCTTCTGCCTCCACTTTGTCAGGCAATGTCAGTGCAGGGCTAATAGGACGAGTTTCTGCGTGAGTATCCTCTTCCATGGATGGAGCTTCATCCTCAAAAATCTTGTCAGGATTTACATCAATTTGTTTTTCGACGGAGTGGCGCACGGAGTAGTCACGTAAGCGAACCGAGCGCTGCATAGATTGTGACATCGCCAGGCGAAAGACTGCTCGGCCATCAACAGGAGTAGATTGCGGACCTTTGTCTTTTAACAAAATGCCATTAAGTCTTGATAGAGAGTCTTGAGCGGATTTGTGGGCTAAATGCAGATGCATATCCTCGTCGCGCCACCCGTCTATTACTTGCAATTCATTCTCCACAGTCATTAATTTTGGTGCTCGGGGAGGAAGCGAGATCGGACTTGTCGGCAATTTGCTAGGAATACTAGAAATCAGTGGCGAAAGTGGATGTTCCTGAGTTATACGGACGCTTCGCTCCATTTTTGCCAACAGTTCGTCCTCAATGCCTCCACTGAGCTCAATTTCGTGTGGTGCCCCCTTGCCATTCTTAACCATGTTATCTGCAGAGCTTTTCTCCGTCATTTCGTCCGGTGTTGCACTATCCGGTTCATCAGCTGATGCTTCCCACCACTTGTGAATCTCAGCAGATATCTTCTCAAGATTTTCAAGCTCAATTTCGTTGCGTTCGTAGAATAGCAACGTTGGCTGATACCCTCCGCGCTCGACACGCAGGCGGACATCTGCCCATGTTCCCACAAGTTTAACACGTGTATCATCAAACAAGAACCAGCGTTCACGTTCAACTCCCGCCTCATCCAGACTCCGACTTGCAAAGAAGCCCACATAGTGTCGTCCATAGTAGCACACAAGACCTCTGAACGAGTACAACGATGATACCTCTGCCGATTTATCCAATCGAAAGATGCGGCCTAAATCTAGAGTTTGCTGCAACTCTTTGCCATCTCTGCCAGATGTACACTGCGAGGATAAAAGTACCATCCAGTCCTTGATGTCCGTCTTGTTCACATGGCTACTGGACCAGATAATGCTGATGGAAAACACCATGGGCAGTGTAAGAATCCACCTGCTTAACGCTCGTTGTCCTCCTTTCTCGCATGCATCACAAGTTCCAGCCACATCTTGTGCCTGTGCTTCAAGTCGCAGTACTTCCTCCAATGTCATCTTCTTCTCTCCTTCTAGTCCAGCTCTTGCACTATTCAGCAGCTCTTGAGCATAAACTCGATACAAAAAGTCCGTGTTCATAAGAGGCTCAGCTGTATGACCACAAGAAGCACAGACTTTAAGTTCCATCAAGTTCATTTGAAACAATCTGTGGGCCACACACTGTGGCTCACAGATTATAGCGGATGCATCTTGACGTAAAGACTCGGACATTTCTTCCATCTTGTTTGATCCATCAATAATAGCGGCATTATATGGGCTTCTTCGACGTAATAGCAGCATTCGGTTGAATGTATCATAGTGTAGAGCATCCAAAATGGCTTCCAGTGTCTCGGTCGCGTCGTTCATGGCTCCAAGAGCAAATGTCTCATTTAGAGCGAGACGTACACGATTTACATCCAGTACCGGCTGTTCTGCAAACTGGTACATGATAAAAATCTGCTCTAATTCGCACAAGAGACACGGAGTGATGGTCATTGTTTCCAAAGTGCTGGCGTTCGTGGGTTTACCACCGCAGCGATGATGTACTGCGTGGTCGCCCGTAGAAATGAGCACGCGACAGCTGCGTACGTGCCATAGACTTTGGATGATGACGTTAAGGAAGCAGTTGTTTGAGCCCAAGTCATTGCGCAGACCCTTACGCGCGCTTAGAGGTCGTGACGACATGGTTTTTTGATTGTGCACTTGATCTGAGTATGGGCTGGATTTTTCTGAAGATAATACATATTAGATTAGAAAAAGGTGTTGGAATCGGATTCGCAATACGTATTTTTTATATGTATAACGGTGGCTTGTACGTACACTGGAAATACTAACTACTGCACATTAAAAAAGGCTATGGTCACAGAAACTATTACTGCATTACTACTATGACCTCGGGCATTCATACTATGGCCAAGGAAATTAAGACTACGACCACAGACATTTATACTACGGCCAAGGACATTTAAACTACGGCCAAGGAGATTAATACTACGGCTACAGACATTAATACTATGGCTTCAGACATTAATACTATGGCTGAACTACGGCCTCAGACAAAACCTGGAAGGTTGGGCTGCCACCGGGGGACCTGGACCTCCGTTCCAACCAGTAGGGCTCCCTGTACCTACTGGTTCCGACCGCTTTTTGAACATGCGGCCGGTACAGCACCCTCATGATGGGCATCCACTACTTGCACCGATATCGGCGCTGGCGCACGGCACTCAGCCACGCGATTCCCTGGCTTGCGACAACGAAAGCAAACCATTTGACGCATGGTGCGAGCATCACTCTTATGGGAAATGACACGTCGTCGGTCGCCCGACGACTCAATCACGTCGATCTCCATAGGTTCCGGACCAGAAGACCGGGGACGGTGAAGACTGCGCTACGCGCACGGTTAAATGCCACCACTACGAGTGGTGATTCACGTCTGATTATCGTCAGTTTACATGTCGCCGGCGTCCGGCGACCTCTGCGAGCACTCCTGGATTCAGGAGCAACAAATAATTTCTTTCGTAAATCTTGTTTATCGATGCTGCCTCCCAGCATTCAGGTCCGTGAGGGACCTGGCCAAGTCGTCGTCAAGTTAGCTGACGGGATACCACACCGCGTATCGCGGCGCGAAGTGTCGTTGCCGTACACGTTTGATGGTTTTCGCAGTAATGATGATTTTTTGGTGATCGCGATGAATATTGCATTCGATTGCATACTGGGCATGCCATGATTGGCACGTTATAAGCCCTAGATCGACTAGTCAGTTGATTCTGGGCTGACAGTAAGTCAAGCGCCACTAGCCATGCGCCTGGTGCGATTGCAAGAATGCGTAGCAACGACCAGGTCAAATTTCGTGGTGACTCGAACAGCGAGCACCAGATGTATTCAGACGATCAAGGGCACGTCGAAACGAGTGACCCTTGAATCATTCTCGGTTCAAGAGGACGGACCTACGAACGAGTTGTTCGAGGTTGTCGAAGACAAGATGCCGGAGGCATCCTCAGTTGAGGTGCTCCAACTTGTCTTGGCATCTGCCGAGGAGATAGTTAATTTCTAGAAAATGACATGGGATCTGTTCCTGTCCGATTTGAAGGAAGAAAAGATCCATGAAATAGTCGCACCAGTTTTAGAAGAAAACGTGTTGGACTGTTGCTCTTCATCCACAATGGATGATAGCGTCTTAGAGACCGACAAGAAGAAACGGCTTAATGCTCAAAGCTGGGATGCCTTGAAGGACAGCCCGTTCTATGATGTTTCGTGGAAACACCGTGATTTGTTTCCAGCAGAAGTGCCGAGCCGCCTATCGACCGATAGGGGCACCAGGCACGAGATTGACCTGGAGCGTGGCACCAAGAATTGTGTGACCAGCGCAATGGCCGTTGCCAAAGGAACAAGTCGATTTCATCGATGAGATCTTCGACAAGCGAGCCAAGGCGGGGCTTGTACGTGAGAGCAAGTCTCCTCACTGCAGCCCTACCTTCTGTGTACGGATGGATGGCGCGTGGTTCATGCTTATAATAAGCTGAACACGGCCACCATTCCGGCGCAAACACCGATCCCGCGGAAAAATGTCTTGTTAAACTCCATGGGAAAGTCAACTATCTTTCTCGAGTTGTATCTGAAGGATGGCTACTATCAAGTTTTCATGAACAATACTGATGAAGACAAAATGGCAGTAAACACTTCAAGCGTTATGCTGTGTGGGAGTGGCTTGTGATGACACAAGGGTTGAAGATTGCTCCGGCAACATTCAACCGAGTGGTGGCTCACGTGATGCGCCAGCACCGTGTCTACGCGCCCCATTACTTTGACGATGTATTCGAGGATAGTAGGGCGGAGGACGGTCTGAGCGCAATAGAGTCGCACAAGCGTCATTTAAGCGCTGTGTTGCAGACTCTGGGTGACGCCCAATTATACATTGACTAGCAAAAGTGCGTCATAGGGGTACCTGATACCTGTACTGGGCTGCATTGTTGGTGCACACGGTGTACGAGCAGACCCAGAAAAGGCAAAGGCTGTAAAGGAATGGCCAGTCCCACGACACGTGAAGAATCTGCGCCAAATCCTTGGGCTCGCTATTTACTTGCATAAGTACAGCAAGAATTATGCGGAGCAGACTAAGCCATTTTCTGATCTTTGAAAAAGGATACAGAATGGACTTAGTCAAAGGAGCAAGAAGATGCGTTCACATCGGTGAAGCAATCTCTTGTAGAGGCACCGGTCTTGGCATTGCCAGACGCGGATTAGCCCTTTAGCGTCGTCTGCGATGCAAGCAATTTTGCAATTGGCAGAGCGCTCATGCAGAAGGATGACAGCGGCATTGACCGTGTCATTTTGTATCAGTCCCGGCTTTTGAAAGCTGCCGAGCTGAATTACCCTGTGCATAACAAGGAGTTACTTTCAATTAAGTATGCTCTTGTTAAGTTCCGTGTGCGCCTCTTGGGCACCGAACCATTTGTGGCTTATACGGATCACGCATCACTGCGGACCACTATAAATTCACCGCACCTCTCGCCTAGGATGGCGAGAAGGCTAACATTCTTCTCTGGATTTGATTTCAAAGGTGAATATAAGCCAGGTAAGTCGAATGTCTTGGCTGACGCGTTATCGCGCAGACCACACTTCGAGGCAAGACACCAGGAAAGTGTGTCTCGTGCAAAAGCACAAGGTGAGTCGTCAACACTGGCAGCCATGAAGGCCTAACATGTGACGAGCTCAATGGCCTCCGATGTAAAGGAGTACTACAGTCAGGAAGACCATTGTCGCGTCATTTTGGCGGACGAAAAGTTACACTTCTGTCGCACCTGAATCGAAGGTAAATCGCTTTAGTTACAGTGATGGCCTATTATGGCATCAGCTGTCACCTTGTGATCCCTTGAGAATCTATGGACCCCATGACACAGATCTCAAGCTGATAATACTTCACGAGTGACATGATGCGCCATCTAGTGGACATCTGGGCCGTGAAAAGACATTCTTACGAGTAACAGAGAAACTATATTGGCTCCATGGGTGGCCAACTATATTCGCTCTTGCGAAGAGTGTCAGCGCATGAAGCCTGCACCTTCTAGAAGTGCGTCATTGAAGCCACTACCGATTCAAAAGGATTTTTGGAAGTCGGTCAGTTTGGATTTCATGGTTGCCTTACCGCCTGATCATAAATGCAGGACGGGACTAGTTGTCATTGTAGACAGACTGAGCAAGATAATGCATGCCATGTAGCACCAAGATCTCAGGAAAAGAGGCTGTCCTCTTGTTTCTTGATCGTGTGTGCTGACTACACGGGATGCCCGAATCCATAGTATCGGATCGGGATCCGCGTTTGACGTAAGGGTTTGACGTCATGTGTTTGAGTTGCTGGGAAGCAAGCTCCACATGTCAACAGCCGATCATACCGAAAGCCAAAAGGAACGAGCCAATCGAGTCTTGGCGGATGTGTTGCGCACTGTAGCGACTCCTACAGAATGAAGAAGCATTGTCCTTCGTGAAGCTCGCTACTAATAACAGTGTTTACGCCAGTACGGGTGGAACACTATTTTATATCAACGGAATGCGCCATCCTCGGAAGCCAGTCTCGTTATGCGCAGCCCAAGTCTTAGTGGGTGAGGCCCCTCACTTCGCTCGATGCGAATGCCAAAGAAAATCAAAATTGCCCTAGTGACACTGCTAGTTTAGCAGTGGTCACGACACCTATAGGTGTCAATGAGGAGGAACGGCAAGAAATGCCAGTGCTCCTTGATGATGACACTATAGTGTTGTCAACAGCGTCGACCCATGATCGACCTCTTGAGGGTTTCATAGGCGATATGGATGCTAAAAACGTAAGCGAAGCTCAGCGCATTGTGGATGAGCGATTAGCCATTACACGTAAATTCCGTGACGCGACGAAAAGCGCACAGGGCAAGCAAAAACAATACCAACATGGTCGCAAAAACAATGAACACTTTAGTGCGGGGACGAAGTGATATATCTTACTTCTACCCTACCTAAAAAAGCAATTTATGTACTACCTGGTTGGTACTACTAAGCTATTGCCCCGATTCATTGGGCCATTTACGGTGGTCGAAGAGGTTGGAGGCCTAAGTTTATAGGCTCACTCTCCCACCATATATGAAGACGCACCCCGTTTTATGTGGGTCGTCTGAAGCGGTATGTGTATCCACAAGAGATCACATATCCACATCGGTCTAACGAGACCGATGATGACGTCGATCAGGCGACGGGGAAGCTGAACGACTTCCCGTATACGAGAGAGACGACAGAGGACTCGGTGATCGAGGAGGACTCGGTGATCGAGGAGGACTCCGCTTTTGACGCGGGTGTATCATCACCAATCGCTCATGCAGGTCCAAACGAAGTTTCAGGCGGTCATACCCCTGACGATTCCTCGTATTCACAGCGCGTAGGTCCGAAGTCATTTACTCGAAAGATGCGCCGCCTCTTTCTTCAGCGCAGCGATCTCCGCCTGCGACTGAACAACAGGATAGGAAGCCGCGAATAGCTGGGCGTAATCGCCGCTCCTATCGGGCGCCATGGATGCGGGTGGGAACACACGCTTCCTTGTTGGAAAGCTGGTGGCCCACCGCCATGTGAAGCAAAAGCTTCAGATTCTTGTACAATGGAAAGAATACACGAAGAGTTTCGACTCTTGGGAACCGGTTGACGCTTTGGGCGTCGACGTGCCTGGGCTGGTAGCTTCTTATGAGCAGAAGCACCAGTTGCACTTGCTATGCTAGGTCCTGATGCACTAGCAAAGGCGGCGTAGTGAGAAGAATTTGGGGGTATTTCACCGCCCAAATTTCCCTTGCACGCGTCATAGCAAAGCTAATTTGCTGTGACCGCTGTGTTTACGAATCTTCGTGCGGTTTAACACGGCGCAGGAGATCTGACTCGTATTCTTCGGTTGTTCGTTATAACGAAACACGACAGGGATAGGGAAAGCACGACCTCGTGCTTTGCCCTGCCTTTCCATGTTGGAAAGACGCTAAAGAGTTTATTTGCGTCAATAGTGACACTTAAAAACGTTTAAGCGTCTTTCATCATGGAAAAGATAGGGCACTAGGAACGTCGCACCATTTACACTTGGGTGTAACCACTCTGATGGCGGTGACATTGGTGGCAAGCCACCACTCAAAAGCCTCCCTCGCATGAAGTGCTAGTGAGTATGACTGTAAAGTCGAAGGAGCCTTTAGCTCACCCTCGCCTGAGTCTGACTCTCCATTATGGATTGTCAAGACGTCAGACGTAGGTTTGACAGAGGGGGACGATTTCGAATCCCTGACCTGCTATTGAGCAGCCGCTGTTTCTTTCAAAGCAGCGCGCACATTTGTGGTCGCTGCGCTCGTTAGTGCAGACGAAAAGGCATTACCCTTGCTGTCAAGAAGAATGGAAGCTTCCTAAAGGTTGGGTGCCTCAAATGATGGGGACAAATGTCCCATCAATGCACTGTGCTCGTCACCACTATGTTATGATGCTTCTGGGCCCGGTCTTTGTCCGGGGGCAATGGCGTGTTCTCATTGTAGTCAACAATTAGAGACAAGCCATCATCCGCACAATAGTGAAATGAATCGGTTTTCTCTGCTGGCAACTTTACATTAGATGTCGGCGTTGCCACAGAGAAATTAGCGACGGCTGCGAGCTATCGCGGCGCGTGCGCTTTGTGTTGGTCTGCATGGGCGCCTTTGAAGGCGACCCATCAGCCTTTCCACGTTTCGGTGGCATCTCCTTGCTTTCGATATATTACAGAAGTGAAAAAATCGTTTTAAAGAGGGGGGAGGGGCAACGGGCTCAACATTACACGTACCCTCTAAGTATGCGATCCTTAACGGGCAGGTCATAATAGTTACGTACTTAAGACCTGTCACACCATGTATCACACCCTTGTGTATGTGATATACGCTAGGTGTATTCATATTGATGGGGATGACGCCCAGCTAGGACTAAGCGTCATCAAATGACGCTAGTCAGTTACGTCATTAAGCGAGCTTAAATATATGTAAGCTCGCACGTAGGGATACGCTTTTAAAGAGACGCGATCCAATCGTTACACTTTACTAATCAGTAGTTAGATTTATATTTAATTATTTCTATTAAATATATGTGGAGAAGTGCCAGAGAAATGGGGGGCCCTTCGTAGTTATTATAATAACTGGCGTGAAAGATCTCGGTCACTCTCTTGAATGAGTGAAAGGGAGTGACCAGGGTCCCGAACTGGTCCAAGGTCCCGAGTTCGGAGAAGATACTAGGATGCCCTACACTACAGACCAAAGGACCAGTGCTGCTAGGACAGCTTAAGTTGACCCCAGGTAACAGGTGGGTCCCAGACAACAGGTGGACCCAGGTGACCGGTGGACCCCAGGCAACAGGTTGACCCAGACAACAGGTGGACCCAGGTGACCGGTGGACCTCAGGTGACAGGTGGACCCCAGGTAACATGTGGACCCCAGGCAACATGCGGACCCCAGGTAACAGGGGCCCAGGGGTACCAGGATACTAGGGCCCAGGGGCCTAGGGGTGCCAAGGTACCGGGGCCTAGGGGTACCAGGGTGCCGGGGCCCAGGGGCCTAAGGGTACCAGGGTACCGGGGCCCAGGGGCCCTGGGGTACCGGGGCCTAGGGGTACCAGGGTGCCGGGGCCCAGGGTACCGAGGCCCAGGGGTACCAGGGCCCAATGTCCGAGGGTGCAGAACCGGTACACAGAATATCGAAGATTACAGAAAGTACAGGGTACCAAGGAGCCAGTCCTTCCTCCAAGAGTCGGCACGTGGCACTTTCCAGATCAAAGGGTTAGGGTTAGGAAAGAAAAGCATACAAGGTATAAGATAAATAAACACACTCGAATTTGCATTACACGTGGCAGCTTTAAGCGCCCCTCCTAAGCTTCTCCGTTGCTACACCTCTTCCGGGCGGGATACCCTTTGGCCCCCCGACGTCCAGCAGGTGTTATACAACTAAAGCAACGCAAGTTGAACCTCAGGATAGTTGGCCTGAGGTGTCAAGTAAGTGTCAACACTCTACGACCCGCTACAGGAAGCGGTTTCCCTACGGGGAAGAACACAAAGGGGTCCAAGGACCAAGAATAGTCAGCCACCAGAGGGGTACATAGTACCAGGTGCATCGCTCTCGACTAAGTCTATTGAGCCCAAGAAACCCGGTCCCAAGTGAAGTATATCCACTCGGGGACCACCAAGTCCGAGTCTTATACAAAGACCAAGTTTAAGTCTTCTACGTCAACCGAGGAGCAAGACCAGCCAAGCCGACGGGTACACAAGGTGAGACCCAAGGCCAACGACACGGTATCGGGGTAACCCCTCCGTAAGTCGGCAGTCCAGCGCTGTGTGTGTTTGTGGATCTCCTACGTTGTTTGAGAATCCACTCCACCACAATGGTGCGCGTGCCCGGATCTTCGGGAGACGCGGGATTTCACCGTGAGTCCCACGAAGAAGAAAAGACAACGGTCAAGATAGACCAAGGGACAACCAAGACACTGGAAACCGGATCGCCAGTGATCAAGAAGGAAGAAGGATCGGAGGACCTGCAGAGCCTGGGGAGGAGCTCTGCTATTGAGGTCAAGGTGGAATATGAAGAAAAACCACCAAATCCTCCCCCTTATGTCTTCGTTGAAGAAGACAACATGAGCCATAATCAATATTATGGTCCAGGGGTCCCAAGTTTGACAGCGAAAGCTAAAAAACAAGGGACCCCGAAACAAGTCTCCCAACCTATCACTTAAGAGCCAAAGGTGCCCAAAAACAAGCAGCAAAAGAAGCAGAAGCATACCAAGTTGAAGGCACCGAGAGGTGGAGACACGACGGACGAGTCGGGAGAGAGCCAAGGCGCGGACAGTAAGGACTGGACAGAAGAAGATTTGGAAGAAGCCTACCATCGGAATAAATTGAAGAAGTTTCTTCGAAAGGACCCGGTGATGAAGGCGCTCAAGGTCAAGCTTCTGGACCAGGTCCACGGTCCGATAACGGCTCTTCCCACCACGACCACAGACCTGGAGGTCCTCAAGGCCGTAATGAATCTACTACATGAAGCTGGGATGGCTGCTGGGAACTTTACTGCTGAGACCCTCTTCGATTTCGGGTTCGAGACCTTGAAGAAGACCTTAGTGACCCTGCATGGTCACCTCAAGACGTTAGTGGGGGAGTTCCCCCCAAAGGAAGTACCCCGCCGAGATGAAGGAGTAGTGGATCCTGGTGTGGGCTCTCCTGCTGGGTCACTCGGTGAATCGTCACCAAGGTCTCAATATGAATCGGCCACCTCATCTATGATGTCGGCCCTGATGGATACGGTGAACCGAATGCAGCTGGGTCCAGCTGGTGCAGCGTTGTTGGAAGCACGAATTCGTGAAGCTGGTCATATGGAAACAGCAACCCCATGGGTCCAGCGCCAAGCACAGGAGGAGACGGAAGCCCGGTGCAAAGTGGAGCCAAGGTTGATGGGGACAAAAACAGACCAGGAAACAAAGGCTGAGTCAGTTTCCCCTAGCGCGCTCCAGTCGTACTTTGATAAGGCGATGACCAAGTTCCTTGAAGAGCAAGGCTCCACAAAAGTTGCAGTGGACAGGGGACACACCACGAGGGGTCAAGGGCCAGTTCACCCCAGGTCCTCCCAGCGGATTGAGCGCCTAGGACCACTAGGCGATATCCCTGATGTGGACATGGAATCTGTGGGGTCAACCTATGATGAATACGACCCAGATGACTTGGCGTTCCCGATGACCTCAGCGCGAGCGACTGTGGCCACGGCTACGGCAGGAGGACCCCCTACTGTTGTTCCACACATTAGGGTATCGGCCTCGTCGGATCTGAAGGAATTTAGCGGAAGGGACCACGATGAAGATCGTGCCAGAAGCTGGAGCACTAAGGTAAAGACGGCTTTCCTCCGAGACCAGGCACCAGACAGCGAGAAGTGTCTCATCTTTGGGTCCCTGCTCACAGGTCTAGCTCAGAATTGGTATCGACAGCTGGGTCGAACAGTGCGCGTTGATTGGAAGCTGCTTCTGCGAGAGTTCCAAGCACAATTTTGCGGCTTGGGGGTGTCGGTGGCCCGACAATATTATCACGCCAGAAAGAGGACCGACGAGTCACCCTTTGAATATCTGTACCGTTTGAACGTGGCAGGGCTCAGGGCCAAGCTAGATATTAAGGGTGGACCCCCCAGTGTAAAGCGTGAACACGTGGACCATTACGTGGAAACCTTGGATGATCGAGAATTAGCGGACCAGCTTACATTGCTCAGACTTTCTGATGCAGACGACCTGGAGGAAGTCCTGCTGGCTCGTCAGAGAGCGAAGACGCGTCAAGGAAGGGTCTTGTTCGGTTCCAGCAAGTTTCGCCAGAAGGCCCCAACCACTCCAGACCACACCAAGAGTCAGCTGAGAAGACCCGTCCAAGTCATCCGATCCACTTCTGAAAGTGAAAATGACCAAGGGTCCAGCTCCAGTGGGTCTGAGGGAGAAGGTGACCTCAGAAGAATTTATGCGGCGGCGAGTAAACCTTACACTGGTAGGGCGAGGAACGCAGATGACCCCCGGGACCATCAGTACCCAGAGCCAGACCGAGGTAGACGCATGGCAGAGGGAACTGGACAAAAGGTGGTTCCAGGGTCACCCGTGGCAAAGTGTACCCATTGTGGATCTAGGAAGCATGTGGATCTGGACTGTTGGAAGCGATTCGTTTGCGAGTGCTGTGGAAAGAAGGGTCACCCAGCTGACCACTGCCTGTTTGTGTGTCGCGGTTGTGGCAAGGTTCATGACGTCGGCAAGTGCCCTATGGAAGAGTTCTACAATCTGATTCGCCAGTGGTACAACCCGAACAAACACGCGGGGCAGCTGCCCGAGGCGGCGGAGAAGATGTTAAATTAGAACGCTCGCCAGGTTTGAATCTGGTACGAGCCGAGCGTTCTAATTGTTGCATTTATGCATTTGTGGAGAAACACCCCGTGGAGAAGGTCAATAAGTTGGATGAATTGATTGGAAATACATCGGGCTTTTGCATTAATTCTGTTGCTGCTGTGGCCAATGCATGTATACCTCACGTTTATTCCCGAGGGGAGACTATGATGACATTGGATTTATTGCCGGGAGAGTCAAGAGGATACTGGAAACACCATGCCCCAGGAAAGTGGTTTAAGCAAGCCAAGGCCTCTGGGAAAGTTAACAATATTCGTGCGAATCTACTGTTTGATTCTGGTGCCGAGATATCTATTTTGGATATCGCCTTTGCTCGTAAGGTAGGCTGTCAGATTAACACAAGCGAAAAACAAGAGTGCGTGGGCATTGGAGAAGCAGTTTACACCACGGAAGGGCGAACGAAGATCAAGATAACGTTGAATGGTGTATTAGTATACTTCTTCAATGTGTGGGTCGGGTCCATGGCCGGCCAGGATGTGCTACTAGGAATGGACTTTATGGTGCCAGCTGGAATTCGTTTGGACATGGCGGACGGAACTATTTGCTTGCCAGACGAAGTTCGAATCCAGCTGACAGGTCGCAAGACCTTGTATAGTGGCCATATTTCTGAGGTAAAATTGGGCCAGTACGTGAATTTACCGGCAACAAAATATGTCGAGGTTCCGCTGAAGAAGGTTACGTCGGACCAGTGGAAATTATGGATGACCCGTGGAGACAGATGGGTGACTACGATGATCCAAGGACACGGACATCGTCAATTCCTGAGGGTCACCAATGTGAGTGACAAGGACCTGATCTTACACGAGGATACCAAGCTGGGCATTTGGCTGACTAAGGACCGAGTTCCCCGGGCCCAAGGGTTTGTGTTAGTGGGTTCTAGGAGGTACGCTGAATGGAAAAATCTAGCCTACCAAGCAACCACCGACGAGGAGGATGCAGAAACTACTCAAGAAGAAGTATACCAAGGTCCGATGGTCGAGAAACCTCAGTACGCGACTCCACATAAAATGTTGCTACGGACGGGGACACAAGTGCCAGTGATTAACGCGGTGCACGAGTCTGTTATGAGGGACCCTGAGTCATTACCATCAGATCAGGAACTGGAGGGGAGGCCCTCGATAGAGGTCAACCATCTAGAGCTAGCGTGGGCAACGAAGTATCATCGAAGGATAGGACCGATATGGAGAGGGATACCCAGAGGAGGGTCCACAGGTCCACCCAGAGGAGGGTCCACCGGTCCACCCAGAGGAGGGTCCACCGGTCCACCCAGAGGAGGGTCCACCGGCCCACCCAGCAGAGGGTCCACCGGTCATCAAGGCTGAAGTAAATACTCCCGATGACCAAGTCTGTGTTCACGAGAGTGGCGATTTATGTGCCGAAGATATCGACAAAAATTGGTCTGTTATCCCTGAGGTCATCCCATCTACAAACGAAGTTATGTTGGAAGACATCCAGATCCCAGACCCCGGTGATACCCCAAAGGAGGAGGTGGACCGCCTCCGCCAGATTATATGGAGAAAACGACATTTGCTGATGGGAAAAGGTAATGCATTACCCCCGGCGGCTCGAGGAGCAGTGTGCGACATTGATGTTGGGAACGCACGGCCAATCGCCCAACGGGTACGGAAGGTGGCCCCTCAATTTAGGGAGAAGCTGGCAGACCTGATAAAAGGCCTCTTGTCATCCAAGATAATCCAGCATTCCACCTCCCCATGGGCCAGTCCAATTGTAATTATTGTCAAGAAGAATGGGGTGGATATAAGGCTCTGCATTGACTACCGGATGGTGAATGATTTAACGCGGCTTATGGTATATCCTATGCCTCTCGTGAATGAGTTGTTGGAAGACCTAGATAAGTCCCTGTGGTACTGCTCACTGGATATGGCTAGCGGTTTTTGGGTGGTCAGTATGACCGAACGAGCCCGTTTAATCTCGGCGTTTGTAATCCCGCTCGGACTTTTTGAGTGGAGACGAAAAAAATGCCGTTTGGACTGAAGAATGCGCCGCAGATCGATCAGCGGCTGTTGGATAATGCTTTATATGGGTTTCTTACGATTTCCTCCGAGCCGGGCTCTGACAAACCAGAGGACCTGTTCGAGGTGGGCCATCCAGAGGGAGAACTCAAGAAGTCTATATTAGGACGTAGGTCCTATATCGACGACATTTTGGTGACCTCGGAGTCATGGGATGACTTATGCGTGAAAGTGGAACGACTTTTGGAGGTGTGTGACAAGTGGAACTTATCGATCAGCGCGGTTAAGATCTCATGGGGCTGTCAAAAGGTAGATTACCTTGGCCACCAAGTATCAGCGGAAGGGCTGGAGGCCCACCCTAAGGACCTTCAGTCCTTGGTGGACTTACCGTTGCCCACTACTCTGAAAGCTATGCAGTCGTTTCTCGGGAGTCTTAATTATTACAGTCGGTTCCTGGAGGACTACGCCATTTATGCATCCATCCTGTACGAATTAAGGGAAGTAAATTACCACGTATTACGAAACCGGATAAGCAGGACTGGGGACATACAGGGAGATGACCAGGAGGAGGACCGATGGGCCCGGGTGCAGGTAGCATTTGCTATGTTAAAGAATGAGATCGCCACTGCCCCAATCCTCCGCCATTTTGATCCAGACCGGGAACTTGTCATTATTGTCTATGCTAGCGAGTGGGCCATCTCGGCATCCCTGGTGCAGGAATATGAAGGGGTGTATATGCCGGTAACTTTCACGAGTCGGACTTTGAAGCCAAACGAGATCAACTATGGGCTGGTGGAAAAGGAAGTGCTGGCGCTATTGCGAATACTAGACCTTTGCTACACGTCACTGGTCACCCGACCTATCAAGGTCTTGACCCGACACTAAACGCTGGCGTGGATAGTCCGGTCACCGGGTCTACAAGGTCGCCTGGGAAACTGGGCTGCACTCCTGTCTCAATGGACGTTAGAAGTGGTTAAGTGCAAGAAGGGCGAAGATGAAATACTGGGGACATTAGCGGCAAGCATTACGCTTCGCGAAAATGTGGACTCTATTCTATCTTCAATCGCCCCCAAGAGACATCCGCGCCAAGCTATCACGGTGGTTCCTCCTACAGTCGAACCTGAGGAAGTCTTGTACGTGGTCAGTTCCGATGGGTCTGCACGAGTTAAGCGTGGGGGAGGAGCCTGCAGTGCTATTGTGTGGCAACTCCCGGAATGGACGGTAGTCGCCGCTGCTTCCCGGTATTTGACTGAAGCGACAGTAAATGAGGCAGAGTATGAAGGCCTATTGTTGGGCTTCCTTCTACTGGAGAACCTGGAGCGTAGACGTCTAGTAGTGTGTGGAGATTCTAACCTGGTCGTGCGACAGATGCGAGGAGAAATCGAGTGTAAGGCGCAGGGCCTGACAGTACGACGGGCGAAGGCCCTGGAAAAACTCAGGTCCTGGCTCGTTCACGAGTTTCTACACATGAAGCGCGAATGGAACCAAAGTGCAGACCGTCTCGCTAACGCGGCCCTGCAACAGCAACGAGGGGTCGAAATAATACCTGAGGAAGAGTGGAAAGACCTCGAAGAGATTAATCGTCTGCCTGAACTCTTGGTACCCAAGAATCCCAGCCCAGCAATGCGAATTACGGCTGTCACGAGGTCTCGGGTCCGGTCCAGGATGCCGACAGAGGTTGCGCAAGAAGAGGTGGTGCAACGGATACGAATTGAGCGAGTTTCGGCTGCCCAAGACGAAGAAATGTGGATACGGGATTTGAAGCTCTATTTACGGGGTGAATGGAGCGGTTTACCCGCAGAAGTGGCGTTGGCATGCGGCAAGATCGAGACGAATTACGCTTTGGATGAGGACGGACTTCTATTGTATTGCCCGGGTCTGGGGACAGCTGAAGAGGATCGCGATGGGTGGATCCGGCTAGTGATACCCGAAAGCCTACAACAAGATTTTCTGCACCATTACCACAAGAGTCTTGAAGGGGGACACCAAGGAATCGGCCGCACATACCAGCGGATACGAAGGCATTTCCATTGGAGAGGGTTGTTTCGAAGTGTACAGCGCTTCGTTGGTACTTGTGTCGACTGTGAGACCGGAAAAGGTGGACCCACCTTACGAGGGAAGACCCCAGGAAATGTTCGGGCAACCTACCCATTTCAGGTCATCGCGATGGATCATATTCCATCGTTGCCCAAGTCGTTTAAGGGAAACACGGAGCTGTTGATATGGGTGGACCTGTTTACTGGTTATGTAATTGCTAAGGCCAGCTCGTCGAGGTCGGCCCAAACCGTGGCAGAAGGGTACGAAGAATGTGTATTTCGAAGGTTTGGGGCCAGTGAGGCGATCCGACACGACAGGGAACCAAGTTTCATGTCGGATTTCTTTCGCGCTTTCAACCGCATGATTGGGCAAAAGCAGCGGGCCACAATGGCCTACCGGCCGCAGGCCAATGGAACTGCGGAAAGGATGGTACAGACGATCACCCGAGCTATCAAGATGTATGTGTCGGAGGTGGACCAAAGAGATTGGGATGCATATGCGGAACGGCTCACATTTGCGCTGAACACGGCGCAGGACCGGGTCCGAAAAGAGACTCCATTCTACCTGGTGCATGGTTGGGACGCACGAAGCACGTTGGAGGCCACTATACCGCTGGGTAGTACCAGGCGGCGTGACGGTGACCCCCGCCGGTGGCGATATGGCGTACAGCGACAGTATCGCCGGGCAAGGGAACAAGTCAACGAGTTATTGCGATCGGCAATGGAAAGTCGAGCCGAGATCCACAATGAAGATGTGGCGGATAGCATGATTGAGGCAGAATCTCAGGTGTGGTTGTATTTAGACCGAGTCAAGGAAGGCTATGCCCGAAAATTGACCCACCTATGGCATGGTCCATTCCGAGTACGAGAGATGGTGGGGGACCATGCACCTCGCCTGGATATCAGTGGGACCGATTACCGCATTTACCCGTTGGTGCACCTTTCGAAGTTGAAGCTAGTTCGGCAATATCCCGACAGACCGAATGGTGGACGAAACAGATCGAGTGGATTTTGACGAAGCCCTGCTACCAGAGGATAGCTGGGATGCGGAGTTGGAAGACAATGAGTATGAAGTGGAGATGATTCTTGACAAGCGCATGGGAAGAAAAACTCGGTATGGTCGTATTCAATGTGAATACCTGGTGCAGTGGAAAGGATACTCCGATCCGTCGTGGGTAGACGAGGTGGACCTCAATTGCGGTGGACTACTTGAGGACTACGAACGCAGGCAAGTCACTCGGAATCGTTTTGAGGTGATGCAGAGCCATGAGGAGTAGAGGGGAGAGTTTGTCTTGGGAAGGCCAAGATGATGCAAGAAGGAGGTGGTATGTGTTGCATGCACAGAAATTGGTCAAGTCATGTATTCGAGAAGTGCAGCAGAACAAGAAGAGTGAAGTATTGCTAACCTGTAGAGGACACCGAGGGACTACCTACCTAAGATATGGCACCAAAGAGGAAAATCGAGAATGTGCTGGGGACTTCGAGGTGAAATGGCATTATCTCAGCTTATTAAGGATGCACTTAAAGCTAGTGATAACCCTCAGGCGGTGTCGGGTGGAGAAAACTTGCCATGGAGACGGGGAACCCCGAAAGCGGGATGCTCGTGGATGTTCTTGTGGTAAAGATGCGCCACGGTTCGACATCATCCACCACCTGCAACGCCTCCATAAGCCCCGGTTGAGAACTCTCCTGGTTGACCCTTGGGGTCCAGTAAGACAGTTGACGCGTGGAGGTAACGGGCTGGAAGAAGGGGTCCAGCAGGATGTCCAAGTCACAGTGACCTGCTACCATCCCCTGCAGGACCTTCTTCAGCACTCCCATCCAAGCCTGTGTCGCCTTGGCCCGTCGTTTTTCCTGGCATTGTAAATGCGGGAGATGTACGCACTGCCGGAACGAAGAGCTATGGAGAAATGAAGACGGTGCCGGTCCTCCCACAAACTCTGTCGCGATGCGTCTACGTAGGCATCGTGGAGCTCCACCAGTCCAACAAACCAGCCGTTTACGGGGAACGAGAGAGGATACTCAGACATCGTCTGCTGCTCCCATGGGCGCGAGTTCATCAACAGCCGGAGCTGAGACTCCGTTACGATACTATTAGTCTCGCCCAGGCGGTCCTTGGATCTCTTGTCTAAAGGGGGGCCCGGACCCATCCACGAAGCTGAAAGGGTTATGCGGGACCACAGGTCTTTCACGCTTAATTGCGAGATCTCAAGGGGGCCCACCATAGAGACGGGCCATGGGGCAACGTCTTCGGTCTTGAACACACTTGGCTGGGCATATCCCGGAATGGATGGGCCCCAGGCGTTGGAACCAGCGGGACCTTTGGATGCTGGCACCCCTTGATCATCAGAGTCGAGACTCTCAGTATCGGACTCAGAAGGACCGAAAAGCTGGATGAACAGGTCGGAATGAGGCGTGGGCGTTTTTTCCGAGCTGGAAAAAGCAGCAGGTGACGTCTGTACTTCGGGAGGAGGCTTGGCCATTGGTTTCCCAGTGGACCCCGCCGTTTTATGAAGAGGCTTGGACGTTGGTTTCCTAGTGGACCCCGCTGGTTTCGTTGGTTTCCCAGTAGACCCCGCCGGTTTTGGAAGAGACTTGGACGTTGTTTTCCCAGTGGACCCCGCCGGTTTCGTTGGTTTTCCAGTGGACCCCGCCGTTTTTGGAAGAGGCTTAAACGTTGGTTTCCCGGTGGACCCCGCCGGTTTCGTTGGTTTCCCAGTGGACCCCGCCGGTTTCGTTGGTTTCCCAGTGGACCCCGCCGGTTTAGGAAGAGACTTGGACGTTGGTTTTCCAGTGGACCCCGCCGGTTTGGGAAGAGGCTTTACTTTTGGTCTCCCAGTGGATCCCACCGGTTTGGACTTCGTCGATGCTGGGAGAGGACCGGACTTGGGTGTCCCAGTAGATCCCACAGACGTCGAAGAGGGGCCGGATGTCGTTTTACGAGATAAGTCCACCACCTCTGGAGCGGGTTTCCCCACGGAAGTCACCGGGCTACCACGACGACGAGAGGCACGTGACCGAGCCATCGCCGCTAGCAGAGACTCATCGCTGCTACTGGACTCGTCTTCAGAGGAACTTGGGGCACGGGAGGTCCGACGCTTCTTCGATGAGGAAGGGGCTGGAACTTTGGCAGTAGGAGACCTAGATCTTTTAGCCCTGGAAGGTCCTGGGACCTTAGTCTTAGGCGAGGCAGATCTATCCGCGGCGCTCCGAGCTACGGCCAGCTGTTTCTGGAGCTGGTCCCGTTGGCAGGCGACTTGCTTCACGAGGTATTTAGAGCGGGCCAGCTCATCTCGAAGTAGTGACACTTGAGATACGGTGGACCGAAGATCGGCCGTGGTGGTATCCAACTTGGCCTCCAGCTCTTCTATCTGGAGTGTGAAGCTCGTCACCGTGGCCTCATACTGGCCCCTCCAGTACCGAATCTTGGACCGAGACGCTTCAACTTCAAGGCGATAATCCTTCCGGGTGGCGAGCGCATCTCGGTATTCCGCAATGGTTAGCTGGTCGGTTTCATGATCGCGGACGAGCTTCCGAATTCGAGCCTCGATCCGGGGAAGATCAACTTTTCCAAATCGAACGACCTCGTCCACGCGACTCTGCAAGTCTTGGGCCCGGCGATGCTCAGCCTGATAGGCCTGCTGAGGGCCCTATGATTGTCAGCAAGGGTCTCCATAACTTGGGCTCGTTCCATCGCCAGCTGGATCGCTTCCCACGCCCGGGTAACACTCGCATAATCGGGGGGCTCCCCGACAAGGTCTACAGTCGGAATAACCAAGGCAGGGTCAGGTCCAGGCAGTGGAGGGGTAGACAAACGGCCAGGTGCTGGGGGTTCGTCGGAGAAAGAACTGGAAGAAGATACTGGTAAATAAAGGGTGGGTGAGTTGGTGGATACGAAAGATCGTCAAGCACATGGACACCTACTTATATGTTGAGGAGACGGGACAAGGATGCACGGGGTCTTGCCGCAGTTCGGAAGACCAGCGCGCAGGGGACAGCTGTGGAAAAGTGCCAGAGAAATGGGGGGCCCTTCGTAGTTATTATAATAACTGGCGTGAAAGATCTCGGTCACTCTCTTGAATGAGTGAAAGGGAGTGACCAGGGTCCCGAACTGGTCCAAGGTCCCGAGTTCGGAGAAGATACTAGGATGTCCTACACTACAGACCAAAGGACCAGTGCTGCTAGGACAGCTCAAGTTGACCTCAGGTAACAGGTGGGTCCCAGACAACAGGTGGACCCAGGTGACCGGTGGACCCCAGGCAACAGGTTGACCCAGACAACAGGTGGACCCAGGTGACCGATGGACCTCAGGCAACAGGTTGACCCAGACAACAGGTGGACCCAGGTGACCGGTGGACCTCAGGTGACAGGTGGACCCCAGGTAACATGTGGACCCCAGGCAACATGCGGACCCCAGGTAACAGGGGCCCAGGGGTACCAGGATACTAGGGCCCAGGGGCCTAGGGGTGCCAAGGTACCGGGGCCTAGGGGTACCAGGGTGCCGGGGCCCAGGGGCCTAAGGGTACCAGGGTACCGGGGCCCAGGGGCCCAGGGGTACCGGGGCCTAGGGGTACCAGGGTGCCGGGGCCCAGGGTACCGAGGCCCAGGGGTACCAGGGCCCAATGTCCGAGGGTGCAGAACCGGTACACAGAATATCGAAGATTACAGAAAGTACAGGGTACCAAGGAGCCAGTCCTTCCTCCAAGAGTCGGCACGTGGCACTTTCCAGATCAAAGGGTTAGGGTTAGGAAAGAAAAGCATACAAGGTATAAGATAAATAAACACACTCGAATTTGCATTACACGTGGCAGCTTTAAGCGCCCCTCCTAAGCTTCTCCGTTGCTACACCTCTTCCGGGCGGGATACCCTTTGGCCCCCCGACGTCCAGCAGGTGTTATACAACTAAAGCAACGCAAGTTGAACCTCAGGATAGTTGGCCTGAGGTGTCAAGTAAGTGTCAACACTCTACGACCCGCTACAGGAAGCGGTTTCCCTACGGGGAAGAACACAAAGGGGTCCAAGGACCAAGAATAGTCAGCCACCAGAGGGGTACATAGTACCAGGTGCATCGCTCTCGACTAAGTCTATTGAGCCCAAGAAACCCGGTCCCAAGTGAAGTATATCCACTCGGGGACCACCAAGTCCGAGTCTTATACAAAGACCAAGTTTAAGTCTTCTACGTCAACCGAGGAGCAAGACCAGCCAAGCCGACGGGTACACAAGGTGAGACCCAATGCCAACACGACACGGTATCGGGGTAACCCCTCCGTAAGTCGGCAGTCCGGCGCTGTGTGTGTTTGTGGATCTCCTACGTTGTTTGAGAATCCACTCCACCACATATAAGTCAGTCTTGAATTTACAACATCACACTCACTGCGCACAAGAAGACTGGAAACAGCTTCCGTGACGTAGTTAGGTGCTTGCTCTTAGCTTCGTTGCGCGGTTCGCTTAAAAGCGACCGGCAACAGTTGGTACTGCGCTCTAAGCGCCGACCAACACCACCACCACCGCACGCGGAGATAAGACGGTCACACCGCTAACCCACGCTGCTCGAAGGTGTGTGCTCGTAGCACGTGGCAGCTTCTTTCAAACTGCCCGTCTACAACCCAAACCACTCGTCGTTTAGCACCTGCAGCACAGCAGCACCAGCAGCAGCACCAGCAACACCAGCAGCAGATATAGAAGCAGTCGATTAGAAAGTTTAAAAATTACAAAAGAAGCCAAATGGCCTATGGCATAAAAATCCAGCTCAACACTAAACCGTAAAAAGTCTCTTCGTAAAGTCTTTTTCGTAATTGCAATAATATGTTCCATTTTGGCATTTTGACCAATTAGGTTTGATATATTTTGTGATGAATAAGCATCTCCCTTTTCAATATTTTGTATTTATATTTCGTAGTGATGGCATTAATGTGGTCACTGGGGCGGTGCTTCTTGTGGCTGATGTTGCAGCTACTGGCGCTAGCGCTACACCTCGCACCGGCGGCCGCATCTTTCATGACACTGACTGCCATCGTGTTGTTGGTCACTATGACGACGCAGGCGCTGGAGTACGGCGTCCTGACGTCAATACATCGCTCCAAGTGGTACAAGACCTCGAGTTACGACGACCTACGACGCGACTTTTACCGTGGCTATTGGCTTCTCACACTACTATACATGTTAGGATCAATACTGTGGATCTATTCTACTGATAGAACAAGCGCTCGTCTTGTTTATGGAGGAGTCACCTGCGCGCTGTGGTGGGGCGTGCAGGTGGCATTGGTCGCTGCGCTCACCTCCTTCGACGAGGTGATTACCAAGATGAAAATGGCAATTAAGTGGTAGAGCAAGAACAGTGAAAGAGAGAAGGAGGTGAAGATGAAAACGAACATACCAAGGATCATTGGTCAGCTAGTGGAAAGAGAGATTGCTTGGAGACAAGATGTCGAGCGAGCCATCTTGTACCCATATTAACGTGTGCAACATTGGCGACATTGAATTTTTAGCTCTGCGACTTCTTCACGTCCTCCTCCTTTACCACTTTCTCCTGATGTATGACAAGAGCTGATGTCTCAGCTTTTTCCTGGTGTTCTATTGTCTGCTGCATTTCCTCCTTCACTAGTACGACGCTTTGCTCCTGCTGATGCTCCTGTTTCTTCTCCTGCCTCAGCGTGTGCTTCGCCTTCTCTGCCGCCTTCTCCACCTGTTGCTGCTTCTGAAGCTCTTTAAACTGCGCAAATGAAGTCTTGTCAGCAATAAGTTGCTGTGCTACTGCTGGCTGCAGGGACGAGATAGCAGAGGGTGGGAAGCCGACGTCCATGAGCTGCTGCCGCATGGCTCGCGTGATCATAAAAGCCACAGACGCCACTTGTGGTCCATTTCCCGTACTGCCCTGTCCATACAACACACAATCCATCCATTTGGAGCCATCGTAGTGCCATTTGTTGGCATAATACCGCCCTAACAAATGCCAACGCTGCATTCGCGCTTGCAGACGCTGCAAAATGCTCATTGACTTTTGTTTTGTGAAGTACGTACTACACTGAATCATGTAAGCCACACAAACAATAGCCATCAGTGTAGGCCACACAAACAATAGCCACCCGTGTAAGCCACACAAACAATAGCCACCCGTGTAAGCCACGTATAATCAAGTGTATAGTTGTGACGCGTATACTGTACAGCATGGTACAAAAACCGGGCCGTGATAACGAGACTATTTCCAATCAACGCGGCAGAAATCACGTCCTTCATGGCTACATATCGTATTACCATTTGTCTCTGATACGAATATTTTTACACGTTCTAGTAGATAGAGTAAGAGACTGTTTTTGAGATCGAACGAAATGCATCGGAATTGACCCGAAAAGACACGAACTATTCTTGACCCAAATCAAGTGCCTATGGACCGAAGAGGTCGAGCAATGCCTGAACTGCTGCAGCTTGGCGTACACTGCTATATGCTTCGACAATTTGCGACCGATTACGCTATATAATCGAGCTTGCAACGTCTGACTGGGTACAAATCGACATCGGTGGTAGAAATCCAGTCACGTTCGACTTTCCAAACGTCAGGACATCGTTTCCAAGGGCTCATTAAACAAGGCTGTCCCGCATGCCGTTCACGTCGCTCTTTTTTCTACTGAACTGCATTTCAAAAAAGACAGAGCTAGAGTCCAGACAAGTCACTTACCTGGTCCGAAACGATCCGTTATGCAATAGAAATAACGAACGACCTGAACATGATGATCCTAGTATAAATACATAAAAAATCGAAGAATAAAGTGGCATAAACATACAGCGAATCGTTTTTATTTATTTATTCAACAGATGGGATCGATGACGACTCCTGAGTGGCTAAAATGTATACAATCATCCCTTTTCATTGGATTAAACTTACTGCACCGTCAACTACCCACAAGAGTCAGTACAATTCTTTTTCCATTAGAATACCGACCGACTGCCAGTGAGTGAGTGGTGATCCATTGGGAGACATTTTATTTTTATTATATATACTACAGATCAGCTCAAATGACAACAATATTTGGACAAGACTTAAGTCCCAGTATGGCAGTATTGGTCTACGTGTTTTTACTATTGGCATTACTAGTTCTCTGTGGTTCGATCTGGTATTATTGGAGTTATGCACGTAAAATCGAACGGTTTCTAGCCCGAGACAATCAAAACAACAATATGATGCGTCATCATCTTGTCGATAGTTTTCTTCAACGGGGTGAAGAAGAATGGCCTTGTTCGATTTGTTTTCATGATAATCATCCGGACAAGACGAGCTGTGTGATGTGTCGTACACCACGGATTATCACCGCGTCGACACCATCGAATTACATGGCACGTGCTTCTGGATTGCATAAACAAGATTTTAGTCAGAGTCTACTTGATCAACAGTCAAGAGTACGGAGTTTTCATGTACGAAGATTAAAGCAAATGGATCTTACTTCTCGACAAAAAGCTGCTGTACGACGGCATTTATGGAAGAGAAAAAAAGGAAAAGATGGTGTCATGCGATGGGTACGAATTGATGCCCAACATGCTACTGATCACATTAAACAAGACTTGAAACAGAAGGAAAAGAAAAGTGAGACGATGTACAATGGTCTGAGTACGCCTTGTAATGGGACGGCAATATTAGGAGGAGATGCGTTTTCACGTACGTCCAACACCAGTCGTATCTCATTGACGTCATCACTGAAAGAAGACAATGAGAATATTGCACTGGCGTTGCGAGATTTTGGTGTGCCAGAAGACGGTGGACGTCACCCAGACAGCTCTTTCTTGGCGACAAATCATGATTTGGGGCGTCCGTCGTTCCAGCCGCTGCGTGCAACGGCGTTGAAATGTCTCGAAGAAGCGGAAGAACGACCGACGATGGCATTTTACTCGCAGCAAAACCCGTTCAACCCGGCGAACAATGGCACGAAATTGTTTAACTCCAGTGGCAGTGGCAGGAATTTGTTGTCTAGTAACAGCATTAACCCGTTGGCTAGCACTCGCGTGCTTGCTAGTTCTCGTGGCTTGAATCATATTGACGAAAACAGGGAAGGCACGATGGGCGGAGGCCCGATTTCTGAGATTGACAGACTAACTGGAATGGAGAACCGCCGATTAAACGAATTGAGCGATACGACCATGTCAAATGTGTCTACAGGGTACGTGCGACATGAAGATGGTGATGGTGGCTACGAGTGGACTCCTGCTGGAATCGTGGCTGCCTTCGCAGACAATAGTCGCCGAATGGACTGTGAGGATGATCTTGAGGAGATCGCCTCGCTTACTTTCCAGGACAAGAATCGCTGGTTCCTTGAGCAGGTACAGAAGCGCTGGCGAAGCTACGAGGAGGGTCACATTCAGTTTGTCGTACGACGTGAAAACTTGTTGAGCGATTCGCTGGAGCAGATGCTGAAGTGCCCGCCTAGTCGTTTCTGGGAGCGCCTGCGCATTTACTTTGAGAACGAGCCTGGTTTAGACGCTGGTGGCTTGATTCGTGAATGGTACGAGATATTGAGTGATTCACTCTTTAACGATGATTTCGGTCTGTTTATTTCTACGAAGGGTGAGAACATGGGCTACTGGATAAATCCCGCCTCGGCTTCCAAAGTACCCAACCATCTGGAGTATTATGAGTTTGTAGGGCGATTGCTTGCCAAGGCGCTGATTGAAGGATACAACATGAAAATGTCGCTTGCGCTGCCGCTTATTAAACACATTCTTGGAGTACCGATTTCGTTCTCGGATCTCGAGTTTTTGGATGAAGATTTGTACAAGAATGCATTGTGGATGAAGCAAAACGACAAGGCCGATCTACTTGCAATTGACTTTACGGTACAGGTGATCACGTCTGAGGGAAAGTCTAAGACGGTTGAGTTGGTACCTGGTGGTGCTGACCGGGATGTGACAGATGAGAACAAGAAGGAATACCTGGAGCTTCTCCTCAAGCACTACATGTTTGAGAGTATTTCGGAGCAGCTGGGTGCATTACTCATGGGCTTCTACGATGTCATGCCACAATTCCTTATTACGGTTTTCGACTACCAGGAGTTTGATCTTTTGCTATCTGGTGTACCGGAACTGGATGTGAATGATTGGCACGCTCACAGTGAGGTGCGGTGGGTCAAGCTTGAGAAACCGACTCCTGCTGAGCATCGCGTGCTTAAATGGTTTTGGGAGTGTATGGCTGAGTTTACGAGTGAGGAACGCGCACGTTTGTTACAGTTTGCTACTGGCACTTCTCGTGTCCCTGTTCAGGGATTTAAGGCACTTACGAGCAGCGATGGCCGAGTTCGGCGATTTACCATTCAGTTTGTGCAGCGTGGTGCGCCGCCAACGGGTCTAATGCCCAAGGGCCACACATGCTTCAATCGAATCGACCTGCCGCTTTACCATACTAAGGAAGAGATGATTAACTATGTGACGCTTGTGATGAATATGGAGATCTCGGGATTCTGGATGGAGTAAATTATGTAGGCTCTTATCTATTTGCGTGTCAGTCCGTGTGCAAAGAAGAGGGAAATTAAATATGGTGATCTTTTGTTGCTGCAAGCTTGTTGACGCGTTACATGCGTGTACGTTGCGTGTGCTGTTACTTGTGCACGGCGAAGCAGTTTGGAGTTGTTTGAATGGTGGACTCTACGTCGTTATAGCGCAACAAGAACTTGGTGCAGATTTTGTCTGTATGATGGCTGCCGTCCATCATTCGAAGCAAGTCTTTCTCCAGCTGATTAGCCTTGGCAACCAAGGCGCGTTTTGAAGACGATAGAGTGGTCACGTTTCCTCCAGTCCCATTGGAGCCGCCACCTGCCGTGTTTCCATTTGGTACGCTAGATGTCCCGTTAGGCTGATTCGATATAGGTGCTGCACCGATAGGATTGATTCCTGACAGTGACGGGGAATTTGAAGGCAGTCCGAATGGACGGCTCTTTTGCTGACCACCTTGCTGCTGGTTTTGTTGCGGTGTTTGCTGGACCTGTTGCTGCTGCTGGGGACTGGAACTGCGATCGATGCAAATAGGGTAGCGATGCACGCGTCTTAGGAATCCATGAATGAGACCGAAGGTGATAAAACGTCGCACATCGATGAGAGCAAGCGACTCGGAATACACGACACAGAAGTCACTCATGCGTAAGCTGGGCTGAACGGAGCAGTACAGCGCAAAAATCCGCGCGAACGATGGCGGCACATGACCTGACTTGGCGATGTATACGGCGCACTCGGCTTGTAACTTAAGGTCGTTGGCGAGCACGGCAATTTTGGGGGTGTTAGCGTAGATGTTTGAATGAAGAAAAATGTCGATGAGCGTCACGCAGCCGTAGTATAATAGCTGTCGAACACATTTTTTCACTATCGCAATTTCCACCTCTGCCTCCAAACTGATGCGTTTTACATAACGGACGCCGTCAATGAAAGGCACAATCTGCTGCAGCGCCAAGTCCCATTCTGCTATTGTACACAAGCCATGAACGAGTCAGCCACACGAAGCTGTAAGGAACACTAAATCTAACAACCGCACCACTGTTTTCAAGGAGAGCACGCAAATCTCGAATCGCTACCGGTACTTGATACTCAAATACGGGCGCTGGGTCTTGCAAAGTCGGGAAAAGCTTTAGATTAATAATGTTGGCTGTGTCCACTGGAATGGTGCACTCGCCATGCAGTGTCAAGTCTCGCAAAATTCGAGGCAAAATCGTCCTCAGTAGCTCTTTCTTGTCCGGGTTATACAAAAAGCCGCTCTCTTTCTCCATTCCTTCTACCAAAGCTCCCAACTACATCACATAGCAACATCAAGATGGTCAGTCAATCTCTTGACGAAGTGTGTGTGTATCCTATCAATAAAAGAGCGACGAACCTTTCGTAAAATGGGTCGATACGGTACCGTCTCCACGTGATCGTCAAACACAAAACCTGCACTCATATTACAATACAAAAGCTGTCAGTTTCTTAACAATATGGTTATTATGTCGTCTAACCGGCATGTCCATTGTAGTGTTACCAATGTTAAATAGCAGTGCATTCCGGTGATATTTGTCGTCCTCAATGCAGACGGGATACCCGACAATCTTCATCTGTCGAGCTCGAACTACCGTAGTGTATACAATAAGTACGATTTGTAAAATATAGTATGAAATTGTGTCTCAAACACTTTTTCCCCCCTACCTGTTATAATTTTCCCACAAAGTGCCTTGTCAATAATAATGTAACCAGACACACTGTCGAATATCTCGTTACTCAATACACTACGGGGATCGCATGTGAATCAGCATTTACAATAATAATAGAAAGAATATTTATAGATAAGCACAATTTACTTTTCTGGTGCCTGAAACAGAATGACAGGCCCAGCCACGTTGTCAAATTCGCTATAGAACAATCCTTTGATCATGATACCACTACAATGCCAATTTTTATGGTTAGATTCTCATATCAAGTACGTTGATTGGCTAGTGAGAAATACCCGAAATTGGGTATTTGTCCAGAAAAATAAGTAAACACGACAACTCTTTCGTATTCCAATAATTGGTCACCTTTTCACTAAATTTAACGAAAAGCTAGCATTTTGTGTACATTGTGTGTTTGCAAATGGCTCCATCTACTGTCATTAGCTGCTGAAAAAGCAGCTGTCTCTGTCTATAGTGCGACAAGATGCTGTATCTTCGACCACTTGCCATCCAAATGTGGTGAAGATTGAGTAGGGAAGTAGAAGACTGTGTTGCAATTTAGTGTGTATTACGGACAACATTCCAGGCGGCGAATGTTTCAGAAAGTGCTGACGCTTTCGTAGAAAAGAAAAAAAGTGAAAGACTTTGATTTAGACGTCTCACTTGTAAAATGACTAAAGCACGTCACTTATCGACGCCACCATGAGGAGCGTTGATCGTGTCAATGACATTCCTCTCCTCACTCAAACTATTCATCCAAATTTTGTTACTTCAGTTTATTATTTAATATCGACAAGTGTAAAAATAAATAGTGTAATAGTATGCTTACGTGATCTAAACTTAAATGCAAAAAGTTACTACCGGACAAAGATTACGTATACGGATATCAATGTGATCATTGCTTTTTGCTGATTTTGCTGATTGGTTTTACAAAAAATGGGCAAGTATTCAAAATGGATACATACTCAAATGCATTCTGAATACTTGCCCATTTTATTTGTACTAAAATCTGAAAATTCATTTTCCATCAAAGATGTTAGCAAGTGCGAGTGGGGGCGCTGGCAGTGGAAGCACAGGTGGTGCGATGTCGTGGAAAGAGCATATTCTCGACGAGATTCCCGTAGCCGCAGAGGACGTGGGAGATGCTGTGACATGTCTGCTTCATACCATTTTGTTTACAAGAGCGCCAGGACCCGTCCGTCCCAGTGAAGCCTCATGCCAGGCCTTCCCTAACATCACGTACGCTTTGTGTGCAGTGGGAGACGTTAGTCGTAAGGTCGATCACGCCGTACGCAGCTTTGAGGAGTCGACGGTATTGGGAGATGGCAGTAGCTACTTGATGGGAGCTAATAGCAGTGTTATGACCCCATACGGGCAACCGTCGATGGGTGCAAGTAGCAACGTTCGAGGTGCCAATAATGGGTACATAGTAGTAACCTTTTTTGAGCGAAAAGTGAAAAAAGCCTTGTTTGGACTTATGTCCAATGAGGAGAAGACGGTGTTTGAAAAGTGGATTGTGCCCGTGACGGTGACGTCGTCACCTGCTGCGTCACAAGGTGAGGGACTAAGTCTTTGTAAGGAGTGTGGATGATGAAAGTATTGATTTTAGTTATTATTTGCGTGTAGAAGAGAAAGAATTGTGTGCGGGAGAGACGGAAGCGGCGCTTCAGAATGCCCTGCTGCATATTCTGACGGCGGTACAGAGCATTGAGCACATTCCAATTGCGATGTACGATTTTGAGATTAGGACGTTTAACAGTGTGGAAGCTGCACAGGTTGGCAGTGGATATGGCGCAGGGTTGGGAAGTACTAGTGTACGCCTCATGCCGTAGCTAATTGATCTATAGTATAAGACTACGGATGGATCTATGTATTTATAGCACTAACCTTGAGCTTGATTTGGTTGATGCTTTGAGGTGCTATTGCTGAAAGTTTTGTAGATTGCGATGGCTTTTGTCGGGACCGATTGCAAAGATCCGAGCAAAATCTGTCTGAAACTACACGCATGATCGAAAAGAATGAACGCCTTCGGAATGCTATACCAGGTTGTGGGACAGGTTGCAACTATTAGAACGAGTTAGGTGGCTTTGACTGGTTTCTCCAGCGGGTACGTTGAAAAAATCGACGCCGCAGTTCGTATCACCGCCTCTGACCACTCTAGAATAGCATTGAAGAGGTCAACCAACTTGTATGTCCAGTCAGTCGGTGCAAAATATACAAAACGGTAGCTCGCTCGCTTGTCACGGAAACTTAGTTATTAGGGCTAGCAGCTCTGATTCAGTGGGTCTTAACGCTAAAATTCAGCACCCGAGCTGGCACGATATCTTTACATGCTGCACTCGAATCATTACGAGCTTTATTTTGCGATGTTAAGCAAACTTTCGAAGACGCACATGCTATTAATCCATTAAGCGTCAATTAGGATTCTTAGCAGCGTCTTTTAGTAGGCACAAAAGAAGGCAACAATCCACCAATATTCTCTCCTTAGGTTCATCATACAGCCAGTGGAAGATAAGACATGGGTTCCAGCCACAGTACCATCAAGAATAAAATCTCTTTTTACCAACCATCAAAAAGCTTCAAGATGTTCGCAATTTACTGCAATCGACGTCATCCAGTGAAGCAATAATGACATTAGAAATGGTCGATCAATTGCATTAAAGTTTTATTTTATTATAGTATTGGCAAAATGCACAATGGCGATAGAGATATGACGCGTCAATAATTTATATCACTTGAAGCATCATACCGCAATAGAAATATGATTCTGTCTGTTACTGTACTTAGAAATAAATATGGTAGTTATTGAGATTTGTTTAGAAACTTTTGATATTTTTCAATATCACGATATTTGTATATCCGAAACTTTTGATTAAAAACATGTTACGTGCGAAAGCGCTACCAGAGGTTCTAGGGCAGATCGTGGGTGATGGCATCACTGCCTGCATGTACGTACTATCCATTCATCATCTTCTTTCCCTCGCAATCTTCCCGGTGAAAATTGCATTTCTTACCGCCTTCTGTATCAAAAGTTACATGGTCTTAACCCCAGTCACTTTCACCAACTCATTTCTTGATGTTGTCATTGTTTCTTACAGGTTAATGACATTGGAGGGGGCATTAGTAGGCTCTGTAGGTGATGGAGATGCATTGGATCACAACGTGGTGGGCGCTATCGCCTCTCACACGTGGGGAGAGTATCTACACGCTGGCAAAGAGGCCAATCCCACTGGAGATCTCCGTTCGATGCTCGTGGAACTCGAAGTAAAGTCGATTGATGGATGTTCTGCAGCTTTTTGGCTGTCATTATAAGGTCTATGATGGTATCTAAGATATTGTATTGTGGTTGTTCTTGTTGTTTGATGCAGCGTGGTCGCTTGGCGATGACTATGACGGGCAAAAACTTCTTGCTCTGTGCATATTCGAGCACGGACACACCGGCTGGACTGCTCAAGGCAAAGGTAACGAAAACATTGATGCAATTGATGTGACGATTATTGTGGAGTTGACAAGGAATTGGATGCTGCGGGAGCAGGTCGAGACACTGGGGACGTACTTGTCGGCATCGCTGGACCAGATCGAAATGTAATCATCGTCTATGCTTCGATCTGAACGAGCAAATTGAGAACTGTATTATGCGCTACATGTTGTTGTGATGTTTGATCTGCAAATGGTTGATGTCTGCATGAACAATGGGATCATCTGCCATTTTTCGAAATGAAGCAGGGTACTATGGTCTATACAAAACTAGATGCTAGCTCACTTTTTGGTAGCCGGAAGTCGTCCAACGTCTTGTCACCAAGCTGACTGATGCGCCTTTCGAGCCAAAGTTCCGTGGCCGGGGTAAGACCCCCTTCCATGGATTCCAAAATCTGCAATAGCCGGCGGAATTCCGGAAAGTTGTTGGTGTCTAGCAATTGAGCCAATACAGGTACCACCGTCTTGCCGAGGGGCTTTACGCCGTACAGGTTGTACCAGTCCTGTAGAAAGCCAATGAGGTCTTCCATAGTCACAGGTGCATCCGAGCCCAGCAACAAAGTCCGTGCTGCCGCTGCAGTTTCAGCACTGAGCTTGTCGTCATCTCCTTCCAACTTCAAAGCTCCACTCAACTCGAGTTCTTCTTCAATAGCTTCTCGATCGGACACATTCAGCAAATCTGACAGCTCCGAGTCAAGCGCTGCCTCTGCTGCTGCTGTGGGATCCTCGTCTTCGTTCTCCTCTTCAGCTCCATCTTGAGATTCTGCATCGACTTCTCCATCCGCATCAGTATATGACCCGAAGGGTTCGCCATTTCGCAATGCATAGCGTTGGTGCAGTAGTCCAAGCGCGATGCGATGAATGGCTTGTTGAGACGGTTTCATACCCGCATTGTGCATTTCCTGCAATAGCGAGTGAGCGCCGCGTACGTCCAGACTCGTCACACGTTGGAAGATGAGCTGATCGTACTCGCGAGGGGCTAGCTGCTGAGTGCCTAGCAATCGTTGTTGCTGTCGCACAAGAGCATCCGTTTCCTCTTCACGCCAAAAGCGCACGGCTGCGCATACGGCATGCTCAAAAAAATTGGTCAACTTTTCGCGAGTCTTCAGATCTTGTAGGTCAAACACGCCACATTGCACGGCGCTCGAGATTAAATTGACCTGCTTAAAAACACGATACATCATATGAGGGCTCACGTGCTTCTGTCGCTGTGTAAGGCGCTTATCCAAGCGTCGAGCAGAGTTCATGTATTGTTCCATAAGCTTGACGCTCACATCCAAATCGTTTTCCACGTCGTAGCCTGCATCTAGCAGTTTGTTCAGCACATAGTCCACCATCTTGTCCGCACGCTTCAAGTATTCTTTTATCAGTACTTGATTAGCCTTAAGAACGCGGGCATTTTCAAGCCTTCTCTCAAGAGTTGTGGCTCTTTTAACCTCCTGTTCCATAGTCATGTTTGCCATATCCTGCTGAGCCAGCAGTTCGCGCAGCTCGTCTTCATTCAGCTTACCATCTTCCAAGTTGAGCTTTCGCCGAATTTTCTCAATAGTCTTTTCAGCCTTGGTCAGCTTGCGCATGATGCGCTCGTACATGTGTCGCATTTCCAGCACACGTGGAGAAGTTGCCACATCTCGATTCGTCGCACGGGCCAAAGCATCTTCACGTGAAAGCATCAGAACGTCCATCAATGACCACGGGACGATCTCCAATGCCGACAAAAATGGTTTTTTGGATAGTACAGGTTTCTCGACACCTGGACCGGAGGGTGCGCACTGAACGTACTCGTCGAGAATCCTTTTGACAGGGGCAATAAGCCCGCACGCGGCCGCAGCCTTCGCGCGCATCGTGTAAACCTCATCATACTGTGTTGTCGTAGCAAAACTGAATTTAGAAAACGCGTTAGAAAGCTGCTTGTCGACGAACAGGAAGACCTTCCTCAGTTGGTCGACGTCTCTCTTGTACACGATAGCCGACAGTGAGCTAAAACGCTCTGTACTAGAGTATATAATGGCCTTCATAGCACTAACCCACAAATTATGCACATGTTCACTAGCCGTGACAGATGCTGAGGTAGTTAGTTCATCAACAAGTTTTGACTGCAAAAGTTGACTTAGCGTGGCTGGGATCTCGTTCCAACGTGCTCCCAGCAGCAGTGCCTCATAGGTTTCTACATCCACTACAAGATCACGTGCCACCATCAGCTGCAACATGCGGGAGAACTTGACACCATTGTCCGCGTACACACGAAGTGCTTCATTGTACGGCCCCATTGACCTCTTGAGTTTCAGTTTCTTGTTATGGTCCACATCAACAACACCTTCATACTTGTCTAGCTGTTTTTCAATACCGGCAATAAGTCGGTCATGAAAAAGAGCAAACTCTTTTTCCGTCTTCAGTTGCAATGACCATTCTTCTCTTTCCAGGATACTCATGATCTCACGTTCCCACATGTCGTCAGTCACGTCCTTCAGCAGCTCCCGAAGATCTTTTATTGACGTCTGTTTCGGTCCAGTAATCAGCTGCAACGCCACGTTACGAATAAGATACTGATATATCCTTTCTGTCGGCCGAAATCCGATGTTTTCCATCTGTTGGGTCAAAGCCGTGGCGAGTTCGAATTGCCGCTGCTTGGATGCAATGGCTACACCGCTCTCATAGGCATGACACACCTCTTTATTGAGTTGTATAGCATTGTACTGATTTAACAGCATCTGGACGTCATGGAGCCAGAGAGATAGCGCTTCGGATGGAGCCACGTATGCCTCATTATCGTCGTATAATGCATTACAACGTGCTTTTAGACGCATCACTACATTCTCACGTTGTTCAATACTCATTTGTGTAGCTGTTGATGCTCTTGGAGTTGCGGGAATGTCGCTAGAAGCGTCAAGTAAAGAAAAAGATCGACAGCGCAGTGGATGAGACGTGAATTTGATGTTACAAACCGAATTTTGGACCAATTTCGACCGCGCTGCGACTGTAAGAACAGTACGAGTTACAAAAGATAAAGAAGGTTGAGATGCACGCCATTTAGAAGGCACAGCGGCTGCTGAGACGCGACGCAAACGCAGTACGCGATGCATTATCGGCCAGCCGATACCTAAGAGTGGGTGTCAATTTGAGGAGGATACCGGTGATCAAACCGGTTAGTAGAGGTCTTACATTTTATCTTGAAAATTGGGAAACGTTTGTTTGAAACGGGTGTTTTTTTTGGCTGGCGTCCCTCTGTACAGTAATCACATACGTTTTGTTTGGACCTCATTTCTAACCTAATTACTAATTAAAACTCGACACAAAGCGGCAATTCCAAGGAATATGGCGCTTACTCGGTCACGAGCGTCAACCGCAACCGTGTCAGCAATGACGCCTTCTTCTCCTCATACAAGCTCTGTATCCATCCCTATACGCTTTCAATGTCCTCTATGTCTGGACGTCCTACGACGCCCCATTCAGTTACCGTGTTGCCAGCGTTACCTCTGGTATGGAATATTTTTATTTGATTGCAAATACTTTTGTTTTTACACCTTGTTTTGTTACAGTATGGAATGTTTTGAACGTGGTTTGGAACTTACAAGTGTCAACTGTGGGTTCTGTCGACGACGTGTCGTGGGTTTTGCACGTACAAAACAATACAAAGTGGACGAAGTGATGTGGCAAGCTATTCAGCTCACGTGTCCATTTCTAGGGGATATCGAAGATGACAGGGAACGCCTTGTCGAGTTTTTTGATGAGGACGCACCACCATTACACAATTGTCAAGAGGACAACCAGGTGGCTACATCTGGAGATCTTAAAGCTTTCTATAACGATCAATTACAAAAACATCACGCACAAGTACAGGAAGCAGAACAACGGGCATTACAGCAAACAATTGACTTTTTACAGAACGATCCAAAATTTACAGCTTCGTTCGCTGCTTCTTCATCATCTCCAGCGTCGTCGACTTTATCCTTAATATCATCCGAAACAAATGAGGGAGCTAAGAAAAAGAGGAAAATCTCGTTGACTCATCGACCGATAACGCGATCGTTGAATGCTGGTGATGCAAACCAGCAAAAATTGGACGAGTTTTTCGAATCATCCCGTGGAATTGCAAGTCAGTCAGGAACCTCAGAAGAGAATTTGCGTCGCACTTTTTCGACCAGTGTCGAGTTCTCGTCGCCTCGTGCTCGTACACATTTAAAGATGAATGAGCTGAAGAAAAAGTATTTCCTCCGGAGTACGTCACACAGCCCGACTTTGACTAAAGAACGACGAAGACATTCGATTAAAGGATGTAAACCACTTCGTCAGCTTACGCTGAACACGACGATATCTCCAATCGCATTGCATACTCGCAGCCGAGAGCTGAAACGTGCTAACTCCATTGACTCGGGATCAGATTCTTCCAAGATGTTGACACGTCAGCAAAGGCGGCAAATCTCCTGGAAGTGTGCGCAATGTACCTACAGAAATACATGCTTCGATAATCGATGCAGCATGTGCCGTAGTCTATCTCCCCCTGAGGCCGATACTTCCCTCAGATCGCAGTAATTTAAAACCAAAAAAGAATGTTCATTTTCTCTTCCAGACCCCATTTGGTGCCTGTGAGATCAAGTAAAGCAATCAGCAACAACACTAAGCGGCGCTGATTCGTGTCAAGAATGGACTGTGATTCTTACCAGGGTCTTTTAGGTGATACGGTTGAACATAATAGTGGTATATTGACTGACATGACACCACCACTGCATGCCATGAGGATGTGACGTCCTCATTAGTTTTTGTACAACGAAGTGCCTCTATCCACCACAAAGCTATTGATTCTAGTGCACAAGACGATGGCAACATAAGCGCAGTCGCAGTATTGCAGATTGTCTACAGACTATGCCAATTTGTTATCAGTCAACCTTCTTGGCAGCGATAGTCGTTGCATTGAGCGTGAAGCGTACAGATTTACGCTAGAGCAGGTCTTTACGAAATGAAAGCGACGTGGGTTTACGATGATGTGCAGCAGCAAGTCATCGATTGCTTGGGTGACTCCTGCAGTCTCTACGTTTACATCAAGTACACAGCAGCGCCAGTATCCAGCGACTTCTAATCATTCTTGCAAGCTAATTCAATGCCATGTACCATGCACATGGTATACCGTATACACACATAGTGGGTGGGGTCCAACATTCGTGCACAATGCATATACTAAACATAAATGAGCTTACATGGCGCGACATTGCTTATGCTGCTAGCTGACAATCTCGCCCAAGCTTCGCATCCTACACAATATGGTCGCGTCTCATAGATAGATCTGTTTCACCTACCTCCATACCGAAATGGGGCCTGTTCATGTATTTACAACCGTCGATCACCGGTAGCTGCTACCGCTGCTGCTGTTTCCGTAGTTGTGACGCGTTGACGAGCGTCCTGCACTCCGGGAACGATCTTGAGGTAGTGAGCTCGAGTGATAAAATGCTCGCCTTCCTCCTGCAGTTGGACCGTTGTTGTAAAAACTGGAAGACCGGTAGCTGCTCTGGAACTGCGGCTTTATTTCCATCATGCTTTGGCTATGACGCCAAGATGGCCGAGTAGGCGGGTACTTCGCGAATGACTGTTGGTTAGCCGCAGCGGCGGCGGCACTGATCATGGGATCAGCAACAGGGCTTCCTCCCTTGCGAGGGTCGCCTACATCCCAATTAGACTTTCGCTTTCTCCTCCGCTCCGCGCGCCGTTTCGCCTCCTCAGACATGGGCGACTCCATGTCTTCCCAGTTGCGTTTTCTACCACGGTCACTCTGGCAATCTGATGTCACCCTCGAGTAGGCGTCGTCTCCCCTGCTCCCACTGTTGCTGCTACTACACGCCCTCTCTAGCTTAAAAGCAGCAGGTACCTTTGCAGATAAATCCTGCGTATCACCCGCGATGGAATCTTCCTTTTCCGTTGCTGCGGGAGAAAACTTGGCCGCTGCTGTTGGGTTGGTATTTGGCGCATCTGTATCCTTAACCTTTGCAGATGGGCTAATTGATGCTGTTGTAGTAGGACTGTTCCTCTCCAATGGAGGAGACAAGTGCGACGACTCGTTGTTCAGCGGAGTCTTCACACGTAATTCCAATGACGAAGAAGATTCCATAGCTATCACATCATTTTCTCTAGGCGCCGTCATCGTTGTCTTGGATACCTCTGTAAATTGTTCCTTCGCACTGACCGGAATCAAGACAGGGACTGCCTTATCATTAGGAGCAACAAAGGCCAGTGGCACCATCGATACATCAATTGGCTCATCTATCACGCTTCCTTCCTTTTCTTCCTTAGCTGCAACAAATGTCGCAGATTGGTGTGGTCCACTAGACTCCACTTTGTCTGCCACAAAAGACGTGGTGTCGACCGGCTCTTTAGTCGTCTCAATCTCGACATTCTCTTCTCTCTTCTTCTCCCCTACACCCTCCTTTAAGCTGCCACAGTCCTTTTCCTTTGTAACATCCAGTTGTGCGCTCCAGAGTTGGATCCAGCGCTGCTTCGGCGTCAGTTTCTGCTCAAACGTCGCCTTGATCCCTTCTCCTCCAGCTGAGACCTTCGATTTCTTGCCTGTTTTAGCCTTAACACCTAACAGCTTTCCCTTCTTTCCCTTCTTCCCTTTTCCTCCCTGTCTCGTCCAATCATGTGGCTCTTGTGTCCTGCAACTGTCATCTCCCGACGCTCGTGCCTCCTGTTCCATGCGCTCGATACTGGCGATAATTTGCGCCATTTTTCGCTCTTCACGACTCATTTTTCCTCTACGTATCGAGTGTCTAATACAATCGTTAGGCGTCAGCGTCTAGTGAGCTATTTACTGCCGTTTATTAGTACTGCGTTTTTCTTAATGTCTCTCTCTCTTTTGATCTGAGCGTCTTCTTCCGCACTATAAAGAGGATGTAAAACCTTAGCAAACGAGATAAAAAAAACCTCGATGACATACAAAACTACAGTGACTTCAAATCTATACCCTATCCACAAAATGAATCCTATTCGCGTACATCAAAAAGGTACAACACGACGACACAAAACCTCCCAAAGAGCATCAATCGGACCGACATATGAACTCTAAGACCGAAAAAATGGCTACATATGTCGACGCCAAGAAGAACTCTGGGTGTGTCATTTCACGAAGAAGAGTGTGTCATGCACGTGTGATATTGAGATAGATATGATATAGATGCAGGATTTATGTCAGGAAGTGAAGTATGTATAAAAAGAGGGAAAGAATAACAATACGTGCCTTGACAAGACTCAAGCGAACGTCGTGCTGTATATTTTTAGGAGATACAGAATTTATGGACAGGGAGATACGTCGAAAAGCAAAGATGGAGAAAAGATTACGATACTTAAGCAGATACACGATGATTGCAGGCTCTTAGCGCGGCAATGCAAACGCTTGAAATAGAGGCTGCAAGAATTTGCGCAAGAAAGAGCTGACAATGTGCAAGTCTAACAGAAGATAAAGACTTACTTGATATAGTACGACGACCTGTATTGGACTACCGCTCGCTGACTAAAGTGATGTAAATACAGCGGCAGAAGCACGTCAAAGTGCGCACGGGTACGACGTGCATATATAAACATCTTGATGAAATCGAGATTCTTATGAAATGGCTAGGGAGAAGCTAAAAAATTGTTGAAGGATAGCGCTCGGACTGCGGAACTGAAGAAAAAGCAAGCAAGCTGGAATTAGAAGTGGAGATTAGTGATGTTTTCTTGAAGCAGAGAAGAATAGAGCAAGCTGCGTGTAAGAAGCTGAAAAAACCCTGCAAGGCGCTGGCTCGTTAGCAACAAAAAATCTGGCTGAACAGGAGACGGGGCCAAAAGATGCGAACCTGCCAGACACCGCTGAGCGACAAAAGCGGTGCATTCTGCTTGGTTGCATCGACGCCGATAATCGTTAGAATGCGGCGACACGAATTTCCATTGATGCTTTGTCTAGCACCTTCAGTACCATTTGAGAAGTTTACAAAAGAATGGAGGGGCATCAACTGGTATTTCTCCATTTCTTATGGATTTCAAGAAGGATCTCTGTCTCATTAGCTTTTGCCACACCCTCATGCGAGAAAGCGTGAACTGTAATCTCTGGCGAAAATATTTGCAACTTCGTGCTCTACTTCAACAAGTCTCAATGTCGCATCCTTGCCAAGATGTCACTTCTCGTGATAGCAGCGCCTGTTCCGCCAATTTTATTTTAATCCACAGTAACGCGTAGTTACTCCGCCTTGTACGATGCAGCTAGAGGTTCCCCCCCCCTGGTGTCTTGGGTAAGCATTCCCCTGTGTCGTAAGTGGCTACGACCAACCCAAGGTCCAAAAACAATGTGGCACACATTTCTCTCACTGGTACCCCCCCCCCCCGGAAACCCCGGTACCAGTGAGTACGGCCTCTCGTAGAAGCATGAGACCCAAAACAGAATAATTGGGGTTATCCGGACTGGTTGGTACCCAGAACATCCGGCAGCATGTCCGTCCATGCCACGATAGCCATGACCGGTCAGGGTTGTGTAGGCTCTCGCCGAAGAGGAAATCACAAGGTTGTTAGAAATGCTGTAGCGGAGCTGCACAGCTCTTTAGCCAGAGGAAGAATTTTAGGCTGAAAGCCTCTTAGTTTTAGAAAACTGAATAAATTTACGGCTGAAAGTCACTTAGTTCTAAGGAACTAATTAAACGACTTAAAAGTCACCCTGTGTTAAGGAATTAGGAGTGAGGCTTTCTGTAGCGGAGCTGCACAGCTCTTTAGCCAGAGGAAGACTTTTGGCTGGAAGCCTCTTAGTTCTAGAGAGCTAAATAGAGTTAAGGCTAACAGCCACTTAGTTCTAAGGAACTAATTAAACGACTTTAAAGTCACCCTCTTCTAAGGAAGTAGGAGATACTTATAGTCAGCAAGCAATAAGCTTAAGGTTCAGAGAACCAACGCACAGAGTGCAAGAGAAGCTAGAAGCTTAGGGATTCAGGGAACCAGCGCACGAAGTGCACAAGAGAGCAAGTCAGAACGACTTGCGATCTTAAACTCAAAAGGAGAACTGATTTTATTTATGCTTTAAGATTTTAGGAATTGTCCTACTCTAAGTACACTACACTAGATTAATTACTATAATAGTAATAATAATATGCAGACTTTGTCATTGGACGACGTATCGTCTAAACATCTGTGTATGATGTACTTAGTACAGCGTTAGTGATTTATCGAATCCCAATCGATAAGATAAGGTATTACCGAATACCGTATCTTAACGCTCATACTTAATACCTCTCTAAAGAGAAGTATAAAAATGCATTATATGCAATACAAAGGGGAGTTTAACCGTAAACTCTCGGAAAGACGCTACAACCGTCGTGTAACCCCGTTACACCCTCCCCCACCAGACTGACGTTCCCATAGAATTTCACTCGATATCTTTCCTCTTTTGAGGTAGTGCTTTAGCGAACGTTAAAACCTTACGGTTTGTTCACGGCACATAACATGACGCCTCCTGGCAATGAGTCACAGACTCTTCGGGACCTCATTGAAGACGACCTTGACGAAGCGGTTGATTACGAAAGTGACACCGTCTTTGTGGGACCCGATGGATCCCCTTTAACCACCCTCACGGGTGAAGATGACACTCGTCATGCACCGAATCCGTTCCCTGAACGTGGTGCAGCAGATGCGCTAACAGCGTTACGTGACCCGCCTGACGTATCATCAACGGTAACAGTTACCAACCCACTCGACGAGCAGCAACAGCGGTCCATCGACCAAGAGGAAGGCGCCAAGCGCCGGACGAAGAATATGACGAGACTGCAGGACCACCGACAGTACAGATTCAAGCCACCTACAGTGGATAAACGCCTTAAGGTGGCATCTGGACATTCCCTTTCTGGTTGGACCATTGGGCCTGAGGCCATTTCACCTGAGGATGTTGCCACGCGCACGGCACTTCGACAACGATATCTGGAACCCCACATCACTACACAAAGCCAATACTTGACACGCCTTAACAGGCAAGTGCGCGGTGCACCAGTTCCTCCCATAAAGGGTGTTCCCATCCTTCTATTCGCGGGAGAAGCCGAGGATGAAGAGGATACGGTTTTATCCGCTGGGCGCATTATGCGCGACGTTTTATGAATCATGTGGGCTCTACGGGCAAGTGCCGACGTGACAGATGTTCGTCTCGAACGGAAAATGCGCTACGATACGCTAAACCGAAGGCCCGAGGAACGTTGAAGTCTTAACGAACGCAATATGCGTCTGCTACCTAGCACTCCAGCGTTTCGGCTACACCTGTAGCCGCGAGTTCATGACAAGCCGAGGCCGCTAACTCGCCTACCCTCACCACTACTGGTGAAAAGCGTCATCGTCAACAGGTTGGCCCTGCGCACGACGTTCAAAAACGTCCACTGCGTATGGGCAATCCTGCTGAAGGGGAATCTCGAACTCCCATGAATTCCACGACTCGGGATATCCCCGCCACTTCACCAGATACTGGTTTTTATAATGACGGCGACGTTTCTGCAACAGACGTTCAACATGGAACTGAAGGTTCCCCTGACCATCAAGAAATGCTGGAGGGGGCCTGTGTACTGACACAAGTTCATGCCGAGCTACTTCAAGAGGTGAAGCATCTCTGTGAGACTGTGCAGACGATGAATATTCTCCTCGAGTCGCTGGAGCAAAGTCGAACCCGAGTGGAGGGTCAGCTTGACCTTTTGGTGCAGATGATACGTCCCGCGGTAATGCCGATGATCTCGGCGCGAGCGCCTTAGTGTTCACTTGGCCAATATGGCTTTGTGGTGGAGTGGTCTCTCAAAATTGTATGACAAGACCCCAAACCACTCACTTTTCCGGACTGCCAACTGTCGGAGGGTGTAACGGGCTAAGGACCCGTTACCGTCTGACACTAAAAGAGCGTTGAGGAAGCGCTCTTCATTTAACTTGTAGCTATAACTCTAATTTATCTTTGTTTTGTTTTAATTCGCAGTAAGTGCGAATATGTCCCCTACCTCATGGGTACCACTCAATATGGAAGTCAATTTCTCATAGGATCCACTCGATATGGAAGTCAATTTATTTTTGGCTCATTATTGGGTCTGGCACCCCAATAATGAACCAATAATAGAATGACGCGCAGTATCCGCTAATCGGATACTGCCCTATGCCTACTTATGTAATTATGTATTAATCCTATAACCCCTTATGCAATAGGTTGACCCATTACATCATCCCCCTTTCTTTAAGTTGCGCTTACCTTAACGTAAGCGCGAATCGCAGAAAGTTTCTTCTCGACCAACGGCGTAACTCTGAACCTGCTCAGTTAGACACAACTGAGCAGCATGGACCCTAGGCGTCCACGAAACAATGTCTCTGACAGCCAGAACTGGGAATACCAAGCGACAATCCGAAGGGAGTAGGCGCCGCAGGTCATGGATGGGGACTTGAAACCGTGGCGTATGTATGGTATTTAAGGTGCTGTCGAACCCGAGCCACTGGAGGTCATGAAGGACCTTTTCACGCGATACCGTACAGTGAGAGGCAAAGCGACGAACAACGCATATACCGACGATGCGTTGCAGAGATCTTGGTGTGCCTTCATCAGGCGCTAGAACGCGAGCCGACGTGAAGGAACGTCCTTCACGTCCTGGCTAGACGGTCGCGAGGGAACGAGTGATAGACACGCTATTGTCGACCTGCGCCGGCGCATCTGTCGTATGACTTGTGACGAGTATCACCTTTGTTACGTCCACATTCGTGAGGGATGTCCAACGTGCAACGTGGGCAGATCGCGACCGGTCCGGCAGGAATGGGACGACTTGGTGTGCGCGCGAGGCATGCCCGATCATACTCGTCCATGGATTGCCCGTTATAAGAGAAGTCCTTCGGAGCTCCAGATGTCCGAGCTGCGGCGAGTGAGAGCGTGTCTTTACGATCGTCGTGGGCGTTCACGTAGCCGAGGTCGTCAACCGTATCATCCGTATGCTCCCGAGCCTCGTAATAGGTCTCGGTCTCGGAGTCTCTCGAAAGGTCTCGTGGTTTCGTTGCTCGCGAGCATTACGGCTCGCGAGATCGGGGATGGAACCGGCAGCGTCGGTCGCGATCACCGTCTTTCTACGGGACTCATAGTCCTCGACCGCGTCCGGGACATCTTGGGACAGCGTACTAGATGGCTCCCATGTATTGTCCTCCGAAGAATATCCCAACCAGCGAACCCTGTAATGTTTCTCGACATAGTTCTTCATGGGAGCCGATTCATTGCTTGGCGCCTGGGGCTTGTTATCCTCGTGATCGACAATTTGGTCGACAATACAGCGTCGCGCACCCGATGCATCAACTAAGGGAGGAGGAGCATCACGACGGAAGACATCTGGCGATGAGCACCAGATCTCGCAATCGGGCGCCTGTACAGTCAAATGATGAGCTTCGCCTACTTCACGCTTAATCCGAGGAGTCGAAGAATGCCCTGCTTGATGCTCGCGAGATGGCTGAGAGATCTCAAGATCGTGCGGATGCTGCGACTGAGGCTGCTGAGCGGACTCAACGTGAGCAGCTGGTACTGGCTGAGCGCCTAAGTCAACTTGAGACGACTGCGTTCGGAGGACCCCAGAAGATCGAGTCTGCACTCGTTCGGGCAGGACTTGGTACCAGTCGTCGTCAACGTCGTCGTAAAGGGATGTCGGTTTTCGAGCCGGCACAGAAGATCGGGGAAAATTCGAAGGGAGATCCGCCGTCAGGTAAGATTTGAGGCGCCCGACGTAGAACGTCGGGTGCAAACGCATAGATGTAGGTATGTCTAGCGTGTAATCGTTACGATGCACCTAAACAACCCGAAATGGGCCAAAATATCTTGGCGCTAATTTATTAGCGCCCAAATTCGTCACTGAGGTGTACGGTAACCCACTTATTTATGATATTACTCTGCCACCTACTCAAAATATCAACTTATTCTTTTGACCTCTTCTGTATGCATTCTCCTTTTGCTTGTCGACTACCTCTTGTAATGCATCACGCACAAAACGCGTTATTCCTTGTCGTAATAGCAGAAATTGGGTTACTGCAGCCGAACTTACAGGCGACGTATTTTCTTTGGGTAAATTGGCAACGGGAGACGCGATGGAAAGCATCGCGTCAGGATTCGATATACCGTTGGCCACTTACCAGTATTAGGTGCATCGGCAGCAACCTTTTCCTCATCGTAATCAATCAGCAATAGTTTTGGCGCAATTCCATCCGTAGATACTCCCCAACCAAGCTTTGAGTCAGGGTGCTCTGAAGCTGAGAGAGCAAGTAGCGCCGGAACGCGAGGTTGCCTCGCGTTGTTAACGAAAAAGGGCGTCAACCCGGTTAACGCATGGACAGAATTGTTGATTGCAAACTCTGCAAGTGGTAGAAACGAACTTTATGACGAGAACGTTGTTTCATCACTGCGCAAGATATATTCGAGCACTCTGTTCACACGCTCCGTTTGCCCATCCGTCTCCGGATGGGTCGTCATTGACATAAGCAACATTTCACTGTCCGAAACAATAGATCATGGCAAGCCGTGATGCCTAAAGATAAGATCAATGAAAATCTTCTCTGTCGTCTCCGCCGTAATGTTGGCGGAGACCGGAGCAAAATGCACCATTTTGCTGAATCGATCCACTAGAACCAATACGCCCGTGCGTTTCTGTTCATCCGGTGGAAGGCCATAGATAAAATCCATGCTGACCGATCGCCAGGCTTCCGTAGCAATCGGAAGCGGACGCAATGAAGCTTGTGAGGATGGCGCGGGCATCACACGCTGACAGGTTTCACAGGAGCTTGCCCATTTCTGAATGTACTTATACATTCGCGGCCAGAAAAATACGCGAGAAATAGCCGCAAAAGGCTTCTCGCGACCCAGGTGTCCGCCAGCTGGGCTGTCTTGAAATTCATGAAACAATCGGTCTCGAAGGTCTTCATCAGCAGAGATGAAGACGCGCGGGAAATCAAGACGTCCATCGTGTACGTCAATAACGGTCCGTCAAGCACGTAACGTTTGATGTTATCGCGTGTGGTTTCGTCAACTTAGCGAGAGATTGTTTGCTCGGATCCCTGAGATAGTTGATGATTCCTGCATACAAGGAATCATTCGCGTAGGATTTAGCGATCTGAGTTCGGATCGACAGCACGGGGGTCAAAATCATCGTATTGACCCCCAGCTCAATACAACACGCTTATATATCTTCATCTTCATTAACATTCTCAGTTTGATGACCCATGTCGCGTCGAGGATCGTAATAAGGACGACGAGAAAGCGCGTTAGCGAGAATTTTATTCTTGCCAGGCTTGTAATGCACCACAAAATTATACTCGGCAAAAAATGACTACCACCGTGCCATACGCTGGAACAAGTGAGGACTCTTGACGGCGGTACGAAATGATGCTTGATCTGTGTAGATAAAAAACATATTTGCCGAGCGAATATACTCTGAACTTGATTAGCGCGTAACGCATAGCCAAAAGATCATCGTCGTGTATCGGATAATTTTTCTCTGCAGGTTTCATCTGACGTGATTGAAAACTTACGACTCGCTCTCGACCCTCGTCATCAAATTGCATGAGGGCACATCCTATAGCGAAATTACTCGTGGCACATACGACGTGGAATGGCTTATAGTCGTCAGGTAATATCAGCACAGGATCGTCGGCAAGCTCTTCTTCACGGAGTCGAAGGCATATTGATGTTCTGCTTTCCATAACCATACTGCGTATTTCTTGAGCAATGTCGATAATGGCTGAATTACCTCAGCATAGTTCTTCGTACACTTATGCAAGTAATTCGCCAGACCGAGCCATTGACTTAATTCAGTTTGGTTCCTGGGCGTTGGCCAGGAACAGATCGATGAGATCTTCTCAGGATCAGCGCGGACACCTTCCTTGCTGACGTAACAACCGAGTACTGGAATCTCGGGAGCGCAGAAGACACATTTCTTCAAATTAGCATACAATTTATTTATTTATTCTCGTGCATAACTTGAAACACCTGCTTCAAGTGTCGAAGGTGTACCTCCGTAGCGCTGAGCTTTTGCTAAGCGCGGCTGTGAACAAAAATGTCGTCAAAGTAGCTCGGTGCAAAGTCGCGAAGTGGGCGAAGTACTTGTGTCACCATTCGATTGAACGTAGCTGGAGCATTCTTAAGACCTTGTGGTATGACTAGCCACTCCCAAAGAATCCCGCTTGGGGTGCTGACAGCAGTGAACGGAATGTCACTGTCTCTCATGAGGATCTGATAGAAACCGTCTGTCAGATCTTTGGCGCTGTAGATCTCGCTCCCGGACATGGTATTCAATACCATGTCTTTTCAAGGGATAGGCGTTTGAGCCGTGATTGTGCCGTCATTCAGCTTGTTGAAGGCATCCACAATGCACCAACCGCCGGTGGCTTTCTTCACACAGAAAGTCGGGCTCGAATGTCGCGAGATACTCTCGCAGACATGGCCAGCCTTGTGGCGACCCTCGAAAAATTCATCAATAGCGATGACTTGGTCTCTCGGTAACGCCCACTGCCGTGTCACGCAATATTTCAAACCTGACACGAGATCTATCTCGTGCTGCACTTCACGATCCGCTGGGAGCTCAGCTGGAATTTTCTCCGGGAAAATATCGGCGTACTCACGGGCGATATCGTATACAGGGTTGCCCGAAGCACGAAGAGTATCCCAAGACTGTGCCGCGAAGCGTTCTTCGCGCGCTGATGTAGGCTCGGCGCTCTTCGGGCGAGCCTCCAGAACTTCTTCACTGGCTGCTTCGGTGGCTAAAACGATGCACACTTGCTCGATGTCGCCGGCCTTGAGGTCATGAAGGAATTCTTACCATGTAAGGCCTGGCAGAGATGTGTATCTGCAGCAGTGCACGGTGGGCTCGCTACCTCAATGTAGCGGCCACGATGTATAGACCCTCCACATATTCAAGTGTACATACGAATTCCGCCACTACGGAATCAAATGCATCAGCATGTTGACGTGAATCTCGTCGTCTCGATGATCGGCGTGCTCCTTTCTTGCTTTTTCTCTTGTGTCTCGATCCCCTGCTTGAGACTGGCACGTCGCTATCACAAGAGGATGATGTACCCCCCTCTGGACGTAGGAGATCTGCCTCTACCACGTCGGTCTCATGCGGATACATAGTCCGCCCATTCTCGTCAATCAAAGGCGGGACCTCGTCTTCGAACGTCTCACTTGTTTGCGGGAGCCCCTGATCGACCGCATTGATATTGATCGGAAACCTCTGCTCGTCCGGTGTGCTTGTACGCGGGAGCCCCTGCTCGACCGCTTCAATATTGATCGGGAGCCTCTGCTCGTCCGATGTGCTTGTATGCGGGAGCCCCTGCTCGACCGCCTCGTTGAGAATCGGGAACCCCTGTTCGGCCGATGTCTGTGTATGCGGGACCGCTGTTCGACCGCCTCGATCTGTGGCTCCATCAGTGTAACGGAACATACTGCGCACAGAGGGCCATCGCTCTCTCTGTGTTGACTACTATTCGTGGCGAGTTCGTTCACGACCCTGACGTGAGGACAATCGGATGAAGCGACCAACAAATGAGTAAACACTTCACTGACGTCATAACCGCTTCGTCGTTTGACGGATCGAGATAGCCAATCTATCTTCGGCTGATACCGTGACAGCCACGGTATTCCAAGTATGCAATCAAATGAATAGTTCATCTCGTACACCAAAAATTTGTCGTTGCTCTGGAAACCGTCGAAAGTGTACGGTAAAACCACTGTTTTACGCGGGACACGTTTTGGTTGTCCATCGGCAAGTTTAACAACGATGTCACCTGGACCTTCTCGAACCGTGACAGTCGACGGGAGAAGGGACAAACAGGATGCGCAAAAGAAGTTGTTGGAAGCGCCAGAATTTAACAACGCTCGAGGTGGTCGCTTCACTCCTGCAACGATGAGACTGATAATAATCAGTCTCGAATCATCGCGCATGGTGGTGGCATTGAAGTGAGTATGAATCACTTTGGGGCTAGGAGCCCGAGCTGCCACCTGAGTACTCGGGGCTCCATTTCTGCCAGTAGGGCGCCCCACGCCTACTGGAACCGCTCGATTTGTGGCGGTACAACCGACGACACAACATCTACTCGTTAGACAGCTGTGTTCATAGCCACCGGCGCAGGTGCTCGGCAGACAGCCGCACGATGGCCTGTCTTACCACAGCGAAAACACTTCATCGTGTTAGGATTGCGAATGTCGCGGCCTAATGATTTGCCGCGACCACGAGAGGACTCAATTACATCAATTACCATTGGCTCTGGGACAGACGTTCGGTAATGTTGTGATGCTGCGTGCAGGTACGACGACGTGACAGTGTAATCTTAACGAAGCGCGAGGGAAAATGCCTCCTCGAGGGACTTTGTCTCATCACGTGTGAGGCAGTAACGCGTCATGACCTCTTGCATTCCAAAAATAAAGACATGGACTTGTGAAGCCATGTCAATTGGCTGCGTGGTAATGCACGAAGCAAGATGACGTGTCTTCTGCACGTAGTCACGCATCGACAGCTTGACCTGTCTAAGTGAGAAGAAATCTGCACACAAGCGAGATTCATCTTGAAGAGTCTCGAAAGCCAGTCGTAAGTCACGCTGGATATCGTCCAGCGTGAGGAAAGTCGACTAATATACGACGAGCTTTTCGAGAGCCCATTCCTTGGATTTGCCAGCAAGACGAGACAACAGGAAATTGACTTTGGCCGTCGGAGCGTCAATTAATCTTGACGCTATTGCAATATCCACTTCGCGAAACCAGCGATTGAGAGGGAGACGATCCGGACCATCACCGGAGTACGTTGACGTCTCCATCTTGATAGCATCATGGTGCGAAGTGCGCGAGAGAGTCAATACTCGCCGATTCGCTTCGGCGAGCTTGCGCACCATAAATTCTTTGATGGCGGCACGTTTGTCATCGGACGTCGCTTAGCTCAGCAGCGACGTCACGATAATATCACTAGACACCGCCGCTAGACGGTGTACTCCACCGAGGTGAAATGTGGGAATTCATAATGCTTCAGCGAGACCGCTGGCGCCACCGAAGATTTGTCCATGTTCACCTCGAATCTGGTCATTAAAAGGACTACGAAGTGCTACCAGGTGTAACGGGATAAGGACCCGTTACCGTCTTACAATAAATGGGTGTTGAGGAAGCGCTCTTAATTAACTCGTAAATATAACTCTGCTTTATTTGTTTTGTTTTAATTCGCAGTAAGTGCGAGTATGTTCTCTAGCTCATGAGAACCACTCAATATGGAAGTCAATTTATTTTTGGCTCATTATTGGGCCTGGCACCCCAATAATGAACCAATAATAGAATGACGCGCAGTATCCGCTAATCGGATACTGCCCTATGCCTACTTATGTAATTATGTATTAATCCTATAACTACTTATGCAATAGGTAAACCCATTACACTTTGACGTTCTCGGGAGACGCTGATGCGTATGTGACATACTAACTAAACAGAAGCCCGACTAGCGCAAACTTTAAGCGCAAATCCCCAATTGAAGTCCTAACGAATCGAGCTTTAGATCTACGCGACATTGTCGTCTTTGGTTAGCATCGCACGGTGTACCATGATCAATGAAAGGACTCGTTCGCCTACGCGCTTAAGTCGGCACCATCGTTGGTCGAAGCCATAAGACGAAAGGGTTCCGTGTTTACTTGCGCAAGAACAACACTGCTGTCTTCACACAAGATGTCAAGAACATCGAGACAATGCCAACAGCGCAAAGAGCACAATTGCAGCGCGAGCTCGAGATCGACGACCGAGCAGATGCGAACACCAGCAACGACGCTCAAGAGCCAGTGCGTGCGACGCAACGTGAGCACAAGGCGTTTGACAAGAAGCCAAATTATAAGTGGACAATACAACCGATCTCCTCACGTGCAGCGTCGAAGAAGTCCGCTACGAGCCAAGACGAGGCCGCTCGTAGCACCGACGTGGTGAGCCACGTGTTCGAACTTTATCCAAAGAGCTACCGCGAAGAGATCAAGAGAACGCAATGTTTGGATTGAAAGAAGGTTATTTAAGAGGAGCTCGCGGCTCGCGAGTCCATCGACGTTTGGACAGTTGTCCGTCGTCCGAGCAGCAGCAACGTCTTGCATTCCAAGTGGGTCTTTAAGACTAAAACGACCGCGGACGGTGAGCTCAAACGTCGCAAAGCCCGCTTACTGCATGTGGAAACGAGCAAGTTCTGGGCCCTGAATACTTCCTGACCTTTGCTGCGGTCATGGATATGTCCACAGTGAAAGTGATCCTGGCACTTGCTGCGACGTGGGGCGTCCCGGCTCAGCACGTTGACATACCGAATGCGTAAGTCGCAGCGTCGAAAGATCCGCACCTCGAGATCTTACTGCACATCCCAAACGGCATGGACGTACCAGCGGCGCGCATGCGCGAGCTTGGCGTCACGAGCACGAATGACCTGGCTTTAGAGCTACGCAAAAGTCTCTATGGTCTCAAACAGGCCGGCCGACGCTGGAGTCAGCTGTTGCATCATCGACTCGTCGAAGGCGGGTACACGCAGTGCATCAGCGACACTACAGGTGAGTGGACACGGAGCTCGTGATTGCAGGAGTCTACGTCGACGACAAACTTGTCACTGGAATGTCTACGGCAATCGCAAAGCAGTTTTCGACGTGATGCAGTGCCTATCGATCGAAAACCTCGGTCCAGTTGCGAAATTCCTCGAAATGCGTGTGAACAAGACGGCAAATGGGAGTTACGTTGGACCAAGAGGAGGCCATAGTCGAGTTGCTACAAGAGCATGGCCTAAAAGACTCGAATACCACGCGTTCGCCAATTGGAGCAGACGTGTATGGTATGCAAGATGCTGAAAGAGAACTACTTGACAGGCAAGCACGCGCCGATCCGGTCGTTCCAGTCTCAACTCGGCTCGATACTTTAAATCACACGATGCACGAGACCAGACGTGTCGTTTGCAGTACACAAAGCAACACGACAGACGCACCAACCGCGTGTGCACGACTGGTAAATAGCCAAGCGGATCTCATGATACTTGAAGGGGACGATCGTAATGAAGATCGATATGGTGCCACAGAGCGACGCGGGCGACGTACCGACGCTCGAGTCGTTCAGTGATGCAGACTTTGCAGCAGACAAACAGGATCGCAAGTCTATCACCGGCGGCGTTGTGCGACTCAACGGTATGGTTGTGAGCTGGTGCGCTAAGAAGCAAGGTGGCGTCACACTCAGCACCATGGAAGCTGAATTCGTGGCTGCATCCGAAGTGGCACGGGAGCTGCTAGGAATCCGTAACTTGCTGCGTGACATCGGCATGGAACCAGAACTATTAATGACGATGCGCATCTATAATTAGGCCGCTATTTGCCAGGCGAAGCGACATCAACTAAAGCGAAACACATTCGACGTCCGATTGAAGTTTCTCTGTGACTGCGCTCGTCGCTGCTTGATCGAGGCTTAGCACGTGCACTTAAAACTTAGCTGGCAGACTTGCTCACCAAGGTGGTCTATCCGCCCAAGATGGCAACGCTACGAGGGCTGCTATGTGTTGGCTAGTACGCCAAGAGGTAAGACACAGGTGCCCAAGTAGGAGTGTTAAAAAAAGTCGCTCTGTGTGAATGCATGATCGCAGTGGTTGCATTGAAGATGCGAAAAGTAAGTGTCGGGCACACTGAGTTCCAGTACGCAGGGAGAAGAGAGAAGCAGACGACTTACGGCAGCAGTCGCGATGGCGTGTGCGACGCCGTGAGCAGTTGAGACGAGTGGAAGGATCGTGTGACTTTTGGATCGTATGGTGCAAGCGCAGTGAGAAGGTTGCATGAGTGGTAGTGAAGAGCTATCGAGCGAGAGAGACCGACAGATAGTGAGCGCGAAGAACTGTGTAATGAATGCCAGAATCCAAGTTACCTTCTACAACGTACACTCTACTCATTGTGCGCGTCCATCGGTCATTGGTCAGTGCGTTGGCGAATGTAATGGCCTATATCAACTAACTATATGGCATCTCTACCTTCAAAGAGATGCAAGTACAATATTATAAGCTATTATATTATTAGCGAATATTATTAGTTATAATACTATTTTATTGACACTTTATATAAGTGTCAATATTATTTAACAAAGTCACCATGCGTCTCGTTTATACATGAACACACGTCGCATTCGCATGTGTTTTTGCGTACCGCAACGTTTTTATCGAGTAGCAAAAATGGATGGCAATCATTCTCCTCAAATGGACGTTGTGCATAACAAGAATCGATAGAAAGCCAACGGTCTAGCAGTCAAGCAATAGTTTAGACACAACTGGGGACAATGACAACACACATGGAAAGTAATTATAAAATGCATCAATAGTTTGCCCTGAGTAATATCGCTTCTGATCGGAGTTTTGTGTGAAAGTTTCCGTGTCGTCGCGTGCTTTGCTAGGGTACTGAACAAAACATGGTGAGCACAAATGATCAAACGCAGGCTTTGTATGACTTTGATCAAGTTCACGGAAACACGATGAAGAACGTGTGGAACGAAATCTTGGACTCGCATAGAGTAGAGAAACGATGTAGACGGGCACTTCTACGAAGTTGCCTCGTTCTACTAGCACACACCTTCAGCACAAGCGAGGAAGCGGTTAGACCGTCTTACCTTCGCGTGCGAGGGTGGTTAGGAGGTTGGTCGACTGCTTAAGCAGTCGTACCACCAGTTGCCTCTCGCTTGAGCGAGAGTGCAACGAACTTCTAAGACAAGAAGGCACCGACGTCACGTAGAAGCTTTTCAGCTTCTCGTGCGTGATGCTTCGGTGTTTAGCAAATTCAAGACTGATTTATATTTAATAGAATTTAACTAAATATAAATCTAATTACTGATTGGTTAATATGTAATAATGGGTGCCATCTCTATAGATGCGCATCCCAACGTGCGAGCTTAAATATATTTAAGCTCGCTCAATGACGTTACTGACTGACGTCATTTAATGACGCCTAGTCCCAGCTGGGCGTCATCCCCATCAATGTGAATATACCTAGTGTATATCACATACGCAAGGGTGTGACACATGGTGTGTCTGTAAGAAGTTGGTAGTAGTGTTGCTGCACTTGTTGCAGAAGATGTAGAAGTAAAAAAGGTGATATATATTAAGCATTAACTTTTCTCGTTCGTTGATACTTACACATGTATGCGAAACCGACTGCAACTATACCATTTACAGTTCACGTCTATCCCGCTCCGTCTCATCTGTTACGACATCGACAAGACGATGTGGTAATCTCGTCGCCTCGTCCCATATGTCGCAACATCCTGATGGCGATATCGTCGCCTCGTCCCATCTGTCAGCACGTCAAGTCTGTTTAGTCAATCAGGTAAGGTTGTTAATTACCGCGTGACAGGGTATTGCCCTTGACCTTCACAACCTGTCAACAACAATAGTGTCTAACAGTGTCTCACCCGAGCGACAGGTCTTAAATACTTACGTACCTGTTGAGACCTGCCCGTTAAGTATCGCATACTTAACGGGTACGTGTAACGTTGAGACCGTTACAAACGGTCTCAAACCCAATTCCGATCAAATTAGTCAACTCAAGCCTCGGCCTTTCTCCACTTCGAAGGGAATCTTATCTCGCAGGAGCCGAAGTGGATGGGGTAATGTCTCGGGCATACCACTCGCGTAGCCACAGGGCGTACGCCGGGAGACCAGGGGAAGTTACTACGGCGGGTGGCATCCCCGCAAACGCAGATAACGCTTCGGCGATCGCAACTCAGTTTGACGATAAGCTTTTTGCAATCGGTAAACTTTAAGGGTAGGACTATATGCTCCTACGTTAGAGAAACTTGGTACAAGACACTATTGTTAAGCAGTAGATGGAATAGCACAGTTATCGTAGCCAACACGAGACTTATCGTACGGTATGTCTTCGTATTGTATTTGCCGCGTCTATTACTTCACTAACAAGTTAAATCTGTGACCGTGTGTGTAAAAAAAATACTGTATGTATGCTTTACAAGGTTTTTCTGAAAGGTCCAAGCCACACTCAATAAGCTAAAGAACTTGCTAGCGAAAGTTGGGAGTGAGAGTCGGGCTAACGCAACAGCTGAACCTAATGGCGCGGTCCGTGCTTGTACAGCAAACAACCTTTTGGATGTAAGGAGGAACTAATACTATAAAGTGTAAGAATGAAGATTGAGCGGCTGAACGAGTACTGCCGCGATCTGGTCCAGCTACAGCTGTAGACGCTGACAAGCATCTCTCGTCTTCGACTAAATGCAGCAGCTGTATGACTTTTCGGCATTGCTCTTCAAACAGCCGCCCGAGGTAGTAGTATCATAGCCACAAAACGATTGGCTGCTACCTGATAAGCACTGCTACTGTTTCGAGATTGAGACCTGTCACATAAACCATCTTGCTCTGCGTCTCACTGGTTCTGGCTCTGCAGCGCTGCAAGTTCTTCCTGAAGACCCATGACATACTTTGCCATCTCATCTGGCGACGTACACGACTTCAAGATCATATCGCGCAACGCCAAGCGTGCCGAAGTGACATTCGGATCCTCTAAAGTAGTAAAAAGTGAATGCCGAGTCACAGTTGATGTCATCTTCACCTTCATCGGCGATCCTGTCAACGCCATCGTCAAATGGTCCGAGCTCCCGCCCTGACTGGAGGGAAACTCCGCGTGCAGCAACTTCTTGTTATGAGGAGAAGTAGACGCCGTCGAGCTCGAATACGAAGACACTGCAACGCTAGTAGGCGACACAGGTCTTCCCATACACAGCAAGTCTGCCTTCTGCTTTGCATTTCCAATTCCATGAGCATCCGGCGAAGCTGGTCCCATGGCCTGCTCCTCAGCATCAGCCAACGCCTCACCCTCAGCATCAGCCAAAGCCTGCCCCTCAGCATCAGCTAAAGCCTGCCCCTCAGCATCAGCCAAGGTAGCACGAAGACCAACGCGCTTGCACCCTCCCGCACGAATATGCACGAGAACATAATTCCCCTTCTCGCCAGTCCCCTTGTCATCAGCAAGCATGACGGCATGCATGCGGAACACCTTCTTCTTTGCAGCAACGTCCGTTGCACGACTATAGCATGTAGCTGTAATGTAGCGTACAACAGGTTGTTTCTTAGGCAGTCCAGTAACAAAACTCATCTTCCGCCATTCAAAGTCCTTGCTCGGCTCTTTCTTGGCTCCTTTGCCCGCAGGCTTCTTGCCTGTAGAGGTTGAAGTAAGAGTTGTTTCATCCGCTGTCTTTTTCTTACGAGGAAAACCAAAGGAACCCTTTCCCAACAAGCGAGAGCACTTCAGGAAATACATACAAGATACTGGTTGACTATATATAAACTCAGGATGCAGTGGAACGCCACGAGGGTCCACTCCAAGGTCGTCGTATACTGGTATTTGAAGCTCCGTCCTGGGCGTAAAGAAGATGTCGTGGTATTGCTTGGCTGAAGGCCAGGGCGTCTTGTCCTCGAGCTCAATCTCCTCCTCTGTCTCTATAATCTGTTGTTCCTGTTCCTGATTGGCAGTCGATACACATGACAGCACATTAAGTGAAGCATCAGCAACAACGCCCTCGTTGCGCTGTTTCTGTGCAGCCAACAGCTCCGCAAGTCCAGGCAGCATCATCAAACGTGGCGTCTTCACGGGAGACACTCGCGTTGACAGCGCATTATGGTCGATCTCTGGAGTGCGCGGCCGCTTGCGACGAATTAGTCGAAAGTCAGGCGTGTTTACGTCGTTTTTCTCGTTCTTGGAGTGCTTTTGACGATGTGTGGTTGGCGCTACGTAATCCATCTGACGGTCTCTTGATGTGTCTCTTCGACGGTGACTTTTGTAATGAAACGCTTTGAATGAGCTAGGATGAGTCTTTCCAACGTGGCCGTAAACTAGGTTGCATACAAATTGTCATATGCGGGAACGGAAAGTTGCTTTGTTCCCCTCGCAGAAGCGGGATTCACTTGATGGCATCTTTGTAGATACTTGTTACGTAATCCAAAAATACTTTAGTCTGCGAGACGAGTACACTGAATCCCAGACATTTAGTCCACAGATTTAGTCACACACAAAAACTGATGGATTTTTGGATTTGTGTCAATGATTTGAAGACAAACGCAATACCGCAGTTGTCCGACCTTCAAACAATTCTCTCGTTAAGTCTAGTGACGAGAGCGACAACAAGAAGGTTGTCAGGATAGGTTGGCGAGTTATAGCATCAATAAAAAGAACAGGATCGAATGGAGACGCCAGTAAAAGAAGAACTTGCTTCAGCAAGATGCCGTGCTTAACATGAAAAATGGTCCTTACATCCCTCGAAAAAATTTGTAGCACAGATTCATCATTCGTGACATCAGATGTAATGGAGGCCATTTGCAAGGCACAAAGAAGATGCTGCTTTTAGCCGACACAGCGCCTACACTTGTCCAGGCAGATTCCAACGTGTCCAAAAAGCGTCATGCTCATAAGCACAAAAAGAGGATGATAACAGCAGCAATAAAGGATGATAAAAGCAGCCGAAGTTAGGTTCAAGCTTGCGATTAGAGAAGCGCCGGCCTGACACGAAAAAAGATTTCGCGTGAAAAGTAACATGTGCTGTCCCTTTGTACGCTAAAACAATCCAAGTATTGAGTAGCAAGGAGCAAGCAAAATTTGTACAGGACAGTGGCGAACGTCTGCCTCGAGTAAATGACGATTAGCACCAATATAATATGCGGGAGACCCCGTTGAGTTGTTGTATACGCCAGTCGCACACGATGTTTTCGGCAGGGGTAGATGCTACCGCTACAACGAACAGCATTACAATATGGTCCACGTCGCCCAATGGTAAAGTCAAAGCGAACGCATTGACCAGGGACACACACACGATCACCGCAGAAAATGGCGCAACAGTTCAGAACGGATACCGCAAGCTTTGCTCGATGTGAACAAAGCAATACGTTGCCAAGACTAAAAGTGCGAGCGAATAGACTCAGATCATATTCGTGATGATGCGCTGCACACCGCGTGATACCCTTGTCGTCAGTCTGACTAGTTCGTAGTTTTGCTGGTACCCATCGTTGGCTGGGTCTTCAAGTAAACGGCTACCCGACTTGAACTCCTCATTACCTTGGATAAACATGACCAGCATAAACTGAAGATACTATGCGCAACTTGATATCAGTAGCTAGTATTTTATCTTCAGCCGTTTCTGTGTGCAAACCACACCGATATGGTCATAAAGCCGCAGATTCTGGTCTTCGTCAATCTACAGCTTTTAGTCATCCTATTGAGCATGAATGCAACGCTACTGTATCGAACGCATTTACACATTGGATCATCTGACGGAGGCTTTTTTGGGGTGGACCATTACCCGTTGCCACAAAGTAGCCAAGTCAAAAACCTCACTGTAATAAGAAGAGGCTTCCCATCGTACAAGTCATTCAGCCTCGCACGCTCATACGTCTATCAATCAAAGGGAAGGGATAGTTACTGTAAACCGCGGCATTGCACTAGAGACTATGGTGTTTGTCTAATATCCTTTCCGTAGGTAAGTTTAAATCTTCTTTTGGCACAATTCGATGGTGTCAATAAGACATCTTGACGTTGTTCACCTATCTAGGCTGAGCTTCACTTTGCTAAGAAGCTTTATTGTGAGCATTTCTCTAAAGGTCCATGGGCGTAGACTTATGTTTTGTCAACAAGCAGTGGGTTGCTTGCTACACACTGCTTGTTGACAAAACATACCTTTTGCCCCAGGCCTTAGCTACATTATTGTACTTGTACACCTTCGAGCGAGATCCGCTCAGGTAGGTCGACTAACGTTTGTTAGAGATCTATAATAGCAAGAAAGAATCTTGCCGAGCTGTGATCGTTTCTATACCGACGGCTATGACTTGCCAATGGTGCTGATAGTAGCGCGATCATTGTGTTTTGGTGTAATACATGTTACTTTTGGTGCTTACGAGCCTTACGGTAGCAAGTAGAAGAATGCAGGATGTGGGTACAGCAGGTTCAGATTGTCTATTTACACGGTGTTAACTATGTGCAAGATCTCTGGAATGTCCTGAGCCAGGATGTCAGTGCCTGATGGCCCAGCGGTATATCGTGGCTGACCACCGTAGAACTCGGTAGCCGCTCTCACGCAATTCAATGCAAGCATAAAGCAAGTCACCATGTGTAGCTGACGCAATTTTTCGACGCTCTCTCTTTACGATTGCTCGGAGCTGACAAAGACACGAGGCCCAAAAACTGGCGATGCTGCTGGGAATGTGGAGTGTGACAGCCTTGAAGGCGGCTGCATATATGTCTACCCCAATTCGTGTTTGGCATGTCGTCGCGAGGACATGCCAAATTTGTGTCCAGACGCGTTCGGCTTCATTGGCGTCATCCTGAAATCGGTCCGCTAGGATTTTCGTGCGGTGCTCGGGCGTGCCGTCAACTCGTCGACTGGCACAAGCTCCCAGAAAGTTTTGGGTCAATTGATAGGTGACTTTCTGCCCGGTCCAGTCATCAATGAGTTTCTCTAAAGCGCTGCAGCGCAATCACATTCCCAAAACAGATGGACAATGGTCTCCTTCCTGCCGCTGCAATCCGGTGTCTTTTTGCAACTAGTGTCTTCGTTTCTCACGGCGTAATACAGATCTAATTGTCTCCTCGTCACCCGGTTCCCTGTCGAGGCTTGATATGGAGTGAGACCATTACTATGATCCCACACTTGTTCAAATAGCGCGAATAATCGCATGTCTATTAAATGGCAAACTGTCAGTGAGCTCCGGCAGTAAGCCATGGTATAACCAGTGTATTCTATCATCAACTTGGTGCAGAGTGACAGGGCGGGTTTGGCCATGTTCGATCTCCGTTTAGTGGCCTACGATGATGCCTTCGGTGAGAATCCTCCAGCGATAGCTTTTGCAAACTCGGTCGAAAGCGCAGTGGCGATGTCGAGTGCCATTTTTCCCGATGAGCAAGTCCGTGGATGGGAGAACAGGAGGGCTATTGCCCACCGTCAAAGTTTCGCGTCCGAACGACGGCCGGGTGGAAGGAAATAAGTACAGCATCCATGTATTCAGATATTAGTGATTACGATGTTAAATTCAGCTCGAATACATGTACAGTCGTCTCATACATGTGCCTGTCGTGCTACCATATGAGTCAGCAAACTTCAAAGGAAGTTAGGTGTCATGCTATACCAGCTGACTTCTCCGCTTGCACGGCAATTTCTCGTGAGTCAAATCGACAAACTACATACATCTCGGTAGAGACGAGTAAAGCAAAAGCCAGTCAACTATCTTGAGCTGATAGTTTGTAAGAAAAAAAAGTAGTGAAGACTTTGTGATCGTCTCACTCTCGTGTTGACTTGAGTCGATCGGGGTACGCTGAATCTATTTTCTTTAGTGTTGAAAATGACATTGTCAAGCTCTTCTGGATCTTTTGTCAGCTCGTTGTCAGACTCGATATGGTTGATTATCGGCATCATAGCTGCTGCAGTAGTTCTCCTTGCAATAGGAAGCTGGTGGATGTGTTGTCAACGGACACGCAAACGCTTCAATGGACCTCGGAACAGCCACAGTCAGAGTACTGAGTATATGGACGGCGTGCTGACCCCCGAGTACAGGGATTGCGTGCTCACACCAGGCCTTATGGCGATTGTAGCTGACGGCACCGGTCGCAAGTGGTTTTCTCAATTGTCACGTATGTCGAGTGTACCGTCAATGGAACTTTTGGAACAGCTCGGTACGGAAGGCACCAGAGTGTCTGGCAGTGCAGCTACGACGACTGCTACAGCATTGTCGCCAATGACGTATGACTGGCTAGTGCAAAACGGTGACTGGAGTGACGAACTGGCGTGCAACACACTGGCTTTGGAGCAGTGTCGATTGCCACCACAGAGTGTCGTGAACGGTGAACTGCTGCATGAAGGTAGTTTCACCTTGACTTTTCGTGCTACTTTGAAGATAGAAGGCCAGACCAATCGTCAGGTGGTCGTAAGACGCCTGCTTCTGGAACTGGCAGATCAGGAGACGTATTGTCAGGCCTTCATGGCAGACATATCACTCAGTGCTTCATTGTTGCATCCACGCATCGTGGCTTTTGTAGGGTTTTATGACCCCACACGGCATGTCTATGACCTCGACTCGCCTTCATCGCCGGCGTACATGACAAATCAGGCACAGCCGTCAGCAGTGACTGAATTCATGCCAAACGGGGATTTGCGAGCGCTGCTGACACTGCGGCCCCGCAACGCATACAACTTTGGCTGGTTCCATTCCGTCTCAATGCCGAAAACCAAGGCACAACTTGCACTGGACATTGTAGATGCGCTCGTGTATTTGCACTCTAGACCAACAGGCGTCAACTTAACACTTCATCATCAACGACTCAAGGCTCAGCGCGTACTGCTATCGGAACAGTGTGATGCAAAACTGTGCGCGTTTGGTGTACGCCGTGCTTTGGATGTTCAGGCCACATTTGCACGCAACGATTTCTCTGTTGCGTGGTTAGCACCTGAGATTCTACGAGGTGAATCTACAAGTGAACAAGCGGATGTGTACGCTTTAGGAGTGCTGTTTACGGAGCTCGACACGTGTACGCTGCCATTTGCGGCAGGCGTGGACATGGACGATGACATGGACGAGCAGCGCCAACTCGCGCTGTTAGTCAGCTCGGGTTGCATCCGTCCAGCTTTGTCAATGGACTGTCCGATGCAAATTCAAGAGCTCGTCATGCGTTGCCTCAGTTTCTCACCGCAGCAGCGTCCGCCTGCAGTTGAAGTGCAGCACACGCTGCGAAATCTCATTAACGGCACAAGTATTTGCGATTCCTCATTGGCCTCGCTTTCGTCCAATGTGTCGTCGTTGCGAAGCACATCAGAGCTTAGCACTACAATACTCAGCACGATCTTCACTCCATGATGAAGACTTTTTATTGCCATGAATCACAATTTCAAGGACCATGTGGATACTGTAATGGAACGTATAAGTTTACTGTAAGAAGTAAAGGTTCCCAGTATACATCGACGGCTTGCAGCGTTTGGATCGACGTTAGCACACGACGGACTTGGACGGCGATACCAGCACGGTCGTCCAGCATTGTCAACAAGTTTATCGCTGACAAAAGCATCCAAAATTTCTCACGCAGCGGAAAGCACGGTAATTTATATGAATAGGCAGCACTTAGCGACGCATTCGCAATCGAAAATAGCGCGCACAATTGTCGGTGAACGCTCCACGATAGCCATTCGTCTGTGGCTCCGTTAGCACCGATATTGCTGTAGCACTTAATGACTAAGCACCTTAAACATGTGTGTTTACATCTCTGCTTTGTAGCACATCGCCTTTCAATAATCCATGCTAGGTCAGTAATCTTGCGCATACCTCTAGCAAAGGGGTGCTCTCCGTAAAGAACATGGCAACATCGTTCTAGAGAATCCCCAAGAGTATCAATGCTGAGCAAAAGAGACAGAAAGAGACAGAAAGAGACAGAAAGTAGCGCCGCTGCAATTTGTCAGAGCGTTACTTGTCGTGTCGCGTTTCGTTTCCAACCATGAAAAAATTCCGCTTGTAAAGCGCTGTTTCGAACGGTGTACATCTAAAACATCGTTCACTTGACTCACCCCAACTTACTTAATGGCCGCATCAGGGTGTGAATAGCCACAAATTTGCCGGATACTTGCCACTCGCTGGACCGACGCTTCTGCCTTTGCAGTCATCCCAACATGTTTTGCAGCACGATAAATTTGCATGTGCAGTGTTTCGGTAGTGTGGTAATTGTCTGGTAGACCGCATCGCATCCAAATACCCAGCAGCATCTCAGCAGTCTTTATTACACGTTTCCAGTCATTCTGGTCACTCGCAAGCTTCATTTTCACAGTGTAAAGTGCAAATCGAGCTTCGATGTTGCGCTCAAAAAAACTTGCACACTCTTTTTTTAAACAAGAAAGACGCTGCTTCACGCTACTGCAATCGGAATTCACCAACTGCATAAGTTCCTCCATCACTCGCGTCTCTACTTGGTTTGCTTCTTCACTTTCTGCTATATCTCGGCCCATGTTGCGCAATGTAGCTTCATTTGTGCAACGCTTGCAAACACAGACAAAGCCAAATCCTCGAGCAAGCAGCTCTTGACGTCTCTTTCTCGTCTGCAACAAGTCAATGTAAGAGCACTCCACAGCATAACCACGCGGAATATCTACAATAGCGTGGAAGGCGAGTGTCCGAGTACGTGGATTGAAAGTAGGCGCCACATTTGGCAAACAAGAATGATTTAGCGCCATAGCTGCGTCAGGAAACACACCAGAACCCACACACGTGACACCATCAAGGTAGAGCGGATGAGCATTGCAGTGAACGCGCTGGAGTGTAATTGACACATGCTTCCGATCCAAATGTTGATTCGTCCTTTTGACAATAAATTCTGCAGCATGTTGTACATCACTTGCGTCATCCCCGTCTTCATTGTGAGCATTTAGCAGTCTTAAAGCTTGAGGATTCCGGACCATTTGCTCCATGCTCAGCACCGCAAGTGCCAACCGAATTGTCTCCACGTCCCCTAAATGGCCGTCACACCCTTTCCTTTTCAAATCTCGAAGTGCTTGACACTGGAAGTCATGCAGTTCTGCATCTGCTGCCAGACAATCACGGGAACAATACCGTGTGAAGGCACAGTCACCACACTCTAGGGCTTTTGTCCGTAGCAATGCAAAGCACCAGTGACACCGTTGATGGGTCAACGATTGCCGTACAATAACAGCAAAAGCTACAGCTTGGAATGCTTCTTCTCCTAGGTGAATGTACTGCTTGGCGACAGTAAAACGGCCAATACAGCCGATTTGGGAGCTCCAGAGCTCCACGCGAGGGTTATCAACCTCAAATTTCGAGTCATGAGAGCCACGACCCAATGCTGCATTAGCATCAGGTGATGCAGGATAGACAATAGACACTTGATGCTGTGAAACCCACTGCGAATGGACTTTGTTTCGCTGCTGAGAGGAGGCGACGGAAGGGATACGAGATGTGCACTTCCAAACGACGTAACTCAGCCCTGCTATTGAATTGACACGTAAAATTTCGACAGGTAAAAGATAAGATGTGTTAGATACAGAAAATAAATCGGAAGCAGTTGAGTGCTGCTGTAGACGGCAACATGCAGGTAGAGAGATGCCCGTCATTAACACATTGGTGGTGGTCATGGGTTGATGACTCTTTTGGTTTGGTGTCTACCACATCAAAAGTTAGGTTGAAGATCAGTGAAAAGAGCCAGCTCGAATTTTCAGTAAATGGACCCTTTTGACGATCTTCAACTTCCGAAAGGTCGCTTCCTTCGATTCATACAGTACGCAAGACGAGCATTTTCTTTCTCCCCCGCTCGCTTATCCGTTTCATTATTCCGCACGCGATGGCGACGTGAACTATTGCTCATGTACGTAGAGATGTGCAAGTCGGCCTTGACTCTGGACCAGATGTAAATAGTAGCCAAGCTTTGTTTTAAATCCACGTCGTTTCTCGTGACGATGAGCATGAAATAGCCAACAAATAATAATGACGCAAATCAAGCAGCTGTACCCAATTGCTAGGATAGTGCGTCAGTTTTCTGCCGTTTTCTCAAAGTTTACAGTATTAGCAGATTCTCGGCTTTGGTTAAATGGAAGCTATGTCGCAGGAAGGAGCCTCAAGTAAGCTGAGCTTCCAACCACCAACAAGCGCAACACAAAAGTATTACTTGGAGCAGACGAGCGTCATTTTCTTGACACTAATGCTAAATCAGATCACTGGATGTGCAGCGCAACCGGCTCTTCTCAGATTACTACGGGTCCAGACTGATTATTCTTTCCTTATCATTGCATCAAATTTCACAATACTATCGGATAACACAAGCATCTGAGCAGATAATACCCCTTAAGTCCTCTCTTTTCTGATTGATTATCACGTATCTCGAATAATGGTTGTGATGATGTTTATGCACGACAACATCTGACCCTATCCCTTTCCTCCCCTCTCGCTCAAAATTGCCGACTCGCCGCTGATCAGACCACGACAACCAGTTTCTGCTGTTGTTATACCGGTATCTCTCATAGGAAAGACACCACATCCCCCCAAAAGAATCATCACCACCACGTCCTTCCATTCCGAATCACCCGGTGGTGGCGCCGTACGTGACGATATTTTAAACCCCTCGTGATCACTATTGTAAAGTATTCTTTACGTTTCGGAAGTGTGAATAACTTTGACAATCTTTTTCTTCCAAGTAGTAAGAATATACAAATGCCAAGTCCACATCGCACACAATCTGGACGTCGTGGGAGTTTGGGTCGAGCCAATTGCACAAGTGCAGAAGATTCATGTGTCTTTGTGGACAAATTGATTCGTGGTGTCCAACTACGGTTACATAAAGAACTGGGGTTTCGTGAAGTAGTCGTAGCTACAGGACAAGAAGCTTCTGATATTGACACAGATTCAAGTGGTGCACACAATTCGGTCGAGTCACCTGGTGTGGCAGACACACAACAACCCTGGGAAGTTTACAATAAAGCTATTGATCGACAGAGCTTAGACGCTTCACAATGTAGTGAATGTATTCAAGGCACTGTTTATGTATCAGATGGATACGAAAAGAAACAGAGACTATTGGTTATTGTACCATACAGAGAAGCAGGTATTTGGAGTCGAAGTATCTGTATGAATCAATTTGACAGTGACAGTGACAGTGGTTCGATGATGTCGTACTTAAAAAAAGCACTTAATGAGAACTATGGAGTCGTGATTTTCAATCCAGCCGCACAAAGTTGTCATCCACGTGCTCATGTGGAGAATGCATGGGATCAATTGATTGCACCATTATTAAGTGACGTTTTTATCGTTGCTTTCTCACGTGGCGCGCAGATGGTTCTTCATTTACTCAATTATGACAATGGATTAGGTGTTATACAGGATCGAGTGAAAGCTCTAGCATTAGTGGAACCCTCACATTATGTCAGTGAAAGTGATTCGTACTTTGCACGAAGAGTTTTAGCTCGACGTGCAGTCGCCTGGATTCTGAATTCGGAAATTGATGTGGGCTACAAAATTCCACAAGGACATACTCGTCATGGCTGTATTTGTGTATCAGCAGGTACAGTACCGTCCAATGTTTTGGGCAGTAGTGGTGCTTATGCACTGGAGATGGTCAAGAGTTCAGTATTTGGATCCTTTGCAGCTAGAGGAGGTGAGGCGGCAGGAATCACTGTGAATGCAAACAAGATTAATGCCTGTGGCATTTGTCATCGTAAATTGACGATGTTGAATCGACGGATCCCGTGCTCCTGGTGTGAAGTCAAGTACTGTAGTCACTGCTGTGAAGACAAATTTGTACCGGCTTTTGGTAGCTGGCGTGTCTGCTCATTGTGCCAGTCACTACCGTGCTTGATTGACCCACGTCGTAAGAATCGCAGTGCGAAAAACCACACGAGTCCAACAGCTGCTGCACATGAACGCTGCAGTGTTTTTATTCGTCCTATGGCGGATGATGATGGTCCTGTGTGTTTGGGAGACTTTGAAATTGTCAAACTCGTAGGGCGTGGTGCATGTGGCCGTGTCAAGCTTGTGCGTAAGAAACACGGCTACGATGAAGGTGTGTTTTACGCTATGAAGGCTATTCGCAAGAAACTTGTGATTCAGCGTGGCCTCGTAGAAGCGACAAACGCCGAGCGGCGCATTCTTGATCGAATCAAACATCCGTATGTGGCTACTCTGTGTTATGCCTTCCAAACGGAGGCGAAGCTGTATCTGCTGTCGAAGTATTATCCCGGTGGCAATTTGCTGGACCAGATGCGGCTAGCACGAAGGTTTCAAGAAGATCGTACGAAATTGTATACTGCCGAGGTGGCGCTTGCTATCCGTCACTTGCATCAGAATGATATTATTTATCGCGACCTGAAGCTGGAGAATGTGCTGGTGGACTCCGACGGTCATGTGGCGCTCACGGATTTTGGAATGTCTAAAGAGAATATGCCTAGCCACGGTCGTACGTCTACGTTCGTTGGTACGTACCAGATGATGGCACCTGAGGTGTTCGGCGGCAAGTCGTACTCGCGTGCGGTGGACTGGTGGGCTCTTGGTGTAATGGTATATGAAATGATCGATGGTCGTACGCCATTCAACGCCAAGACTAACCGTCTCATTAAGGAGCGAATTGTAAACGTGGATTTGAAATTCTCGCCTCGTTTCAATGAAGATGCGAAGGATTTTGTATTCAAGTTGCTGACCAAGAACGAAAACGACCGTTTGGGCTCGGGTGAGCATGGTTTTGAGCAAATTAAGCACCACCCGTGGTTCAATGGACTCGACTGGGACAGTGTGGAGCGTAAGGAAGCGCTGTTTGAGGGTCAGTATGCTCTCATGGAAAAGCACGCCAAGGAGTACCGTACTGAGGATATCTTTGAGACGTACATGAACACGGTGGAGGTCCCCATTGACACACCTGCGTCGGTGAAGAACTCGAGTAATGAGCTGTTCAACGATTTTGCTTTCAACTATATGGACGGACCTGATGAGGAGCAGCGAGATATTCCAGAGCCGGATGGGAAGAGCAGTCGTAAAAATCTATTGTCGCCCATGTCTGCCACCGAGAGCATTACTGAACGATCTTCGAAGCCTAAACCTCTCACTGAGAAGGAAGACGAGATGTTGGATACATTCTTGTCTTCAAATGGGTCGCATTTTGATCTTACTCAGCTGCGGCCAAACCAGGCCACAGACTTTGGTGTGTCTGTGTCTGTCTGCTCGTCGCTGAGCTGGACAGGAACTGACGATGAGACTGTCGAGCCTGTCGAGCAGATAGATGGCGTGCTGGAGACGACAAAAGTGGATGAGGAAAAAGTAGTGGTGATCAACAAAAAGAACTCGCCGAGCCTCACCAAGACGCAGCCAATGTCTACCACAAGCAACGACGACTCGCAGTCGACGAAGACCGGCAGCAACTCGGATGTTGCTGCCGCAACAGAAGTCGCACAAGCCTCGTGATTGTTGTTGTTACAAAAAAGAGAAAGTGACAAGCGCGGCGCGATTGGCTTGCCGGTGGTAATGGGACAGCCCAGAGCAAGACGAATTGTTTGTGGTGGAACAGCGATGGACAGGTTGCAACTGCTAGCACCAACAAAGCTGGATAGACACAAAACGGATGAAACCAGTGGATGCAGTTGCATTGGATAAGTACCTAGACTTTAGACCTCATATATCTACAATCTAGAGGCAGCTATGTTTTGCAGCTAAAGGGCTTTGGCAAGCGCTTGTAGCACTTCCATGTAGACTGTTTCCTTGAATTTGTTGTTCAAAAGTGCTGTGTTCACATCCAGTTACATGCTCGTTAAGCTCTTCGGTCCAACTTTCTGCGCTTGACCTGGTCGACCTGAGTACCACCACCCAATACGCTTGACTGGACAATTACTTGACCTGTGACTACTGATCGGTAGCTCATCCCGGTTTTTATTGCTTGAACGCTGAGTGTTCATGCATCACCAGTATGCGCTGCAGAGGTTGTAAATATGGCCAGCCCACTTTCTCGCGTACATTACCATGCACTGCATCCCACAAATACAAATATTGAGCAATGCTCAAGCTGAACAGTTCGATGCCTCGAGATAATGTTCAAGATTTAGTATCGATGCAAAATCGTTCCTGTGCGGCTTCCGTTCTTTTGTCATTCAAGGATAATGAGACCCGGACTATTCCCACAACTTCGAAGCAATTCATCACCTCTATTATCCTCGCTACAAAATCTCCAAACAGCTCTCCATCGTTTCGTCAGCTTCCTCACTCTTCGATAACCTTAGTAGCAGCTTTTTCTTTAGTGCTACGTTCCTCTGCTTCAAATTTCTTAGCTCCTTTTCCAAACAGTCAACAGATCAAAACTACGTCTCGCTCAAATGTCTTCGTCTAAGTCTTCATAACCTTCATTTTGAGAAACTTACTACCTCATATGTACTCGAGCACGTAGGTCATCGATACAAACCGCTCGTGCATTGTTATCGAGTGAATGAGGACTGCTTCAAACGGATGATCTTGTCAAGGAATTCTCGTGTTGACATTCTCGTTATTGACGGCCAATAGTGTTGTGCTTGCACTTAGTTGTTGATACTGGTGCCAGTTGTGGTGCAGCATGCAACGCTTCTCTGCTCGCTCAGCAGCTTCAGCTACCCAGTCAGTCCCTTCCTGCATTTTGAAGCGCAAGAGCGACGATCCTAGAGCTCGAAACGGTGGAGGCTGCTGGCCGAGGTATATGCGCGCTAGCAGTGACGCCGCTGGATGCGCCTGCTGGCCAACATCACGGAACCACTTCAATATATCCACGTGATGGTACAACTTTAGCAAGTTGTACTGGCCCTTATCAAACAAGTCAGCCCCGTTGTGCGCAAGAGTATCCCACGCGACGTAAACTTTCTGCCACTCTTGCCAAGCGCGAATCTCATCCTCGGCTACGGCATCACTTGAACGCCTACCAGTGGTCGAAGTGGACGATGCAGCAGGCGGCTGATTCTTTGGTCCATCAACCATTAGAAGAGCACTAATTTCATCGTCGTCGTCGTCGTCATCTTCAATCTCATCACTAGCACTAGGGCTCCCATCACCGTTACGAGTTGCAAGCAGCTCAAAGGCAGCACGATGTTCTTGGCGCAAAGCTTCTTGAGCGCAATGAAAAGCATGAGAGTCCGTCACAAGATTGGCAACCTTCGAACTGATGCGTGGATCCAACAGCATGGCTTTAATTTCATCAGCAATAGCTAGCGGAGTCGAAGGACTCGCGAAAGTCTGTGCGATGAGCTGACGAAGCTGCAGGATACACTGTCGGCCTGTTGAAGTAAATGTGTCCACGCGTTTGGCCTTACGGCGCGCGGCACTCTTGGCGAGCGATGAAGCGACGGCGGGTTCATCCATTGAGTAACACTTGAAGCTAGAGGCATTGGTTGTGACTGAAAGGAGACGTCGGAACAGCATAGCGTACGATGGTGCCACTGCTCCCAATCTTGGAGCAATACGATCTTCTAGACGAAACTGTCCGAGATGATTCAAAATCGCCTCGATTTCCGCGACAGTCTGCCAATCCTCCGTAGTAAGCTGCGTCCACGCTTCCACTAACTGAGGCTTAGTTGCTGTCGATCTCACGGCGGAATTGAAATAGGACCAGTACACAGGAAACTGCGCGCAACTAGCCTTGAGGAGATTCGCAATCGCACCAAACGAAGTCGAGGCGGCGTATGTCAGATCTTCAATCGACGAAGTGAAGCAAAATGACAAGTGCGCATCATGAGTGGCATCAACTTCAGCCGGAGCATGGGTCTGATCAGGTAACTCAAAGAATCTCACCAGCTCTTGAAGTAAGCGCAAAATACGGCGAACGTTCGTCTCAATGCCAAACGAACTGCCAGGACCAACACCCAGTGCATCAATCACACATCGACGCAGTGACCGTGTAAGCAAGTCCTCTTCCTCATCACTTGAGATTTCGTATTTTGCCTCAGCACCAAGGCTTGACAGTATATCATCATCAACAGCCACATGAAATCGTGCATAGTCTAAAATTGACTGGATATCGTACGTCTTTGACACAGTTTCAGTCACAAGCTGCTTCACTTGTTTGTCCCAATCACGCTTAACTGTTTTTACTGCAAGTACCAAGTCTACTCTTCGCCACTGGGAGTCAATGAAACCAATAGCAAGACTAAAAAAAGCCTTTTTCGGATTCAACGCCTCATCATCGGTCGTTTTCTGAGCAATTGGTCGAAATTCTTGATGAAGACATAGAAACGGTAGTCCCTTAGCAGCTTGCAACTCTGCAGCCAGATATGGTTTTAATAACTTGCTAAAGTTTGTAAATTCATCTTGCACCTGATTCTTTACATCCACCATAGTCGGTAAAGTAAAATACCCAGATATCGATTGTTTCATAAAATGTTGAAAAGCTTCATCTTGTAGTATAGAAATGGATAATCCTGACGAAAGTAGCCACTTTTTCATCAGATCCACCGTCTTGTCCATTGTACATGTACGTCCAGTACGTAGTAGTTCTGTATCTAGTCCTTTACTTGGTTTCATTTCCTCCGTTCGACTTTTTATCATTTTTTTCTTTGTTTCGACTTTGATTTTCTTTTTTTTGGAAGAATTTCTTCATTTTTTCCAATTTCTTTTTTTCGACTAATGCATTTCGTTTACGAAGATTATGGTCGGCAATAGCAAGAAATTCATCGGGATGCACACGTCGCATATGTGCCACTGCATTTGTGGACATGCGTTGACGCATTAAGGCATTTTTCCAGCTTGAATTTTTTTTTCCAATTGATTGCAATGGTGTTTTACTGGCACATAAAATACAAATGTGGGTATAGGGACGATCGCTATTTTTGGCATTCGAAAGAGGTGCCGTTAATTTGTGAATATATTGCCAGACGGGGAGATCAGTTTGTGGACGATGGATGACTGATACTGGAATATCATATTCATCGGTAGTCAATGGATCCGGGACATGTATATTATCACCTCGCATTAGTAGAGCTTGTAGCACAGCGAAAATGTTATCGAGGGGGGATTCTTTTGAAACTTTATCTTGAGCTTTGTATGGATAGAGATCTGGATAGTATACTGTAAATAATGGGTAGTATTATTATCTAGGTCTGCTTTATTTTTTTATTGGTCATATTTTGATTTGTAGTAGTATCAATAGACGAGATATTTGCAGAACTATATATTATTTCTAGACGAAAACCGCAAGGAAAACATTGCTAACGAATGACATCACCTAATCTTATAGCCATCTGCTTTGAGACAAGGGGCGGAGAATCTTGCTGTCATATACGTCAAACACAAAACGTTAATTTGAGATTGTCGAGAGTAATGGACACGGCACTATTGAAAAGTAAAGAGGTAACGTCGTTGTAGCTTAAAGTTTGAGATAGACTTGTGCAAATAGCATTCTTTAACAAAAGGAAGGCGATATTAATCCCTCACCTTTTTGAGAACCAGCCCACACCTTAGATGTAATATATAATTTGATTGTCAGCATGTTCAGCACCCCCTTTTTCATCAAGTGGAAGTAGTAGAAGTAGGACGTTTATATGATAAAAACTTCATCTACATTTAAACCACAATAAACAGCCTTGCACCCTTCTCAAAGCGTGTTTATGCTTCTGAAACAAGCAAGTGAAAAAAACGGACAAGCAGGTGTCATGGGACGTTTACAGTGTACAATGTAAATTTTTAGAGCGGAATAAATACAGTAAAAATTGTTTTGTTTACAACTTGGCGCGCAGACACAGGCCCTTCATACACCTGTTGCCTTCGTCACGATGAGCAGCAGATATTTACAGCCATAAAACGATTCGACTTCCATTATTCCTTAATTGCCGACATGAAGTAGCTCGAATAAATCAAAGTGGCACTTGTTGGGCTGCTTGGAAATGGCATTTAATGGGGTATTATAGATGAGTGATACTATAAGGTATTAGCTATACCTTATACTATCGGTATCGGTTCCATAATTGCAACAGTAGTACTTCGTACAACATACACTGATACTTGGATAATTCCATATACAGATACAAGCAATGGCATATTATAATTACTATAACTGTAATTGATCTAGTGTAGAGCACTTAGTGTAACGGGGTTACACGACGGTTGGTACATCATTCCGAAAGTTTACGGTTGAAGTTTCCTTTTACTGCATGTAATGCATTTTTGATACTTCTCTTTAGAGAGGTATTAAGTATGAGCGTAAAAGATACGGTATTCGGTAATACCGTATCTTATCGATTAGAATTCGATAATCGATAACGCTGTACTAAGTACATCATACACAGATGTTTAGACGATACGTCGTCCAATAGCAAAGTCTGCATATTATAGTTACTGTTATAGTAATTAATCTAGTGTAGTGTACTTAGAGTAGGACTATCCATGAAATCTTATGGGACCATAGAATCTTAATGCATAAATAAAATCAGTTCTCATTTTGAGTTGAAAAACGCAAGTCGTTCTGACTTGTACTCTTGTGCACTTCGTGCGTTGGCTCTCTGAACCTTTAAGCTTCTAGCTCGTTCTTGCACTCTGTGCGTTGGTTCTCTGAACCTTAAGCTTATTGCTTGCAGACTGAAAGTCTCTTTCCTCGTTCCTTAGAACAGGATGACTTGAAGTCGTTTAATTAGTTCCTTAGCGCTAAGTGGCTTTTAGCCGTCAACTTTAATTAGTTTTATAGAGCTAAGAGGCCTTCAGCCTGAAAGTCTTCCTCTGGTTAAAGATCTGTGTAGCTCCGCTACAGAATCTCACTTGCATACATTTTGTTCTTACTAAACATCCTTGCAGGGGCCAACTTCTTTGACAGAATTGAAATGCGTCAGAGAGAACCCTTCCATGCAATAACGAGGTTAGCGATAAGAATCTAATGAAGTTTACGATCTTCCGTCATTGCTGTTTCATCGATAGAAGAGCCACCTTGTTTAATCCTTTTGTCTTGCCTGTCATTAATTGTGAAGAAAGCTAAATAATAAGTCAACGCGTAGACGAGCACTTCTACGAAGTTGCCTCGTGCTACTAGCACACACCTTCAGCACAAGCGAGGAAGCGGTTAGACCGTCTTACCTTCGCGTGCGAGGGTGGTTAGGAGGTTGGTCGACTGCTTAAGCAGTCGTACCACCAGTTGCCTCTCGCTTAAGCGAGAGTGCAACGAACTTCTAAGACAAGAAGGCACCGACGTCACGTAGAAGCTTTTCGGCTTCTCGTGCGTGGTGTTTCGGTGTTTTAGCAAATTCAAGACTGAGCTATATTTAATGAATTATAATTAAATATAAACTTAACTACTGATTGGCTATATATGTATATAGATCGGATACGCGACTTTAGAAGCGTATCCTGTCGCATGATCTTAAATGTAGATTTAAGATCGCAACTGACGTCCTTCTGAGACGTCGCGATGCCTAGCTTCAACTAGCGTCATCTCTTCCCATGTGAATCCATAAATGAATATCACATTCACGAGGGTGGATCACATTTGTGTATCGCACCCAAGTGACAGGTCAAAAGTAATCATGGATGCTTTTAGACCAAACATTAAGTATATAACTTTATGTTTACGAGTAACTAGATGACCTGTTACACCACCCCCCGTTTTAGAACGATTTTTACATTTTGTAAAGCATCGGTCAGGAGATAGAGAGACCTGCGAGCCGTTATAAACGCGCCGCTTTAGTCTACTTAATTCTCATGCCACCGAAACGTGGTAAGGATGATGGGCCGCCTGCAAAGGCACCCATACAGTCCAGCACTAAGCGCACGCGCCGCGATTTATCGCAGCCGTCGCAAAGTGCCTCAGGCACTAAGGTGAATCTTCCATCTCACTATAATGTGGATGAAGATCCTCATCTCATTGTATACTACAGCCATTGCCATCACCCCAAAGTGGCGATGAGCAAAGCGCATTGATGGGACATATGTCCCCATCATTTGAGGCAACCGTCGTTGAGGGAGCGTCTATGCTTCCTTTAAGCGAAGGTAAAGCCTCGTCTACGAGCGCAGCGACTAAGACTGAGCACGCTACTTCGAAAGGAGAAGTCGCGACTCAGTCAGATGTGACTCCTCAAGCTGATGTCTTGACAATCCATAATGGAGAGTCAGACTCAGGTGAGTGTGAGCTTAAAGATCCACCAAGTACACCTTCGGCCTCACTAGCCGCCGTCGTGAGGGCGACTACGTGAGTGGTGGCTTGCCACCAATGCCACTTCCATCTGAGTGGATGAACTCGGATGGGTATAGTGCAGCGCTTTTGCAGCGTGCCACTATTGACGCTCATACATTTTATAGCGTCTTTCCCTTGTGGAAAAAGCAGGGCAAAGCACTTGGTCGTGCTTTCCCAATTCCAGTCGTGCTGCGCTCTAACGCAACAGCCGACGAATATGAAGTTGATCTCCTGCGCCGTGTTACCTTGCATGTATATGTAACGAAACAACGGTCGCAGCGAATCAGCTTCGCCATGAAGCGTGCGCATGAAATTTTGGGTGGCAAGCAACCCCCAATTAATTCTCGCCACGCTTCTTCTGCTAGTCCTTCGGGACCTAGCAGAAAGAAGACAGCTGGTGCTGCTTCACATAAGCATCCACCAGCCCAGGCACGTCAACGCGCAAAGCGTCCACAGGCTCCCACGAGTCAAAGATCGTTGATTAACCCTTCCACTGGACAAGGATTTGGTGCTTTCGCTTCACAAACTGGTGGGCCAACAGCCTTCCAACAAGGAAGCGCGTGTTCCCACCCGCGTCTACCAACACAGGTGGAGACCGATAGGAGTGGCGATTACGCCAACCTACTCGCGGCTGCCTACCCTGCTGCTGTTCAGTCGCAGGCTGAGTCCGCTGCGCTGAAGAGGAAGGTGACAGATCTCGAGAGTCAAGCCTCGCGACTGAACTCGGATCTGCGCGATGTGAAGACGAGGGACCGTCAGGGGTATGACCGCCTGAAGACCCTTTTGGACATCCTAGAGCGACTGGTGATGAGAGACCCGCGTCAAGCGCGGAGTCCTCCTCGATCGCCGAGTCCTCTATCGCCTCGTTCGTATACGGGGAGCCTTTCGGCTTCCTCGTCGCCTGATCGGTCGCGACGCTCGACTCACAGTCGACTTCACCATCGGTCTCGTTAGACCGATGTGGTTATGTGATCTCTTCTGGATCATCATACCGTTTCAGACGAACAACGTAAAATACGGGGTGCGTCTTCATATACGGTGGTAGAGTGAGCCTATAATTTAGGTCTCCAACTTCTTCAACCACTTTAAAGGGCCCAATGAATCGGGGCAATAGATTAGTAGTAACACCAGGTAGTACAGAAATTGCATGTTTAGGTAGGGTAGCAGTACTTAATAGCACTTTGTCCCCCACACTAAAGTGTTCATTGTTTTTGCGACCATGCTGGTCTGTATATTGTTTTTGCTTGTCCTGTGCGCTTGCCATCGCGTCACGGACTTTACGTGTGATGGCTAATCGCTCATCCACAAAGCGCTGAGCTTCGTTCACGCTTTTAGCATCCAGCTCGACGATGACGCCTCCACGAGGTCGTTCATGGGTCGACGCTGTTTATAACACTATAGTGTCATCGTCAAGGAGCACTGGCATTTCCTGCCGTGCCTCCTCTGTGACACCTATAGGTGACGTGACCACTGCTAAATTAGCAGTGTCACTAGGGCAACCTTGGCCCTCTTTGGCATTCGCACCGAGCGAAGTGAGGGGACCTTTTCCAATAAAACTCGGGCTGCGTACAACCGAAACTGGCGTCCGAGGATGACGCAGTCCGTTGATATAAAACGGTGTTTCACACGTACTGGCGTGAACACTGTTATTAATAGCGAACTCCACGAATGGCAATTGATTGCTCCATTCTTTGGAAGTCGCTACTGTACGCAACACATCCGCCACGACTCGATTGGCCCGTTCTGTTTGGCCATCGGTCTGGGGATGATCAGCGGTTAACATGTGGTGCTTGCTTTCCAGAAACTCAAACACATGTCGCCACAATCTTGACGTAAAACGCGGATCCCGATCCGATACTTTGGATTCGGGCATCCCGTGTAGTCGATGCACATAATCCATAAACAAGAGGGCAGCCTCTTTTACTGAGATCTTGGTGCTACATGGTGCCACATGCATCATCTTGCCCATTCTGTGTACAAAAACGACGAGCCCCGTCCTGCCTTTATGGTCAGGCGGTAAGCCAAACATGAAGTCCAAACTGACCGACGTCCAACATTCAGTTGGAATCGGCAGTGGCTTCAGTGGTGCACTGCTAGAAGGTGCAGGCGAAATGCGCTAACACTCTTCGCAAAAGCGAATATAGTTGGCCACCCACCGATATAGGTGGGGCCACCAAAATTCCTCTGACACTCGTAAGAATGTCTTTCACGGCCCAGATGCTCACTAGATGGCGCATCATGGCACTCGTGAAGTATCATCAGCTTGAGATCTGTGCCATGAGGTACATAGATTCTCAAGGGATCACTGGGTGACAGTTGATGCCATAACAGGCCATCACTGTAACTAAAGCGATCTAGTTTCGCTTTGAGGTGCGACGGAAGGTTAACCTTTCGTCCACCAAAATGATCCAACAGCAGGCGAAATGTTCGTCCTGACTGTAACACTCCTTTATATCGGAGACCAATGAGCTCGTCACATGGAACGTCTTCATGGCTTCCAATGTTGACGACTCATCTTGTGTTTTCGCACGAGACACACTATCCTGGTGTCTTGCCTCGAAGTCTAGTCTGCGCTATAACGCGTCAGCCAAGACATTCGACTTACCCGGCTTATATTTAACTTTGAAATTAAATTCAGAGAAGAATGTTAGCCATCTCGCCATTCTCGGCGAGAGGTGCGGTGGGTTTATAGCGGTCCGCAGTGATGCGTGATCCGTATAAACCACATAAGTTTGGTGCCCAAGAGGTGCACCCGAAACTTTACAAGGTCACACTTAATTGAAAGTAGCTCCTTGTCATGCACAAGGTAATCCAGCTCTGCGGCTTTCAAAGCCGAGACTGATACGAAATGATACGGTGAATGCCGTTGTCATCCTTCTGCATGAGCGCGCTGCCGATCGCAAAATTGCTTGCATTGCAGACGACGCTAAATGGCTTATCCGCGTCTGGCAATGCCAAGACCGGTTCCTCTACAAGAGATTGCTTTACGGAAGTGAACGAATCTTCTTGCTCCTTGTCCATTCTGTACCCTTTTTCAAAAGGTCAGATAATGGCTTAGTCTGCTCCGCATAATTCTTGCTGTACTTATGCAAGTAATTAGCGAGCCCAAGGAATTGGAGCAGATCCTTCACATTACGTGGGACTGGCCATTCCTTTACATCCTTTGCCTTTTCTGGATCTGCTCGTACACCATGTGCACCTACGATGCAGCCCAGTACAGGTATCTCGGGGACCCCTATTACGCACTTTTGCAAGTTCACGTATAATTGGGCGTCACCCAGAGTCTGCAAGATAGCGTCTAAATGACACTTGTGCGACTCTATTGCGCTCAGACCTTCTTCCGCCCTACTATGCACGAACACGTCGTCAAAGTAATGGGGCGCGTACGCACGGTGCTGACGCATCACGTGAGTCACCACTCGGTTGAATGTTGCCGGAGCATTTTTCAACCCTTGTGGCATCACAAGCCACTCCCACAGCATACCGCTTGGGGTGCTTACTGCCGTCTTGGCTACATCGGTATCTCTCATGAGAACCTGATAGTAGCCATCCTTCAGATCCAACGCGGAAAAGATAGTTGACTTTCCCATGGAATTCAACAAAACATCTTTCCGCGGGATCGACGTTTGAGCCGGAATGGTGGCCGTGTTCAGCTTATTATAAGCATGAACCACGCGCCATCTACTGTTGCTTTACGCAAACAGAAGGTCGGGATGCAGTGAGGCGACTTGCTCTCACGTACATGTCCTGCCTTAGCTCACTTGTCGAAGAACTCATCGATGTAATCGACTTGTTTCTTCGGCAACGGCCATTGCCTGGTCACACAATACTTGGTGCCAGGCTCCATTTCAATCTCGTGCCTGATGCCCTTATCTGTCGGTAGGCGGCTCGGCACTTCTGCAAGAAACACATCACGGTGTTTCCATAGAACATCATAAAACGGGCTGTCCTTCGAGAAATCCCATCCTTGAGCAGCGAACCGTTTCTTCTTATCGGTTTCCAAGACGCTCTCATCCATTGTGGATGAAGAGCAACAGTCCACCACATTCTCTTCTGGAACTGGTGCGACTGTCTCGTGAATTTTTCCTTCCTTTAGTTCGGACAAGAACAGACCCCACGTCATCTCCGAGAGATTTACTATCTCCTCGGCCGATGCCAAGACAAGTTGGATCATCTCAACTGAGGATGCCTCCGGCATTTTGTCTTCGACGGCCTCGAACAACTCGTTCGTAGGTCCGTCCTCTTGGACCGAGACTAATCCAAGGGTCACTCGTTCGACGTGCCCTTGATCTTCGTAAAACTTCTGGTGCTCGTTGTTTGAGTCACCACGACCTTTGACCTGGAAGAAGGTGTCTTCGCTGTATTAGCCAACGCACTCCGTCCGACTGCACCAGGCTCATGGCTCTGTGCCGGTTCTTGTGGCGCTTGACTTCCTGTAAGCCCACCGTCAACTACCACAGGCTCTCGGCTCTGTGCAGGACTATTGGACGCATGATTACCTGTCATCTCCCCATTCACTACATCAGTCTCCTTGAGCTGGGTAGGAATATGTGCTACCTGACTTTCTGTCAGGGCACTTCCAACTACATCACTCCTTTCGAGCTGGGTAGTTCCTGGTGTCGATTGACATACCGTCATCGCACCCTTGACTGTGTTGGACACAGCATCAATCGCATAAGCCTCTCGCAGGAGCATATCTTCTGCGTAGAGCTAGCGACTGTGCGTGTTCGACTGTCAAACCAAGGTTGGTGTTTAGCCAGCCAAGGCATGCCTAAGGTGAGGTCATACGGACTCTCCTTACCTAGCACTGTGAACTTCTCTTTACAAGAGAAGTCACTGAAACTGAAGGCAAGTTCAATCTTTAGCTCCCTCCGATTAAACGAGCGCGTCGTTCGCTAAGCGAACGATCGCCTCTTCTCGCTTGCCATCCTGGCAAAGCGAATCATAACTCGCCGGACTCTTTTTCAGAGCCGCGAGTTTCATAAAGTTTTGTGATGCATCCGAATCCACGAGAAGGGTCATCACTTGGTCATAGCCTCGTACTCGAGCGCTATAGACCAAAAGGGTTGAGGTCCGACCTTTCGGAACCTCAGGGACTATGCTACCCATTTGTTCGATCACTCTGAACTTAGGGGTAGCTTCAGAGTCCGCGACAGTAGGGCATCCCGACCCTACTACGCTCCCGCATTTCCCGACCCATCTTGGGCAGGTGCTGAACCCGTGCGTCGTGCACGCTGGTTTTTCACACCTCCCTTCGGGTTGGGAGACCTTTTGCTGGCTGCCTTAGCACCAGCAGCTACTTTGGCATAGCAGCGAGCCATCCTATGGCCTCGCTTGCCGCACTTGTAGCAGATCACATCTGCATTGCCTAACTCCATAGGAGTGGCATCAGACTTCTCGAACGACGGCTTGTAATAGGATGTCGCCGAGGCGCTGTTGATTGATTGCTCCTCAACTATGGCAATGTCAATTGCCTCTTTTATCGTCGCTGGCACCTTTCTAAAAAGGGCCTGACGCGATGGGCGGTGCCTAAGCCCATTCATGAACGTGGCCACCTGAATACGTTCTGGTATCGGATCGTCATTAATGGACGCCGACAGCGAACGCATCTCCTGCACGAATTCTTGCAGAGAGTGTTTCGACTGTCGTGCTCCAAAGAAGAGCGCCATAAGCAACACTTCGTTGTTAGGCGGCTGATACATGGCGCGAATATTTGCCTTAAACATCGCCCATGAAGGAAATGCATCAGCATTAGCCATCAGCGCAGAGTATGCCCACTCTGACGATTTTCCACGAAAGTTGGACATGGCATACGACACCATCCTGGTGTCGTCTTCGATGAGCTGCGCCACTCCACATTGCTCAGCTGCTAATAGCCAGAGAGCAATATTGTGAGGGCTAGTTCCATCGAGCTTCGGAGGGTCCATCCGAATGGGCCTCGGTTGAGCAGGTCGGGCAGAGAGCGCCTCAACAGTTCTGTTGAGCGCCTCATTACGTGCCTGCTCAAGCCTAAGCTTATCCTGAGTCTTAGTGATGGACTCAGCTGTGGCTTGGCTGTTTACCTCGGACGCGTTTCTACGCTGTCCGAGCACAAACGCCTCGAATTGCTCCAACTGAGAAACATGTTGCTCAGGAGGACAATGCAAGAGGTTGACCAGGGCTTGTTCACCAAGTCCCTGCACCATATGCTCTGCCGACTCCCTATGATGTTAGGAGAGGTGAGGGAAGTCACTCCAGTCCATATTAAGGACCATGTCAACCACACGCACGCTCAGAGAGACGGGTCGTGGGAAGGACTACTAGTGCTACCAAGTGTAGACGAGCACTTCTACGAAGTTGCCTCGTGCTACTAGCACACAAGCGAGGAAGCGGTTAGACCGTCTTACCTTCGCGTGCGAGGATGTTTAGGAGGTTGGTCGACTGCTTAAGCAGTCGTACTACCAGTTGCCTCTCGCTTAAGCGAGAGTGCAACGAACTTCTAAGACAAGAAGGCACCGACGTCACGTAGAAGCTTTTCGGCTTCTCGTGCGTGGTGCTTCGGTGTTTTAGCAAATTCAAGACTGAGCTATATTTAATGAATTATAATTAAATATAAACTTAACTACTGATTGGCTATATATGTATATAGATCGGATACGCGACTTTAGAAGCGCATCCTGTCGCATGATCTTAAATGTAGATTTAAGATCGCAACTGACGTTCTTCTGAGACGTCGCGATGCCTAGCTTCAACTAGCGTCATCCCTTCCCATGTGAATCCATAAATGGATATCACATTCACGAGGGTGGATCACATTTGTGTATCGCACCCAAGTGACAGGTCAAAATTAATCATGGATGCTTTTAGACCAAACATTAAGTATATAACTTTATGTTTACGAGTAACTAGATGCCTTGTTACACAACGTGCGCAATTTAGGTTTAATTCAGATTATATTTTAGGTTTTATTCAAACTTGAAATACATTAAAATTAAAATCTAGATCGCGGAATAGAAAACCTATTTTTTGTTTAGAAAAATTTCTACCCTAGTAATTCTGTTAGCGACTCCCTTTTAATTATATAACAGAAGGGAGGGATAGTTAATATTTGGCTCATTTCTATAAATACCGTGTTTTTTCTGGTGAGAACGGGTCAATAGATTAATGAATTGTACATATCATTTGCTTTCACTATTCAAGCCCCTTTTTACTTGTAATCCAGTATCGTAAATGTCTCGCCACAATAACAGCAAACTCAGAGACGAAGCGACGACCACGAAGCGTCGACGTGTAGACGGCAAGAAAGTTGCAGCAAATCAAGCGAAACTAATGGAAGGAAATCCTCCTGATATAATTGACCTCACGATTGAAGATGACACGCAAGACAATTTGGATCAATTATCCCACAATCCAATGGAGATTCCGGCGCATTTGGAATCAGATGATTATTTTCAGGTTCTGAGTCTGTCGCGTTCTGCATCCGAATCAGATGTTAAACGTGCATACAGGAAATTAGCAGTACAATGGCATCCCGATAAAAACCGCTTGAACCCACGGGCCGAAGAGGTATTTAAAAAAATTAGCGAAGCCTACGAAGTACTGCGTGATCTGGAGAAACGTAAACATTATGAAAAATACAACAAAGCAGGAGGCCAGAGAGCACGAGCGACTCAGACGACGGAAGGGTTTGGGTTCAATACTAGTCGTGCTACTAATGAGTTCTCGACACGACGTGCACGAGACATTTTTGATGCATTTTTTGGAGCTGAAGACCCATTTGCAGCATTTTATGGAGGTGGTCAACAACATCGTGGGTCGAGAAGCGTTAGAAATGACCCATTTGCGTCTATGGGTTTTGGTGGGATGGGAGTGGGTATGACTATGCCAGGATTTGGACAAATGGGTGGAATGTCGATGATGGACCAATTCTTTAGCAACGGATTCGAGGGGATGAATGGAACAAGTGCTGGAGTATTTTCTTCAAGTACGACCTCATCGTCTTCAATGTTTACGGATCAAAATGGTAACGTCATTCAGCAAAAGACGACGACAACTAAAGGATCGGATGGTCGGATGGAGACTGTCACGGAGGAGTTTCGGAATGGCAAGCTGGTAAACTCATCGTCGTCGGCTACTAGTCGATTGGTCGATAATGGAAGGATGCAGGTTGATGGGAGCTCGAACGCTATCAAGAGAAGCTATCAACGTCGTCGTTCGAGCAACTCGCGTCCAAAGTATTACGGGATTTAGGACAAGAAGTTGAGACGAAAGTAATATGAATGGGAGAACTAAGAAGAAGCTTTAGCTAGCGTTCGATCTAATACACTCCAGAGTAAAAGAAACGCGAGACGTCTATTTTTGTGTAGCTGCTTAGCAATTATAGCTGTTATTCAATCCGAAATGATCTACCCCATAGAAAGCTGCTGCTTTTGCTTAGTCTCGCGACTGATGGTCTGTATCAAGTAGTAAATGAATTCGGCAACACTCGGATTATGTGTCTAGAAAGCATCAAAAGTCAGAGCGTATTCATGAATACGTAAGACAGCAAGCATCTACTACACCTGCACAAAGAAAGCGTGCGCCTGGAATGGAAGTTTGCGCAGTGCACGACCGCTGAATCCTTCGGCCATTTCTGCCGCTTGCAATAACTGTATTGACAGCTCTAAGTCTCCACTGCCATTTTCTGCTCCTGGTGGGCTTGTCATTTCGTCTACTATCCATTCTCTCATAGATCGTCTTCTCAGTATTTCTTGATACGTGAACAGAGGCTGCATGCTAGGTCGAAGAATGTTCACACGGCCAAGTTCTTCCACACAGCTTCGCAAAATTTTAAAGCGTGCATGACATGAAGGAAGTCCAATGTACCTGACAAAAAAAACAAATTAGTGATAATTACATCTTAAACATAACCAAATTCGTGTGTATGCTCAACATACTGCTTGATGTCTGCTCTGTCAACAAACGCGACATCAATAGCTTCAGTAATGTTTGATGTCGTGAGAATCAACACATTCGAATGACGCTTCAACATATCTAACTGCGTTAGCAATGCATTGACCACTCGAATAGCATCTGACGGCTCCGATCCGCTCACTGCAGACTTTCGAGCTGCTGTCAGTGACTCCACCTCATCTACAGACACCAATATGTATCATTATAAACGCATTGGCAATCAATTTTGTCCTTGCCCATGCAAGCTCACCTATCATCACGCAAATAAATGAATCCTCGTCCTCCACCAGTTCCTGAATTTGTCGGAAAAGCTTCATGACAAGTTTTCCGCTTTCAGAAAACCACTTCAGACATCCAATTCACCACATTAGTCTTGCATACAGCATAAAAATAGGTGTAACACGTCTTACTTTGCTAAACAAGCTATGTGCGTTAATCTCCAAAAGGATTGCGTTCGGGTATCTACACAATCAATTTCCAGTCCATATTAAACCCACACATCAAGCAAACATAGCTCCTACAATACCAACCAACCTAGACGATAGACGGATGCTGAGTTTCTGGGCCAGAGACTTGCATAAACTCGTTTTTCCAGTGCCCGGTGGGCCATGCAACAACACCACCCGATTCCACGATATGATATGCGGATTCACTTTCGAATCAGAAAACAGCATTGCTGTCATAGCATAGTCCAGCACATTTTTCTTCACTGAAGAATCAAAGATAAGCGAATCCCATAACCCATCAAAAGCTACAGCTGGAAGCATTGTTTGCTGACACGTTGTTACGCTCTCGTCGTCATCTGCAGTCTCCTCCGCAGGTGCTTCCTACAATACAAATAGTACTAAGTTATTATTTTTCCAATCCCATTACATAGCGTAATATCAGCTACTGTCACTTACATCACTGAGCTTAAACACGTGCACAAATAAATGAGCATTCGAGCGTAGAACTTTCTCTTCATTAAGATCGTCACTCTTCTTGCCATCAATCTCAGTAATATCAATGCGATTCAGGTGTGCAGAAAGTTGCGAGTTCTCAGCTAATGCAACTGAACCTGCAGCATATTCCAATTTATTCAATTACGTAGTTTTTACAATATAATTCTATTGCACGAACCTTTAGTAAAGAATGCACATGTTGTACCGAGATAGTCTGCAACTGCTACTCTCACTTGCTCATAGTCAACGACACTCTCTTGTTTCATATTAACTTCGACTGCACAAGCAATTGGAATCAATTAGAAGTTGGTCATCACTAAAGACCGTCACGACAATGAACGTACCGTGAACATGACGGACCTCATCGTTCATCGCTCTTATGTCAAGTATAGAATATTTCTAAAATCAGTATTGCCATGCCCTACACCTTTGTGTATATGTATCCATGTCTTAAATGGCTACAGTAGTTATACCTTAGGACGTCAAGCGTCAAGAACTACCCAACGGGGTCGAATGCATAAGCATATATAATTATGTGTTGATGAAAAGCATAGTAGAGCCTATACAGCTCGATAAAAGTCGGCTGAAAATGGACTTGGCTGAATGGACGTTGGAAGAAGTGTTTTGTTGTAAAAGAGCTAATGCTTTGACTAGATTTACTCAACGGATAAGTGGCAAGACTCATGTTTGAATCGGGCTAAACTCTAAGCTTACAATAGTTGTCAAGCTCAGGGCCAAAATAATTGCATGGGACAGACGACGAAATAACGGGCCTCCAATCTCAAAGAGCTAAGCGACATGACACGTATGTTTCGCCCGTCATCGTGCGGTGCAAGGGATGATCCAAGCCCGCTGAGCCGAGACCATTGCTGAAGAGCTAGAAAAGATTGGGAGATGAAGGAGCAAAACCAAGATGAGGGAAAACGAAAACAACCGTTTAGAAGGAGGCTCTTTTGAAACAACGGTAACAATACCCTTTATCTCGGGAGGCTTTGAATCGACCATAAGTGTTTGTGACATCGACATAACTTACAATTGCTAAGTATATGGGCAATACACGGTAATAAACAAGGTCCATATCTGCAACAGACCCCTTTGGTCGATCTAACGACACTCCTTTTCGAGATACACGCTTTTTACCTGACGTGAATATTGGTGTTCGAGCCGCAAGTGCTCACGCAGTAAGTCTTTTGCACTCAAGAGCAACACCATGGGGTGCATCATCCTCTAATTGCTGAACGAGAGAAACGATTATCGAAATGCAAGTCAAAGCGTGTAAATCGGTGGTCTATTCAATTGCACATGGCATAGCAAGCGTCAAGTTACGAATGCAGCGCAATGAGCAGCGGAAGTGAGCCGCCGTCGGGCTGATCAGTCGTACTGTAGGGAGATTCCTTGTACTTATGATACACTAAGTTGCCACAGCGATTCGTAATCGTTCTTTAGACACTAATTTGCCGTAAACATATTGCCATCTTGATCGTCTCGTGGCGAGCGTCGTATTACGCGCGCAACTGTCCATAATTTACAAGAACATTTGTAGTGATTTAATCTCAGTATTAGAGAAGAACAGACCGTCTATTTCAAACATTAAGGATTGGAAAGATGTCTGGAGTGCTTCTACCAGGACTTCGTCATTCTTCGCCTCGCTGGCTCAATCTGCTGGCTCGAGACGTCGGGCGTCACGGGGGACACTCCGAAAAGGGCACGTGGAATCGGGTATCCAGCCCGAGGTGTAAACAGTGGCTCAATGATCGCAACAAGCGCCGGGCACCACACCGATCAGTCCCGATCGACCGCTGATGCACCTGGACGGGGCCGATCAATTCACGTTCTTGGCAAGTTCACTTCGTGGGACCGAGATTCGCGCTCGGCGATCGAATCGGCGGCTTGAAGGCTGACGTAGAATAGCAGGAACTATTGGGGAAAGAGGGAATGATAACCGCGGTCGTCGATCCTCTCCCCCCGGGGGTAACAGGGTTGGTGCTCCCCTTACGGTTAGCACGCTGCGCTTGCCCCCCATAGCGCACGCAGCAGAGGGAAAACCTCCCCCTCTTATCCTGGGCCTCCCGTTGGAGGGACTTCCCGCCCTGGTCGGAGGGGGGCCGGTTGACCGGCTCTTTGAAGGTCTTCGTCTCTTGGCCGTTGTTGCTCGAAGGCGCGAATTGGGAAGTGGTTTAATCTCAGTATTAATATATGATTACAACCTTTTCAGCTCAAGTTTTTTTGCCGCCTCAGTAACTCAGGACCCGTATCTCTTCTTTAAATGGTCGAATTTTTCAGGAGACAAACGAGCTTACGGGCAACGCTTACCTATAAACTATAGCCTTTTTAGCGAAAACGGAGGCGCCTGAAAGCGCATTTCCTTGCCTCCACGTTTGTAGTTTACGCAAGGCAATTGATTTGCTGCAAAAGCTTCCAGGTAGATGCTCAGAGAAAAAAACTGCCATTCTATCGCAAACACTAGTCAGTTCGTCTCGACGAGTTCCCAATTAATACAACGGCGCCAGTAATACCGTCGGAGACTTAGACACTATGTGTCGAATGGTTTACGACTCGTCTCCTTGGCAAACGTGCAATGCCAGGCAGGCAAGCTTTTTAATCACTTATTATCGTATGCACTCCATCACTCGCATCTGATATATGACAAGTAAAAAGACGAGCAATCTACTGGCACCGCAGCCCATCAGTGAATCTTAGCTGGTAGCAGCGTATCAGGCGCAAATGGCTCATAGACCTTCGTAAAACCGCTTCATTCAACTTCACGGCAGACAAGTCAAGCAGAAAAGTCGGTGGCTGGTGCCAACTGCCCTTACTGATATCACCACCGAACCTTACTTCAAATCCTCGCTAAAATGACCAATCGTAGTCTTACCCTTGCAAAGTCGCTATTATTGTACACGGGGCTTGTGAGATTCGGAACCAAGAAGGGTGCGTGAGTGAAACACTGCGTTGTGAGTGCCAGAAAGCAAAAAGAGCGAGGGGAAGGAAGAGCGAGCGAGCGAACGAGCGAGCAAGCGTCAGTACAATATCTATATTTACTCGTTGTTTAAACCGACGCGACACTTTTTGTGATAGTGTCTCTTCGTGTCACTACTTCCCATACGACCATCACTCTTGCTTTCCGCACTGTGACGAGTCGACAGAAAAGAGAAACGACTTGTCCGCACTCTACATACAAACGTTAAGTCAAGTGCATGTACCATGGCGCACATGTTAGAAGCACGTATGATGTCGCGCAACCCATCAGCTTCAAGTCTTACAGCAGCAGCACGAAGTGCCAGTCGTCGTAAGTCGTCCATGAGTGGGCCGTCTTCGAATGGAAGCACCGTGTCCAGTACGCCACGTAGTCGACGGCCGTCTCTGTCACGCGATATGTCCAATAACAGCGTTTCCAATGCCATTGCAAGCTTTGACATGGCAACACCAAAAAATGGCAGCAGACGAGGCAAGTCACAACCCAAGGGTGACACTTTGTCTACCCCCAACCTCATTGACCTCAAGACCATTACGGCCGAAGAGATTGAATGGGAAGGATATTTGTATAAACAACGTAAGATTGTCAAGAGCTGGACACCACGTTACATTACGTTACAAAATGGTACTGTCTCAGTTTACAAGTCCAAGAATCATGCATTAGCCAAAGTCCAATATCGTGGTCGATGGGTGATTAAACAAATTGTAAGCTCTTTACCAACTGCAGGTTTTGGAGGCTCGAAATTGAAACCAGAAGAATTGGGATTTCGATTTCTAGCGACGAATGGAAATTTGATCGATTTTATTGCTGCGTCGGCGGTAGAGAAAGCCATGTGGATGCATGTAATGCAATTAAGTTTACAAAATACGACGGTGAAAGAACCATCGCCAGTGCATCAAGAACGACTACGTGGGGATATGTCTCCTTCGCCTACAACTCGTTCAGCAGACGATGTCGTGTCGCGGGAATCATCGATTACGATGCATCTTGCTGAAAAGTTTTTAGCTGATTTGGTGCATCTGATGACGGGAACATCGGCTGAGAATGTTATTGATCTCTTGCCGTTATTCTTGCGGCAATTGAGTAAAGATGTCGAGCTATTGTTTGATCTTGAGACGTGTGAAACGACGCAGCCATCGTGTGTCTTCAAAGGCATTTACCATGGACGTGAAGGATTTGTCCACTTTGCTTCGTTGTATGTGAGTAAATACTCACTCGCAACGAATGTGGACGAGAAAGCTGCTCACAGAGCGGACGATGATGATCACCATGCATTTGCGTACTCAGGTTATCGTCTTATCAATACGGTATCTGGATCAACGACTGAAGGGAAATTTGGACTACAGATCACATTTACGCCGGCGCGACGGATCTCTCGCGTGGTTCTTTCGTTCCGTCAACGTAGTTCGTCTCGGCCAAGAGCTCGTCGAGTTACAACGAACCCGATGGCAATTGCAGAACATCCAGCGTGCTTTCATCAGTACTGTCTCACGAAACGCTCGCTGGCTTTATCGTTTTCGGACTTTAATGTGGTTGGCGTATTGGGACAAGGTGGCTTTGGTACTGTTGTGCTTGTGCAGCGTCACCTTAATCCGGATGAATACTTTGCCATCAAGATTATTGACAAACAGTCTGGAGCTGAAAGTGCGCTAAAGGAACGACGCATATTGTCGGGTGTCCGTCATCCGTTCTTGACGTGTTTGCGCTTTGCTTTCCAGACGCAAACAAAATTGTATCTTGGCATGGATTACTACAAGGGAGGAAATCTGTATTTGCATATGCATTCCTCCAAAATGGACCCGAACTTGTCGACAAGTAGTGGTCGACGCTTCCCGGTGGAGCGCGCTCGCTTCTACGCTGCTCAACTTGCGATTGCGCTTTCGTACTTGCACGCGCATGGCATTATCTACCGTGATCTGAAACCGGACAATATCATGCTCGACAAGACGGGTAACATTCGTCTCGTGGATTTCGGTATCTCAAAGCAGCTACGCCTCGAAGGAGAACCAGGGAGTCACAGCTACTCTCAGGCAGGAACGCTGGCTGGATCGCCTGCGTACATAGCTCCTGAACAGTTGCTTTCTCAGAAGCCGCAATATGGTATGGAAGCAGATTGGTGGAGCTATGGTGTGCTATTGTACGAAATGCTGACAGGCAGCACTCCGTTTTTCGACGCAAACATTTCGCAAATGTACAAGAAAATTCAGACTGCTGATGTCAAGTACGAAAGATATCCACCGATCGATGACGATGCTATTGATTTGCTACAGAAGCTGTTGGTTCGTAATCCTGCGGATCGCGTTGATATACATGGTGTGCGTTCACACCCGTTCTTTGCATCGATCAATTGGGAACAGTTGGAGTTGAAGGAAGTCGAACCGCCTTTTATCCCGCCGACTGAAGAGTTGATGCAGAATGTGCATGAACACTTTCGCAATATGAATGTAAACGAAACGATTGGCGACGCCCCTAAGGCTATAAACGGAAAGAAGGCGTCTACCGTCGCGAACGCCAACGATGAGTCGCACTTTGATGAGTTTAGCTTTGCGTACGACAAGACCCGCGATACGTTCGACGATCTGTCCATGGCAGACGAAGGATGGTTAATGCGACAGCTACAAGAAGGCGCAGCAATGCGCGGGCGATTGAATGCCAGTGATACCGACCCCGTTCCGGATGACATGGGCAGCGAATACGAAATCGCACATCCGATAATGAACGGTCAGGACAGCAGTGAAAGCGACGAGGCGGAGATTGAAGCTACTAGCATTTGAGCGTGGCGTGATCGCTCCAAGCAGCTTGGGGAACATACATGTAATAATCACGGTGCTGGAACAATATTGCGTGAACAAGTTGAGCAGTCCGGCACCACAGAGAAGCGGCAAAGGGTTACAGAAGCACACTAGATAACGAAAATATTTGTCCCAAATCAACAACGCGTAACGAGTTGCTGCGAGAAATTGGTGAGTCTTTGGTCGATACTCGATTACGAGGGCTAAGCTACAAACAAAAGAAATGAAAGTGTTTTGTGAGTATATTGCAGGCATATTATTATGCACATTCTACAGAGGATACAACTACATTAGGAAACTGCTATTACGACACTGTCTTGTGTCTCTTACGAACTGGAGTGACATCTGAACTGGTGCTCGTGTCTTCTGGTTCATTATCGCTATCCATTACAAGGTTCGGCGCACGGGTCCGCCGCAGGTTAGCAGGTGCTGTGTTCACTGCACGGTTGATCAAAGCTAGGTCCTGGAAATGAATAAGCAAAAACAAGCGTTGTAAACACCAATTGAACATTGAAAAGAAAAAGGTGAGGACATACCCGTGCAGGACTCTCGCCAATCGCGTAAAGAGCGTGGGAGCGCGGCGTCAACTGCGAGCGCCGATCCAAGCGTACTTGTTGCAACGGAGACATGAACACGTTCGTGGACTTGACGCGCTTTGGTGATGTTTGATTCATTGATACAGGCAGTGTTTGCACTTCAGCCGAGGTGAACATCTGCAGTGCTGAAACAGCCGGTGACGACACAAAAGGCGATGATCGCGCGCCATGACGAATGGGACGAGGTGGTGTGCTGAGAAGTACGCTACTTCTGTCACTGATTGGGTTGGAAGAGTTACTATGCCCTTGAAAAATTTTCTGAACGGCTTCTGACGCTGCTTGGGCAATACTTTCAGCATCAGAAGTAGACGCCGCTAAGCCCATTGCACCGTTGCTAGATGTAAACCCTGGCGTGAGCACCTGGAGGGTCCCTGACGCCTCAGCAACAACAGCATCCGCCGCAGCCATTTGCGACTCTTGGTACTGAAATTGCAGAATAAAGACCTTCATCGGCGTGATGTAGCACCGATTGTAGAACTTGATAATATCACCACGCGAATTCTCGTTCTCTAGTATGATGCCGTGCGTCACACCTTCCGTGCTTGCACTTGTGCCAGTTGGAATTCGCTGATTAAGCTGTTTGTAGCACGCCAACAAGCGCTTGAAGGACATGGTCGCCGCCGCCTTCGAAACAGTAGGGCCCCGTGACACTTTGCACACAGCATAAATATTGCACAACACTATCAGGTCCAGGTGACGGTCTCTCAGGAGGCACTGGTGCGACACGATGCACTCCTTCACAGCAGTCCAGATTTGGTTTTGATCCGTCGAATCCAAGCCCAATATATTGCCGAGTTGGTAAACCCTGGAAGCTGCGCGTGAAAGCACCATTCGGTAAAAGAGGCGAAGCACAGGCGCATGACTAACTGCACCGATGGTAGAAGTACTAACTTGCCCGTTTAAACGATCCGTCAAGCTCACAGGTGCAGGACCAGAGGCGGAATGATGTCGAGCTCCAGAAAGAAGCTGATACAGCGCGGAGTCTGATTTCCACACGAGAGAGTCTAGAATTCGGTTTTTTACATCGCCCATGTGCTTCTTCAAGGCAGAAGGGAGATTCGGTGCGTACTTGACGAAGCTTTCGCTTGTAGTGACAAAATGAAAAGCATTCACGTGCAAATGCTGGAGCAGGAACGGGTACGAAATTGTGATGAGCGAGTGCGCTTTGAGCACCACCTCAGCGCTACATGCAAATAGCGCTGCGAGAAACACTTTGTTGTTTAGCAGCTTGGAGAAGTCTTTGTTGCGTAGTCGCTTGCGCTCTGACATCAGCAATGGCTCTAGCACTCGATAAAAGAGAACAACAGTCAAATTTTTCGTCCGTTTGAGACTGTCATCCACGCCAGATGAGAAAGATGCGTTCTGTGAATTACCACTTTCATTTGCATCGTCATCGTGGTCATCATCGATGGCCATCGCCGTTGTTGAGCGCATGCTCCCTAACGTAACTCGGCCTGTATTTCGAGCTGCAAGCAGTAACTCAGATTGTTCGTGCAAAACGTGCGTGATGCGCTCTGTTGGGTCCATTGCACAGTCGGAGAAGAATTGACGCAGCTGTAGCGTTACGGGCGTCAACATTGTGCTTGACAAAGTTTCACGCACCCAGTTGTTTGTCTCTACTGCCGAAGTGACTGGCGTACGCATAAAGTTAGGCGATGGGCGAGGACTTGCACCTGCCGGAAAGAACCGCATTTCTCCGGGTGAACCTTGCCATTGCCACGAATGCATCAACGGCGAGTTTTTTCCTCGACCATGTTGTTGGCGATGTCGAGGTGGTGTCATCATTTCTCTCGTTACTGGAGTAGAACTACTGTCTCGTCGCCGAGCCATTATATTGCGTCGCACAGGGGATGACATGATATGTGTAGTACTTCGGCTAGTTTTCAACGTGCCACTCGACGTTGTATTCGAATTGGAGTCACCAGTCTCATTATCTGTTCGTACAGCTAGATTTGGTCCCATAATAACACGTCGAACGTGAGCATTTAGATAAAAACGCTCATCCAGCTTGCCACAGCCATCAAGATAGTCTTCCTTGTATTTCTCCGACAACAGTGCCACGTTTGCTTCAAGCACAGCGTCAGCAAAAAGTGTCCTACTCAACATCGTATGTTCCCCTGGTTCCTTCTGCAAAACACCCTCCTCTCTCAATTGTTGAAGTACAAGTTTCAAATGTTCAGAAGCACGTAAGACGTCCATCGGATCAACTTTCGGTGCTGCACACAGAGCTTCCAATATCTGTGCACTCTTTTTCTCGCTCGTTTCAGGTATAACCGGTGTCACTTTTTCATTTCCTAAAGCTCCCATTGCACTCAACGCTGCAGCCACCTCTGCCTCTACTGTCACATGTGACACTTGAGAATTGACAATGACCAAATGCAGCGTTGCTAGCAGTAAATGGTAAAGTTGTCCTAGTCCGGCATAATGATCCCCTAATCTTTGTTTTGCCAGTAGAAACAATAACCAGCCTCCTTCAAATAATGTGTGATGACGTGTACGTCTCTTGAGATCCTTATTTTGTTCTTGATTAGCTACGAAATGTTCCGGTTCCGGATCAATCGATAATTGGGATTGATTACTTGTCTCCAAGGTCGAAAAAGACTCTTGAATGACACAATATTTCTCAAATAATAGAGTAGCAATTGTAAATTCTTCTTTAAGTAACGTCGTAGCTGTTAAGAGGTCTGGATCCAGTAGTAAACGGTTAAAAAGACTTGTAAAATAAAGTAGAAACTCCTGCAATCCGACACCTGCCTCAGCTAATAATTGGACCAAATGCCATTGCAATATCATCTCGTTATTTCTCCCATCTTGTTCCTTTTCCTGATGAATTTCTTGTGTCATTCCGGTGGCTACAACTGCCACTAAAGCCCAAATTTTATCCGGTTCATTCTCTTCACTACGTGCATTGCTCTCATTTGTATTAATGCATGGAGCTGATGGAAGAATTTGATTATATAAATTCTGGGAGTGATGTAATAATTTTGCATCGTTGCGGATATGTGCGAACGCCCCCGACGTCGACGTCGACGTGAAGAATCGAGAAAGCGTTCCCGCCATTTTCAAAGACTTGGAAATGGATTTCTAACGAATTGAGACTTTTCATTCCGGACGAAAAGAGTTTAGAAAACAAAATTGGTCATACCATTTTGAAATGGGGTTTTATAAGTTCTTAGGGTATGCTAAAGGAGGACAGACACTTGAGCAACTTATCTTGAGTTTCCAAGTTGCTGAATAAACGATCGTCGCTCGGCGAGGTAGAATTGCAAATCTTCATTAAGTCGTTGTGTCTTGGTCGACGAATCGTTATCGGTGAGAGTAGAGATGGCCTCTTCAACATTTTGGATCTGCTGCCGGATATGATACAGCAAGTTAAGCGCATCAATACGGTCTTTCAATGACATTCCCACATAGATCGCAGACGGCTCTGATTGAATTGGTGTCGTTGAAATACCGGACGTTAGGTTTGTTAGTGGTGACCGTGGTAGATCCGACCTGGTTGTACTTACTGGTTGTAGAAACGTATTGATAGGGCTAGAACTATTGACCACAGCAGCAGCAGGGACCGGCTTAACCGTTGTTACCCGTTGGCGCTTGTGGTTATTCGACAGTGGATTCGATGCAGATACCAAGTGTTCCTCATGGTTTTCATTGTCTGTGTTTTCTGACAGACCTTTTGTCGTCTTATTGCCACTGATTTTGACTGATTTGTAACGTGTTGGAACTTCACCGTTTAGTTTTTTCTGAGCAATGAGCTCCAACATTAAATTTTTGGGTCGGTTTTTGTAGTAGCGTACACCGAGGTACGAACAGACTTTACGAAGTTCTCGATAAGTAATTTTCGAGGTATCTCGACCTTGAATGGCACTAGCATAGCTTACAGTTTGTGCCCCTCCATTCTCAAGCTGCTCGCGTTGAAGAATTTCCACGTCGTCTAACGATAGAGTCTCAGTAAACGACCACTCTGACGCGAACTCATCTCCTGTTGATCTCCCCATTTTTAAAATGGTAGAACAAAGGTAGAAGGGAATCGTAAAGTTGCGCTTAAGTAAGTTACAACTGTAGATTGTGGTAGAATAAACGAATGCTATCTGATTCTGCATAGTTTTCATGACTTTGACGGTGACCAACCAATTCTGTTGAGAATGTTATGTTACTCCCTGAGTTGGTTGTCAACCACAAGCAGCTCAACTTAATTTTTTTACGCCTATCGCAAAAAAAGACTACGATAGAGAGGAAGCTTGGACCACATTATAAAACTATCTTGGTGTTGTTAGAGGGGTGAACGTATAAGAGGACAAACCGTTCACGGTCTTTCATCATAAGATCTCGTATAAGTTAACCATAAAGCTCATCCCATTTTTCCTTGACAACCAGTCGATCTATCCACTTATTGGCTCCTATCGTGCTCCGTACCCCCAATCACGATCCGTCATACTACCCACGCAGCGCATAATAAAATACTTGGATACCTAACTAAATACAAAAGTCGTTGACATTCTGAATTTCACCTCATACCCCACAAGACCCTTGAACTCGATTCAATTCGCCTTTTTTGCCATGACATGGCTCGGTGCATTGGTCGGAATGCAACCACGTCGTGTAAGTGACCGCTTTGCATTGCCCAAGCCAACGTGGAAGCAAAGAGTGCAGCACTACGCACCAATTTTCCGCTGGCTTCCAAATTACAGCATCAAACGCGACCTGAAATTCGATCTGGTAGCTGGAATCACTGTAGCTATGATGCTTATTCCTCAAGAGGTGTCACTTTCCACTATCATGCACGTACCAGCTCATCATGGACTCTACACAGCGGCTACATCTCCATTGGTGTACGCCATCTTCGGCTCCAGTACGGTACTGTCAGTGGCCAGTGGCTCTGAAGTGTCACTTCTAGTAGGCTCGACCCTTGAAAACATTGAAGACCAGGATGAACGCACAACCACCGGTATCCTTATGGCCTTTCTTAGTGGCTGTATTTTGCTGTTGGTCCGAATCTTAAACCTTAGTCAGATTGCCGATTTCTTCTCCCGTCCAGTAATGGGCGGCTTTATCTCGGCCGGTGGGCTGCTCATTATGCTCTCGCAAGTCCCTAATGCTCTTGGTATTAAGGTCAAGTCGTCAGAGTATCCCCCTATGAAAGTGAACGAGGTGTTTAAAAACATCGATAACATCAACTTCAATGCCTTCGCAGTCGCTACACTGTCTTGTCTCTACTTGATCGGTATCAAGATGATCAAAAGGCACTTCTTTCCGTCCCCCGTGCTCATGCAGCTTTTTGAAAGTGATACGCCACGGACAAAGGAACACGGCAAAGTTGAAGAGGAAGAACGTTTCGTGCCGCCTGTGACCAATCCAGGTCATGGATTTTCACTCACTGACCAGCAGTACACGGCGTACCAGGCACAGCACACTCCTCAGGAGGAACAAGGGTCGCTGATCGATGCTCGAAAAAAAGCTTGGCTTACGGTGGAGCAACCCAAGTCCCAGGGAGTTTTACTAGGCATTTTCCTCATGCGCACGATATGCGACCTCGGCCCGTTGGTGGTTTGCATCTTCGGTGGCATTGTCGGCTATGTGCTGGGACCCTCGCACTTGAAGTTGACGGGTAATATTCCTGGTGGCTTCCCTGAGCCGAGGGTACCATGGTACGGCTTTAACTCTAACTTGATCGACAGTGACCGCTTCGGCACGATCTTCTACCACGCAGCTACGGTGTCGATCGTTGTGTTCCTGTCAAGTATTGCTATGGCCAAACGCTTGGCTATTCAGCGTGGAGAAGACATTAACACGGAGCAGGAGCTGACTGGTATTGGTATTGCCAGCGTCGTCTGCGGGTTTTTTCAAGCCATGCCCCCTACGGGCGGTATGTCTCGCACAGCAGTGAACCTACAGAACGCTCACACGCAGCTGGCATCGATCGTCACGTGCCTGATCGTGGTGATGGCTTTGTACACATTGACAGGTACGCTGTACTACCTGCCGAGCGCGACTCTGGCATCGATTATTATCGTGGCTGGCTGGACTTTGGTCGAGTTCCATGAGGCCAAGTGGCTGTTCCGAGTGAAGCGCGACGAGTTTTTCGTGTGGACGGCGTCGTTCGTTATGACCCTGGGTTTGGGTGTGCTAAACGGTTTGATTGCTTCCATCGTTTGCTCCGTCCTCGCTCTCATGTGGAAGTCCAAGGTGCAGCCGGTTGCCATATTGGGTGAACTGGACAATGGCAGCTACGTCGACCGTGAGAGATTCCCAGAGGCGAACCATTTAGGCGATATCATTGCCATCCGTGTGGAAAATTCGCTATACTTTGCCAACTGTGAGCGTGTGGCACAGTTTATCGACCGTGAGATGGTTCGCCTGCAAATGCTAGGTATCACCACTCGGGGTGTTATATTAGACACGTTCCACATGAACGACATGGATGCCACAACGATTCAGGTGTTGTCTGACATTCAGGAGAAGCTGGCGGTACGCAAGGTGCGCTTTGCCGTCGCGAACGCCAAGAGCCGCTTGTACGACATGTTGGCAGCCACGAACCTGCTCAAGCGAATTCTGGCGAATGACCCAACCATTTCATTAGAGGATGCTGTGCGCATGCTGCGCGAATTGCCACCTCTTGCAAACACGTCGAGGTCATCAGGGTCAGGTACCCCGGTATAACGAGCAAGTGGAAACGTGATAATGAAAAGGAAGGAAGGGGAAGGCTACTGAGGCGGATGCATGTCCCCCTCATTCGTGCAGCCGAAGTGTGACGTCTTGCGTAGTGTGAATTAATGATCAAGTGTCTTATATTTTTCAAGCTATCTGCTTGCCTTTGTGTTATCAGAGTCACCTGTAGTGCTAGAGTTCCAGGCATTTTCGATAGCCTTGTCAATGATGGCATATGCCCGGACCAGCTCGGATACCTTCGACCTGCCTACGATATCACCGACTGATTCATGCCGTGACCCGCGTAAGTTGGACTCGAATTGCCCGTAAGCTTTTCCTTCACATCATTCACCGCCTCCTTCGCACGTTCCACGATAGAGTATGATGACAACGACTTCTCCGCAGCGGTGATCTGGTGGCTCAATACGTTGAGGTTGAAGTTATCGCTCAACGTTCTTTTCACCACCATTTCCACAGTGACGAGGTTGCTCAATACGCAACCGCCTTGATGTCCAGCCTGGTAGTTGCTCTTCCCAAAGACATCTCTTTGTACGTCCTTCTCCATCTCGTCCTTGCCATTGACAGCGCTTTCCATTGCACCCTTGACATCCGACGAATGCGAGTGTTTCTCATCGTACCTTTGAGCTGTCACAATCAAGACGTCCATGGCTAAAGTGATAGCATTCATCGCTGTGCGAGCAGATGCCACCCCCTCTTTGGATGGTTTGTGGCTTTCATGGATCTGACGGGCCACACTCTTCAGATCCGCGGATACATCTTTCGCATGTCGAATGTCGCTTCGCATGTGCAATCTGGCCGTGTGGAGAAGGTGGTTGCCATGTTGACTATCGTACTCCGACAGGTTGTTCTTAAGAGTCTTAAGGCACTTGACCGCGTCATCCGCAGTAATAGTCAAGACTTGTGCCAAGGAGGCAAATTCCTTCTCAGCAGTGATGTCGAGTTCCATAGTAGACTTGCCCATTGTTGATGTATAGAGATCAGAGTGTGTGGTGTTGGTTTGTGCACTTTCAGTCACGTTTCGAAATGATCATTTGAAAAGTTTGCAACAAGGTCATTGCGGGATGAGATCATGCTACCGTTCGAATGGTGGGTGTCCATTAAAAATAGCATTCTCAACGTTGAAGTTTTTTTACGTCCACGTTGGCAGACAAATTCCGTAGAATGATGTTTATGATGTATGTCAAGATAGTTGTCACCGATCGGTCAGCGTAATATAGATGGAGACATGCGCAGATAAGATTTATGAACCTTGACTTTGGTCGTAAATTTATCTCTCATCTACAACATTCCGTTCGTTCTTCGCGTCGCATAGTGATGAGTTGTATCACTTTCAGTCTTTCAGCTATCATTTCTCAGCCGAAGAAGGCGTAAGATCATTTGGAATCGTGGTTGCACAGACAAACACAAGAATCTATACTAGACGCATGGAAAAAGCTGCTGACCTTATTAAACAAGAGTTCTTGAAATTGAAGGTCTTGCTCGTCCAGACGGCAAATGACGTTACCAAATGCCTCAAGACTTTAAACATGAACCTTGGCAAGTACGATAGACGTCATGGACTTTACTTCCGTAGTACGTCCAAGTACTCTCTGAGAAGTGACATTCGAGTCGTGAAAGAATTGGCTGTGGACTTACGATACGCGGCCAAGCGGATCTATAAAAACAAAAACCCAACCAAGTCGGAGATATATACTTCCGTATCTTCAAAAATACGGAAGTTTGCTTGAAGACTAAGGTCTCTGCTTTATCATGATGTTATCAAGCGGAAGGTATTCAGGCATCATAAAAAGGTAACGTTTCATTCGTATGTCAATGGGGTTTCATGACTACCGCTGGATCACATGCATTAAGGTATCTGATAGTCTTTCGTTGCATCGTCTCCTTATGAATATGTGAAAGATCAGGAGGGTTAGAAGGTGAGGCATATTTAAGTACGCTTACGACCTATTATATCCTGTCGCCAGGTAACAGAGTTTACCGTGGCGACTTCTACTTTAAGTACTAGGTGGAAATAGTCCTCGAACAGCCGATCGCCGTCGCGCAGAGTCTTGTCTCGAGATGATCAGGTTCCGTAGCGTCATCGCGGGTCCCTGGGGTTCGTGGTTTTCGGATCCCTGGTGTAGACGGGCAATTCTACGAAGTTGCCTCGTACTACGAGCACACACCTTATGCACAAGCGAGGAAGCGGTTATACCGTCTTACCTTCGCGTGCGAGGGTGGTTAGGAGGTTGGTCGACTGCTTAAGCAGTCGTACCACCAGTTGCCTCTCGCTTAAGCGAGAGTGCAACGAACTTCTTAACACTAGAGCACCGACGTCACGCAGAAGTCTTTCAACTTCTCGTGCGTGGTGCGTTTGTTTAAGTAAATTCAAGACTGAGCTATATTTAATTAATCATAACTAAATATATACTTACCTACTGATTGGCTATATATATATATATATATATATATAGATAGATCGGATATGCGACTCTTTAGAAGCGTATCCTGTCGAATGATCTTAAGTCTAGATTTAAGATCGCAACTGACGTCCTTCTGAGACGTCGTGATGCCTAGCTTCAACTAGCGTCATCCCTTCTTATGTGAATCCATCAATGGATATCACATTCACGAGGGTGGATCACATTTGTGTATCGCACCCAAGTGACAGGTCAAAAGTAATCATGGATACTTTTAGACCAAACATTAAGTATATTACTTAGTGTTTACGTGTAACTAGATGCCCTGTTACACCTGGGGTTCGTGGTTTTCGGATTGAGAGGCCTCCAGCCAGTGGTTGACATCATGGTCAAGGAATGCCGAAGCCTCCGTGACAACACCTTCCTCCGCGGAAGCGTTCACTTGTATAGAGGCTCCGGATTTATATAACGATATTCGCCAGTCGATCCACCATTTTGTTGTATGAGCGATAGTGGTGTCCCCAGCTGGAGACATTGATATCGTCAGCAATGGATCTTGCCTCTCGGAATAGCAGCGCCAGGTGTGGCTTGAGTCGAGAACGGTGCTTCCGAAGTTGCGAAAGCACAAGCGAACTGTCCCCACGGGTGAGTAGCCGCTAGCCTTCGCTTATCGAAGCCCGTGCAAGAGCCTCTAGTATTCAGCAACATTGTAAGTGGCATTTGCAGAACCGTAGGCCATGCTCGATAACCCACAAGACGCATGCTGCGTGCGGAATGTGAAGTCGGACAATGACGGATCCTGCTCCGCCCGGTCCAGGATTTCCTCTTGACCCCCGTCGAAAAAAGCAGGTAGAAACCCCCAGATAAATTGTCACGCGGTAGCAGTCGCAAGGGAGGTAGATTGTTAAAGCCGATGAGGGTATCAGCAAGCGCCGACCGTACTCGTGCAAACAGTTGTCAATCTGCCCCCATGTCCGGCTGGTATGTTGAGCTTCGAAACCGTGTAACCGCTCGCCGAAATTATGTCCTGGATCCCGCGCTGTGTAGACGGGCAATTCTACGAAGTTGCCTCGTACTACGAGCACACACCTTATGCACAAGCGAGGAAGCGGTTATACCGTCTTACCTTCGCGTGCGAGGGTGGTTAGGAGGTTGGTCGACTGCTTAAGCAGTCGTACCACCAGTTGCCTCTCGCTTAAGCGAGAGTGCAACGAACTTCTTAACACTAGAGCACCGACGTCACGCAGAAGTCTTTCAACTTCTCGTGCGTGGTGCGTTTGTTTAAGTAAATTCAAGACTGAGCTATATTTAATTAATCATAACTAAATATATACTTACCTACTGATTGGCTATATATATATATATATATAGATAGATCGGATATGCGACTCTTTAGAAGCGTATCCTGTCGAATGATCTTAAGTCTAGATTTAAGATCGCAACTGACGTCCTTCTGAGACGTCGTGATGCCTAGCTTCAACTAGCGTCATCCCTTCTTATGTGAATCCATCAATGGATATCACATTCACGAGGGTGGATCACATTTGTGTATCGCACCCAAGTGACAGGTCAAAAGTAATCATGGATACTTTTAGACCAAACATTAAGTATATTACTTAGTGTTTACGTGTAACTAGATGCCCTGTTACACCTGGGGTTCGTGGTTTTCGGATTGAGAGGCCTCCAGCCAGTGGTTGACATCATGGTCAAGGAATGCCGAAGCCTCCGTGACAACACCTTCCTCCGCGGAAGCGTTCACTTGTATAGAGGCTCCGGATTTATATAACGATATTCGCCAGTCGATCCACCATTTTGTTGTATGAGCGATAGTGGTGTCCCCAGCTGGAGACATTGATATCGTCAGCAATGGATCTTGCCTCTAGGAATAGCAGCGCCAGGTGTGGCTTGAGTCGAGAACGGTGCTTCCGAAGTTGCGAAAGCACAAGCGAACTGTCCCCACGGGTGAGTAGCCGCTAGCCTTCGCTTATCGAAGCCCGTGCAAGAGCCTCTAGTATTCAGCAACATTGTAAGTGGCATTTGCAGAACCGTAGGTCATGCTCGATAACCCACAAGACGCATGCTGCGTGCGGAATGTGAAGTCGGACAATGACGGATCCTGCTCCGCCCGGTCCAGGATTTCCTCTTGACCCCCGTCGAAAAAAGCAGGTAGAAACCCCCAGATAAATTGTCACGCGGTAGCAGTCGCAAGGGAGGTAGATTGTTAAAGCCGATGAGGGTATCAGCAAGCGCCGACCGTACTCGTGCAAACAGTTGTCAATCTGCCCCCATGTCCGGCTGGTATGTTGAGCTTCGAAACCGTGTAACCGCTCGCCGAAATTATGTCCTGGATCCCGCGCTGTGTAGACGGGCAATTCTACGAAGTTGCCTCGTACTACGAGCACACACCTTATGCACAAGCGAGGAAGCGGTTATACCGTCTTACCTTCGCGTGAGAGGGTGGTTAGGAGGTTGGTCGACTGCTTAAGCAGTCGTACCACCAGTTGCCTCTCGCTTAAGCGAGAGTGCAACGAACTTCTTAACACTAGAGCACCGACGCCACGCAGAAGTCTTTCAACTTCTCGTGCGTGGTGCGTTTGTTTAAGTAAATTCAAGACTGAGCTATATTTAATTAATCATAACTAAATATATACTTACCTACTGATTGGCTATATATATATATATATATATATATATATATATATATATATATATATATATATATATATATATATATTTTATATATAGATAGATAGATCGGATATGCGACTCTTTAGAAGCGTATCCTGTCGCATGATCTTAAGTCTAGATTTAAGATCGCAACTGACGTCCTTCTGAGACGTCGTGATGCCTAGCTTTAACTTGCGTCATCCCTTCTTATGTGAATCCATCAATGGATATCACATTCACGAGGGTGGATCACATTTGTGTATCGCACCCAAGTGACAGGTCAAAGTAATCATGGATACTTTTAGACCAAACATTAAGTATATTACTTAGTGTTTACGTGTAACTAGATGCCCTGTTACACCTGGGGTTCGTGGTTTTCGGATTGAGAGGCCTCCAGCCAGTGATTGACATCATGGTCAAGGAATGCCGAAACCTCCGTGACAACACCTTTCTCCGCGGAAGCGTTCACTTGTATAGAGGCTCCGGATTTATATAACGATATTCGCCAGTCGATCCACCATTTTGTTGTATGAGCGATAGTGGTGTCCCCAGCTGGAGACATTGATATCGTCAGCAATGGATCTTGCCTCTCGGAATAGCAGCGCCAGGTGTGGCTTGCGTCGAGAACGGTGCTTCCGAAGTTGCGAAAGCACAAGCGAACTGTCCCCACGGGTGAGTAGCCGCTAGCCTTCGCTTATCGAAGCCCGTGCAAGAGCCTCTAGTATTCAGCAACATTGTAAGTGGCATTTGCAGAACCGTAGGCCATGCTCGATAACCCACAAGACGCATGCTGCGTGCGGAATGTGAAGTCGGACAATGACGGATCCTGCTCCGCCCGGTCCAGGATTTCCTCTTGACCCCCGTCGAAAAAAGCAGGTAGAAACCCCCAGATAAATTGTCACGCGGTAGCAGTCGCAAGGGAGGTAGATTGTTAAAGCCGATGAGGGTATCAGCAAGCGCCGACCGTACTCGTGCAAACAGTTGTCAATCTGCCCCCATGTCCGGCTGGTATGTTGAGCTTCGAAACCGTGTAACCGCTCGCCGAAAGTATGTCCTGGATCCCGCGCTGTGTAGACGGGCAATTCTACGAAGTTGCCTCGTACTACGAGCACACACCTTATGCACAAGCGAGGAAGCGGTTATACCGTCTTACCTTCGCGTGCGAGGGTGGTTAGGAGGTTGGTCGACTGCTTAAGCAGTCGTACCACCAGTTGCCTCTCGCTTAAGCGAGAGTGCAACGAACTTCTTAACACTAGAGCACCGACGTCACGCAGAAGTCTTTCAACTTCTCGTGCGTGGTGCGTTTGTTTAAGTAAATTCAAGACTGAGCTATATTTAATTAATCATAACTAAATATATACTTACCTACTGATTGGCATATATATATATATATATATATATATATATATATATATATATATATATATATATATAGATAGATAGATCGGATATGCGACTCTTTAGAAGCGTATCCTGTCGCATGATCTTAAGTCTAGATTTAAGATCGCAACTGACGTCCTTCTGAGACGTCGTGATGCCTAGCTTTAACTTGCGTCATCCCTTCTTATGTGAATCCATCAATGGATATCACATTCACGAGGGTGGATCACATTTGTGTATCGCACCCAAGTGACAGGTCAAAGTAATCATGGATACTTTTAGACCAAACATTAAGTATATTACTTAGTGTTTACGTGTAACTAGATGCCCTGTTACACCTGGGGTTCGTGGTTTTCGGATTGAGAGGCCTCCAGCCAGTGATTGACATCATGGTCAAGGAATGCCGAAACCTCCGTGACAACACCTTTCTCCGCGGAAGCGTTCACTTGTATAGAGGCTCCGGATTTATATAACGATATTCGCCAGTCGATCCACCATTTTGTTGTATGAGCGATAGTGGTGTCCCCAGCTGGAGACATTGATATCGTCAGCAATGGATCTTGCCTCTCGGAATAGCAGCGCCAGGTGTGGCTTGCGTCGAGAACGGTGCTTCCGAAGTTGCGAAAGCACAAGCGAACTGTCCCCACGGGTGAGTAGCCGCTAGCCTTCGCTTATCGAAGCCCGTGCAAGAGCCTCTAGTATTCAGCAACATTGTAAGTGGCATTTGCAGAACCGTAGGCCATGCTCGATAACCCACAAGACGCATGCTGCGTGCGGAATGTGAAGTCGGACAATGACGGATCCTGCTCCGCCCGGTCCAGGATTTCCTCTTGACCCCCGTCGAAAAAAGCAGGTAGAAACCCCCAGATAAATTGTCACGCGGTAGCAGTCGCAAGGGAGGTAGATTGTTAAAGCCGATGAGGGTATCAGCAAGCGCCGACCGTACTCGTGCAAACAGTTGTCAATCTGCCCCCATGTCCGGCTGGTATGTTGAGCTTCGAAACCGTGTAACCGCTCGCCGAAATTATGTCCTGGATCCCGCGCTGTGTAGACGGGCAATTCTACGAAGTTGCCTCGTACTACGAGCACACACCTTATGCACAAGCGAGGAAGCGGTTATACCGTCTTACCTTCGCGTGCGAGGGTGGTTAGGAGGTTGGTCGACTGCTTAAGCAGTCGTACCACCAGTTGCCTCTCGCTTAAGCGAGAGTGCAACGAACTTCTTAACACTAGAGCACCGACGTCACGCAGAAGTCTTTCAACTTCTCGTGCGTGGTGCGTTTGTTTAAGTAAATTCAAGACTGAGCTATATTTAATTAATCATAACTAAATATATACTTACCTACTGATTGGCTATATATATATATATATATATATAGATAGATAGATCGGATATGCGACTCTTTAGAAGCGTATCCTGTCGAATGATCTTAAGTCTAGATTTAAGATCGCAACTGACGTCCTTCTGAGACGTCGTGATGCCTAGCTTCAACTAGCGTCATCCCTTCTTATGTGAATCCATCAATGGATATCACATTCACGAGGGTGGATCACATTTGTGTATCGCACCCAAGTGACAGGTCAAAAGTAATCATGGATACTTTTAGACCAAACATTAAGTATATTACTTAGTGTTTACGTGTAACTAGATGCCCTGTTACACCTGGGGTTCGTGGTTTTCGGATTGAGAGGCCTCCAGCCAGTGGTTGACATCATGGTCAAGGAATGCCGAAGCCTCCGTGACAACACCTTCCTCCGCGGAAGCGTTCACTTGTATAGAGGCTCCGGATTTATATAACGATATTCGCCAGTCGATCCACCATTTTGTTGTATGAGCGATAGTGGTGTCCCCAGCTGGAGACATTGATATCGTCAGCAATGGATCTTGCCTCTCGGAATAGCAGCGCCAGGTGTGGCTTGAGTCGAGAACGGTGCTTCCGAAGTTGCGAAAGCACAAGCGAACTGTCCCCACGGGTGAGTAGCCGCTAGCCTTCGCTTATCGAAGCCCGTGCAAGAGCCTCTAGTATTCAGCAACATTGTAAGTGGCATTTGCAGAACCGTAGGCCATGCTCGATAACCCACAAGACGCATGCTGCGTGCGGAATGTGAAGTCGGACAATGACGGATCCTGCTCCGCCCGGTCCAGGATTTCCTCTTGACCCCCGTCGAAAAAAGCAGGTAGAAACCCCCAGATAAATTGTCACGCGGTAGCAGTCGCAAGGGAGGTAGATTGTTAAAGCCGATGAGGGTATCAGCAAGCGCCGACCGTACTCGTGCAAACAGTTGTCAATCTGCCCCCATGTCCGGCTGGTATGTTGAGCTTCGAAACCGTGTAACCGCTCGCCGAAATTATGTCCTGGATCCCGCGCTGTGTAGACGGGCAATTCTACGAAGTTGCCTCGTACTACGAGCACACACCTTATGCACAAGCGAGGAAGCGGTTATACCGTCTTACCTTCGCGTGCGAGGGTGGTTAGGAGGTTGGTCGACTGCTTAAGCAGTCGTACCACCAGTTGCCTCTCGCTTAAGCGAGAGTGCAACGAACTTCTTAACACTAGAGCACCGACGTCACGCAGAAGTCTTTCAACTTCTCGTGCGTGGTGCGTTTGTTTAAGTAAATTCAAGACTGAGCTATATTTAATTAATCATAACTAAATATATACTTACCTACTGATTGGCTATATATATAGATAGATAGATAGATCGGATACGCGACTCTTTAGAAGCGTATCCTGTCGAATGATCTTAAGTCTAGATTTAAGATCGCAACTGACGTCCTTCTGAGACGTCGTGATGCCTAGCTTCAACTAGCGTCATCCCTTCTTATGTGAATCCATCAATGGATATCACATTCACGAGGGTGGATCACATTTGTGTATCGCACCCAAGTGACAGGTCAAAGTAATCATGGATACTTTTAGACCAAACATTAAGTATATTACTTAGTGTTTACGTGTAACTAGATGCCCTGTTACACCTGGGGTTCGTGGTTTTCGGATTGAGAGGCCTCCAGCCAGTGATTGACATCATGGTCAAGGAATGCCGAAGCCTCCGTGACAACACCTTTCTCCGCGGAAGCGTTCACTTGTATAGAGGCTCCGGATTTATATAACGATATTCGCCAGTCGATCCACCATTTTGTTGTATGAGCGATAGTGGTGTCCCCAGCTGGAGACATTGATATCGTCAGCAATGGATCTTGCCTCTCGGAATAGCAGCGCCAGGTGTGGCTTGCGTCGAGAACGGTGCTTCCGAAGTTGCGAAAGCACAAGCGAACTGTCCCCACGGGTGAGTAGCCGCTAGCCTTCGCTTATCGAAGCCCGTGCAAGAGCCTCTAGTATTCAGCAACATTGTAAGTGGCATTTGCAGAACCGTAGGCCATGCTCGATAACCCACAAGACGCATGCTGCGTGCGGAATGTGAAGTCGGACAATGACGGATCCTGCTCCGCCCGGTCCAGGATTTCCTCTTGACCCCCGTCGAAAAAAGCAGGTAGAAACCCCCAGATAAATTGTCACGCGGTAGCAGTCGCAAGGGAGGTAGATTGTTAAAGCCGATGAGGGTATCAGCAAGCGCCGACCGTACTCGTGCAAACAGTTGTCAATCTGCCCCCATGTCCGGCTGGTATGTTGAGCTTCGAAACCGTGTAACCGCTCGCCGAAATTATGTCCTGGATCCCGCGCTGTGTAGACGGGCAATTCTACGAAGTTGCCTCGTACTACGAGCACACACCTTATGCACAAGCGAGGAAGCGGTTATACCGTCTTACCTTCGCGTGCGAGGGTGGTTAGGAGGTTGGTCGACTGCTTAAGCAGTCGTACCACCAGTTGCCTCTCGCTTAAGCGAGAGTGCAACGAACTTCTTAACACTAGAGCACCGACGTCACGCAGAAGTCTTTCAACTTCTCGTGCGTGGTGCGTTTGTTTAAGTAAATTCAAGACTGAGCTATATTTAATTAATCATAACTAAATATATACTTACCTACTGATTGGCTATATATATATATATAGATAGATAGATCGGATACGCGACTCTTTAGAAGCGTATCCTGTCGAATGATCTTAAGTCTAGATTTAAGATCGCAACTGACGTCCTTCTGAGACGTCGTGATGCCTAGCTTCAACTAGCGTCATCCCTTCTTATGTGAATCCATCAATGGATATCACATTCACGAGGGTGGATCACATTTGTGTATCGCACCCAAGTGACAGGTCAAAGTAATCATGGATACTTTTAGACCAAACATTAAGTATATTACTTAGTGTTTACGTGTAACTAGATGCCCTGTTACACCTGGGGTTCGTGGTTTTCGGATTGAGAGGCCTCCAGCCAGTGGTTGACATCATGGTCAAGGAATGCCGAAGCCTCCGTGACAACACCTTCCTCCGCGGAAGCGTTCACTTGTATAGAGGCTCCGGATTTATATAACGATATTCGCCAGTCGATCCACCATTTTGTTGTATGAGCGATAGTGGTGTCCCCAGCTGGAGACATTGATATCGTCAGCAATGGATCTTGCCTCTCGGAATAGCAGCGCCAGGTGTGGCTTGAGTCGAGAACGGTGCTTCCGAAGTTGCGAAAGCACAAGCGAACTGTCCCCACGGGTGAGTAGCCGCTAGCCTTCGCTTATCGAAGCCCGTGCAAGAGCCTCTAGTATTCAGCAACATTGTAAGTGGCATTTGCAGAACCGTAGGCCATGCTCGATAACCCACAAGACGCATGCTGCGTGCGGAATGTGAAGTCGGACAATGACGGATCCTGCTCCGCCCGGTCCAGGATTTCCTCTTGACCCCCGTCGAAAAAAGCAGGTAGAAACCCCCAGATAAATTGTCACGCGGTAGCAGTCGCAAGGGAGGTAGATTGTTAAAGCCGATGAGGGTATCAGCAAGCGCCGACCGTACTCGTGCAAACAGTTGTCAATCTGCCCCCATGTCCGGCTGGTATGTTGAGCTTCGAAACCGTGTAACCGCTCGCCGAAATTATGTCCTGGATCCCGCGCTGTGTAGACGGGCAATTCTACGAAGTTGCCTCGTACTACGAGCACACACCTTATGCACAAGCGAGGAAGCGGTTATACCGTCTTACCTTCGCGTGCGAGGGTGGTTAGGAGGTTGGTCGACTGCTTAAGCAGTCGTACCACCAGTTGCCTCTCGCTTAAGCGAGAGTGCAACGAACTTCTTAACACTAGAGCACCGACGTCACGCAGAAGTCTTTCAACTTCTCGTGCGTGGTGCGTTTGTTTAAGTAAATTCAAGACTGAGCTATATTTAATTAATCATAACTAAATATATACTTACCTACTGATTGGCATATATATATATATATAGATAGATCGGATATGCGACTCTTTAGAAGCGTATCCTGTCGAATGATCTTAAGTCTAGATTTAAGATCGCAACTGACGTCCTTCTGAGACGTCGTGATGCCTAGCTTCAACTAGCGTCATCCCTTCTTATGTGAATCCATCAATGGATATCACATTCACGAGGGTGGATCACATTTGTGTATCGCACCCAAGTGACAGGTCAAAGTAATCATGGATACTTTTAGACCAAACATTAAGTATATTACTTAGTGTTTACGTGTAACTAGATGCCCTGTTACACCTGGGGTTCGTGGTTTTCGGATTGAGAGGCCTCCAGCCAGTGGTTGACATCATGGTCAAGGAATGCCGAAGCCTCCGTGACAACACCTTCCTCCGCGGAAGCGTTCACTTGTATAGAGGCTCCGGATTTATATAACGATATTCGCCAGTCGATCCACCATTTTGTTGTATGAGCGATAGTGGTGTCCCCAGCTGGAGACATTGATATCGTCAGCAATGGATCTTGCCTCTCGGAATAGCAGCGCCAGGTGTGGCTTGAGTCGAGAACGGTGCTTCCGAAGTTGCGAAAGCACAAGCGAACTGTCCCCACGGGTGAGTAGCCGCTAGCCTTCGCTTATCGAAGCCCGTGCAAGAGCCTCTAGTATTCAGCAACATTGTAAGTGGCATTTGCAGAACCGTAGGTCATGCTCGATAACCCACAAGACGCATGCTGCGTGCGGAATGTGAAGTCGGACAATGACGGATCCTGCTCCGCCCGGTCCAGGATTTCCTCTTGACCCCCGTCGAAAAAAGCAGGTAGAAACCCCCAGATAAATTGTCACGCGGTAGCAGTCGCAAGGGAGGTAGATTGTTAAAGCCGATGAGGGTATCAGCAAGCGCCGACCGTACTCGTGCAAACAGTTGTCAATCTGCCCCCATGTCCGGCTGGTATGTTGAGCTTCGAAACCGTGTAACCGCTCGCCGAAATTATGTCCTGGATCCCGCGCTGTGTAGACGGGCAATTCTACGAAGTTGCCTCGTACTACGAGCACACACCTTATGCACAAGCGAGGAAGCGGTTATACCGTCTTACCTTCGCGTGCGAGGGTGGTTAGGAGGTTGGTCGACTGCTTAAGCAGTCGTACCACCAGTTGCCTCTCGCTTAAGCGAGAGTGCAACGAACTTCTTAACACTAGAGCACCGACGTCACGCAGAAGTCTTTCAACTTCTCGTGCGTGGTGCGTTTGTTTAAGTAAATTCAAGACTGAGCTATATTTAATTAATCATAACTAAATATATACTTACCTACTGATTGGCTATATATATATATATATATATATATATAGATAGATCGGATATGCGGCTCTTTAGAAGCGTATCCTGTCGCATGATCTTAAGTCTAGATTTAAGATCGCAACTGACGTCCTTCTGAGACGTCGTGATGCCTAGCTTCAACTAGCGTCATCCCTTCTTATGTGAATCCATCAATGGATATCACATTCACGAGGGTGGATCACATTTGTGTATCGCACCCAAGTGACAGGTCAAAGTAATCATGGATACTTTTAGACCAAACATTAAGTATATTACTTAGTGTTTACGTGTAACTAGATGCCCTGTTACACCTGGGGTTCGTGGTTTTCGGATTGAGAGGCCTCCAGCCAGTGGTTGACATCATGGTCAAGGAATGCCGAAGCCTCCGTGACAACACCTTTCTCCGCGGAAGCGTTCACTTGTATAGAGGCTCCGGATTTATATAACGATATTCGCCAGTCGATCCACCATTTTGTTGTATGAGCGATAGTGGTGTCCCCAGCTGGAGACATTGATATCGTCAGCAATGGATCTTGCCTCTCGGAATAGCAGCGCCAGGTGTGGCTTGCGTCGAGAACGGTGCTTCCGAAGTTGCGAAAGCACAAGCGAACTGTCCCCACGGGTGAGTAGCCGCTAGCCTTCGCTTATCGAAGCCCGTGCAAGAGCCTCTAGTATTCAGCAACATTGTAAGTGGCATTTGCAGAACCGTAGGCCATGCTCGATAACCCACAAGACGCATGCTGCGTGCGGAATGTGAAGTCGGACAATGACGGATCCTGCTCCGCCCGGTCCAGGATTTCCTCTTGACCCCCGTCGAAAAAAGCAGGTAGAAACCCCCAGATAAATTGTCACGCGGTAGCAGTCGCAAGGGAGGTAGATTGTTAAAGCCGATGAGGGTATCAGCAAGCGCCGACCGTACTCGTGCAAACAGTTGTCAATCTGCCCCCATGTCCGGCTGGTATGTTGAGCTTCGAAACCGTGTAACCGCTCGCCGAAATTATGTCCTGGATCCCGCGCTGTGTAGACGGGCAATTCTACGAAGTTGCCTCGTACTACGAGCACACACCTTATGCACAAGCGAGGAAGCGGTTATACCGTCTTACCTTCGCGTGCGAGGGTGGTTAGGAGGTTGGTCGACTGCTTAAGCAGTCGTACCACCAGTTGCCTCTCGCTTAAGCGAGAGTGCAACGAACTTCTTAACACTAGAGCACCGACGTCACGCAGAAGTCTTTCAACTTCTCGTGCGTGGTGCGTTTGTTTAAGTAAATTCAAGACTGAGCTATATTTAATTAATCATAACTAAATATATACTTACCTACTGATTGGCTATATATATATATATATATATATAGATCGGATATGCGACTCTTTAGAAGCGTATCCTGTCGCATGATCTTAAGTCTAGATTTAAGATCGCAACTGACGTCCTTCTGAGACGTCGTGATGCCTAGCTTCAACTAGCGTCATCCCTTCTTATGTGAATCCATCAATGGATATCACATTCACGAGGGTGGATCACATTTGTGTATCGCACCCAAGTGACAGGTCAAAGTAATCATGGATACTTTTAGACCAAACATTAAGTATATTACTTAGTGTTTACGTGTAACTAGATGCCCTGTTACACCTGGGGTTCGTGGTTTTCGGATTGAGAGGCCTCCAGCCAGTGGTTGACATCATGGTCAAGGAATGCCGAAGCCTCCGTGACAACACCTTTCTCCGCGGAAGCGTTCACTTGTATAGAGGCTCCGGATTTATATAACGATATTCGCCAGTCGATCCACCATTTTGTTGTATGAGCGATAGTGGTGTCCCCAGCTGGAGACATTGATATCGTCAGCAATGGATCTTGCCTCTCGGAATAGCAGCGCCAGGTGTGGCTTGCGTCGAGAACGGTGCTTCCGAAGTTGCGAAAGCACAAGCGAACTGTCCCCACGGGTGAGTAGCCGCTAGCCTTCGCTTATCGAAGCCCGTGCAAGAGCCTCTAGTATTCAGCAACATTGTAAGTGGCATTTGCAGAACCGTAGGCCATGCTCGATAACCCACAAGACGCATGCTGCGTGCGGAATGTGAAGTCGGACAATGACGGATCCTGCTCCGCCCGGTCCAGGATTTCCTCTTGACCCCCGTCGAAAAAAGCAGGTAGAAACCCCCAGATAAATTGTCACGCGGTAGCAGTCGCAAGGGAGGTAGATTGTTAAAGCCGATGAGGGTATCAGCAAGCGCCGACCGTACTCGTGCAAACAGTTGTCAATCTGCCCCCATGTCCGGCTGGTATGTTGAGCTTCGAAACCGTGTAACCGCTCGCCGAAATTATGTCCTGGATCCCGCGCTGTGTAGACGGGCAATTCTACGAAGTTGCCTCGTACTACGAGCACACACCTTATGCACAAGCGAGGAAGCGGTTATACCGTCTTACCTTCGCGTGCGAGGGTGGTTAGGAGGTTGGTCGACTGCTTAAGCAGTCGTACCACCAGTTGCCTCTCGCTTAAGCGAGAGTGCAACGAACTTCTTAACACTAGAGCACCGACGTCACGCAGAAGTCTTTCAACTTCTCGTGCGTGGTGCGTTTGTTTAAGTAAATTCAAGACTGAGCTATATTTAATTAATCATAACTAAATATATACTTACCTACTGATTGGCTATATATATATATATATATAGATAGATAGATAGATCGGATATGCGACTCTTTAGAAGCGTATCCTGTCGCATGATCTTAAGTCTAGATTTAAGATCGCAACTGACGTCCTTCTGAGACGTCGTGATGCCTAGCTTCAACTAGCGTCATCCCTTCTTATGTGAATCCATCAATGGATATCACATTCACGAGGGTGGATCACATTTGTGTATCGCACCCAAGTGACAGGTCAAAGTAATCATGGATACTTTTAGACCAAACATTAAGTATATTACTTAGTGTTTACGTGTAACTAGATGCCCTGTTACACCTGGGGTTCGTGGTTTTCGGATTGAGAGGCCTCCAGCCAGTGGTTGACATCATGGTCAAGGAATGCCGAAGCCTCCGTGACAACACCTTTCTCCGCGGAAGCGTTCACTTGTATAGAGGCTCCGGATTTATATAACGATATTCGCCAGTCGATCCACCATTTTGTTGTATGAGCGATAGTGGTGTCCCCAGCTGGAGACATTGATATCGTCAGCAATGGATCTTGCCTCTCGGAATAGCAGCGCCAGGTGTGGCTTGCGTCGAGAACGGTGCTTCCGAAGTTGCGAAAGCACAAGCGAACTGTCCCCACGGGTGAGTAGCCGCTAGCCTTCGCTTATCGAAGCCCGTGCAAGAGCCTCTAGTATTCAGCAACATTGTAAGTGGCATTTGCAGAACCGTAGGTCATGCTCGATAACCCACAAGACGCATGCTGCGTGCGGAATGTGAAGTCGGACAATGACGGATCCTGCTCCGCCCGGTCCAGGATTTCCTCTTGACCCCCGTCGAAAAAAGCAGGTAGAAACCCCCAGATAAATTGTCACGCGGTAGCAGTCGCAAGGGAGGTAGATTGTTAAAGCCGATGAGGGTATCAGCAAGCGCCGACCGTACTCGTGCAAACAGTTGTCAATCTGCCCCCATGTCCGGCTGGTATGTTGAGCTTCGAAACCGTGTAACCGCTCGCCGAAATTATGTCCTGGATCCCGCGCTGTGTAGACGGGCAATTCTACGAAGTTGCCTCGTACTACGAGCACACACCTTATGCACAAGCGAGGAAGCGGTTATACCGTCTTACCTTCGCGTGCGAGGGTGGTTAGGAGGTTGGTCGACTGCTTAAGCAGTCGTACCACCAGTTGCCTCTCGCTTAAGCGAGAGTGCAACGAACTTCTTAACACTAGAGCACCGACGTCACGCAGAAGTCTTTCAACTTCTCGTGCGTGGTGCGTTTGTTTAAGTAAATTCAAGACTGAGCTATATTTAATTAATCATAACTAAATATATACTTACCTACTGATTGGCTATATATATATATATATATAGATAGATCGGATATGCGACTCTTTAGAAGCGTATCCTGTCGCATGATCTTAAGTCTAGATTTAAGATCGCAACTGACGTCCTTCTGAGACGTCGTGATGCCTAGCTTCAACTAGCGTCATCCCTTCTTATGTGAATCCATCAATGGATATCACATTCACGAGGGTGGATCACATTTGTGTATCGCACCCAAGTGACAGGTCAAAGTAATCATGGATACTTTTAGACCAAACATTAAGTATATTACTTAGTGTTTACGTGTAACTAGATGCCCTGTTACACCTGGGGTTCGTGGTTTTCGGATTGAGAGGCCTCCAGCCAGTGGTTGACATCATGGTCAAGGAATGCCGAAGCCTCCGTGACAACACCTTTCTCCGCGGAAGCGTTCACTTGTATAGAGGCTCCGGATTTATATAACGATATTCGCCAGTCGATCCACCATTTTGTTGTATGAGCGATAGTGGTGTCCCCAGCTGGAGACATTGATATCGTCAGCAATGGATCTTGCCTCTCGGAATAGCAGCGCCAGGTGTGGCTTGCGTCGAGAACGGTGCTTCCGAAGTTGCGAAAGCACAAGCGAACTGTCCCCACGGGTGAGTAGCCGCTAGCCTTCGCTTATCGAAGCCCGTGCAAGAGCCTCTAGTATTCAGCAACATTGTAAGTGGCATTTGCAGAACCGTAGGTCATGCTCGATAACCCACAAGACGCATGCTGCGTGCGGAATGTGAAGTCGGACAATGACGGATCCTGCTCCGCCCGGTCCAGGATTTCCTCTTGACCCCCGTCGAAAAAAAAGCAGGTAGAAACCCCCAGATAAATTGTCACGCGGTAGCAGTCGCAAGGGAGGTAGATTGTTAAAGCCGATGAGGGTATCAGCAAGCGCCGACCGTACTCGTGCAAACAGTTGTCAATCTGCCCCCATGTCCGGCTGGTATGTTGAGCTTCGAAACCGTGTAACCGCTCGCCGAAATTATGTCCTGGATCCCGCGCTGTGTAGACGGGCAATTCTACGAAGTTGCCTCGTACTACGAGCACACACCTTATGCACAAGCGAGGAAGCGGTTATACCGTCTTACCTTCGCGTGCGAGGGTGGTTAGGAGGTTGGTCGACTGCTTAAGCAGTCGTACCACCAGTTGCCTCTCGCTTAAGCGAGAGTGCAACGAACTTCTTAACACTAGAGCACCGACGTCACGCAGAAGTCTTTCAACTTCTCGTGCGTGGTGCGTTTGTTTAAGTAAATTCAAGACTGAGCTATATTTAATTAATCATAACTAAATATATACTTACCTACTGATTGGCTATATATATATATATATATAGATAGATCGGATATGCGACTCCTTTAGAAGCGTATCCTGTCGCATGATCTTAAGTCTAGATTTAAGATCGCAACTGACGTCCTTCTGAGACGTCGTGATGCCTAGCTTCAACTAGCGTCATCCCTTCTTATGTGAATCCATCAATGGATATCACATTCACGAGGGTGGATCACATTTGTGTATCGCACCCAAGTGACAGGTCAAAGTAATCATGGATACTTTTAGACCAAACATTAAGTATATTACTTAGTGTTTACGTGTAACTAGATGCCCTGTTACAC
>CANTFK010000331.1:0-21960 GCA_947646735.1 Peronospora farinosa
CGCTCCGTTTGCCCATCCGTCTCTGGGTGGGCTGCCGTAGACATAAGAAACCGCGTGACTAATAGCTGTAATAATTTGGCCCAGAAGCCGAAATGAAACGTGGGTAACGGTCCGAAACAATAGATTTTGGCAAGCCGTGATGCCGAGAGATAAGATCAATGAAGATCTTCGCTATCGTCTCCGCCGAAATGTGAGCGGAGACCGGAGCAAAATGCACCATTTTGCTGAATCGATCCACTAGAACCAAAACGCCCGTGCGTTTCAGTTCATCCGGTGGAAGTCTAAACATAAAATTCATGCTGACTGAACGCCAGTCTTCCAAAGAAATTGGAAGCGGACGCAATGGGGCTTGTGAAGACGGCGCGAACTTCACACGCTTCACAGTAGCGCACCCATTTCTGGATGTACCTATACATTCGCGGCCAGAAAAACACGCGAGAAATAGCCGCAAACGTCTTTTCGCGATCCAGGTGTCCGCCAGCTGGACTGTCGTGAAACTCCTGAACCAATCAGGCTCGAAGGTCGTCATCAGCAGGGATGATGACACGCGGGAAATCAAAGACGTCCATCGTGTCCTTTAGCAACGGCCCGTCAAGCGCGTAACGCTTGATGTTATCGCGTGTTAGTTTCGTCAACTTCAAGAGTAGCGTGTCTATAATATATTAATGATTACCACATAGAAGAAATTATTCGCAAAAGATTTAGCGATCTGAGTTCGGATCGACACCACGGATATCGAGATCATCGCATTGAGACTCAGCTCAATGCAACACGCACAGATATCATCGTCATTATCAACACTCTCTGTTTGATGACCCATGTCGCGCCGAGAATCGTAATCAGGACGAAGAGAAAGCGCGCCAGCGAGAATGTTATTCTTGCAGAGCACCACAAAATCATACTCGGCAAAAAATTACAACCACCGTGCCATACGCTGGGACAATTGAGGACTCTTGACAAAGGTGCACAACGATGCGTGATCTTTGTAGATGGAAAACATCTTTTCCTCGAGCAAATACACTTTGAGTTTTATATTCGCGTAGCGCATATCCAGAAGTTCCTTGTCGTTTCCCGGTGAATTTTTCTTGGCAGGTTTCATTTGTCGTGATTGAAAGCTCACGACGCGCTCGCGAGCCTCGTCGTGAAATTGCATGAGGGTAAATTCTATAGTGAAATTGTTTGCTTAACATACGACGTGAAATGGCTTAGAGTCATCATGTAGCATCAGAACTGGTGCCAAGGACAAACTCATCTTCACGGAGTCCAAGGCAGATTGATGTTCTGCCTTCCACAACCATTCTGCATCTTTTCACAAGAGAAGTCGATAATAGCAAGATTAGCTCAGCATAATTCTTCGTATACTTATGCAAGTAGTTCGCCAGACCAAGTCATTGAAGTTATTAGCTTAATTCCTCGGCGTTGGCCAGGAACATATCGATGAGATCTAGTCAGGATCAGCGCGGACATCTTCCTTGCTGACGTAGCAACCGAGTACTGAGCTATCGGGGGCTCAGAAGACGAAGCTCTTCAAATTAGCATACATTTATTTTCCGGCATAACTTGAAACAACTGCTTCAAGTGTCAAAGGTGTACCTCCGTAGCCCTAATCAGTTGCTCAGCACGGCTGTGAACAAAAATGTCGTCAAAGTAGCTCGGTGCAAAGTCGCGAAGTGAACGAAGTACTTGTGTCACCATTTAATTGACCGTAGCTGGAGCGTTATTAAGACCTTGTGGCATGACTGACCACTCCCAAAGCATCCCGCTTGAAGTGCTAATCGCAGTGAACGGGATGTCATTGTCCCTCGCGAGGATACGATAGAAACCGTTTGTCAGATCTATGGCACTTAAAATATACAATGGTATCGCATACCGTGTTTAGAAACATAAAATCCAAAAAAATTCTTTTTTAGAAATCGGCGTTGTAGGCGGGATCGTGGCGGTATTCAGCTTAATAAAAGGTGCACAATGCGCCAACCGCCGGTGTTTTCCTTTAAGCCGAAAGTCGGGTTCGTATGTGGCGAGATACTCTCGCGGACATGGCCAGCTTTACGGTGACCCTCGATAAATTTATCAATAGCGATGACTTGATTCATGCGCTTAACGGCCACTGCTGCGTCACGCAATACTTCGTTCCTGGCACGCGATCTATCTCGTGCCGCACCCCACGATCCGCTGGAAGTTTAGCAGAAACTTTCTGCGGAAAGATATCGGCGTACTCACGGGCGATATCGTAGACAGGGTTGCCCGAAGCACAAACAGCATCCCAAGACTGTGCCGCGAAGCGTTCTTCGCGCGCTGATTTAGGCTCGGCGCTCTTTGAGCAAGCCTCCAGAACTTCTTCACTGGCTGCTTTGGCGGCTGAAACGACGCACACTTGCTAGATGACGCCGGCTTTGAGGTCGTAAAGGAAATCTTTCCATGAAAGAGCTGACAGAGATGTGATCTCTGCAGCAGTGAACAGAGGGCTCACTACCTTGATGTAGCGGCCACGATGTGTAGATATCTCTACATATTCAAGCGCGCATACGGATTCCGTCACTACAGAATCATCTGCATCAGCAACTTGACGTGAGTGGCGTCGTCTCAGTGATCGGCGTCGTCTCGGTGATCGGCGTGCTCCTTTCTTTCCGTTCACTTGCGTCTTGAGCCCCATGATTGAGACTGGCACGTCGCTCTCACAGGAAGATGATGTACCCCCTCCCTCTAGCTCTGTCTCCAACACGTCGGTCTCATGCGGATCCATAGTCCGCCCCTTTTCGTCAATGAGAGGCGGAAGATCATCTTCGACTAACTCACTGGAATGCGGGAGCTCATTCTCGACCGCCTCGGTGACACTCGAAAGCCGCTGCTTGATCGAAGTGTGTGTTTGCGGGAGCCACTGCTAGACCGCCCTGAAATTAATCGGAGTCTCTGCTCGACCGATGTGCTTGTATGCGAAAGTCTCTGCTCGACCGCTCGTTCTGTGGCTTCATCAGTGTAACAGAAAATACCGCGCACAGAAGGTCATCGCTCTCTCTGTGTTGACCACTAGTCGTGTCTAGTTTGTTCACGACCCTGACGTGAGGCTAATTGGATGACGCGACCAACAAATGAGTGAACACTTCACTGACGTCATATCCGCTTCGTCGTTTGACGGACCGAGATAGCCAATCTATCTTCGGCTGATACCGTGACAGCCACGATATCATCGGCTGATACCGTGACAGCCACGGTATCTAAATATGCAATCAAATGTATAATTCAGTTCATACACCAAAAAATCGTGGTTACTCTGGAAACCGTCGAAAGTGTACGGTAAAACACTGTTTTACGCGGGACACGTTTTGGTTGTCCATCGGCAAGTTTGACAACAATGTCACCTGGACCTTCTCGAACCGTGACAGTCGACGGGAGGCCAACTAGAAGCTGAGAGGCAGGGCTGGCTGTATCATGGGGTAAGGCGGAGCAAAATCTGAGATGGGAGGGGTTGGGGATAGTTGACTTGTGTCTGACAGTCTCAGTTTACAATAATATTCGGACACACGAAAGTCTCGTCAATATTCCTCTCGCTCTTAATTCACGTATCTGTGAACTCGATCGACACTGTTGAGAGCATTTTGAATTGTCCTTGTAATGTAGCGCTCGAAGGACGGCAAAAGAACAAAAGTATACGAAAAAAAAAAAAAAAAAAACGGAAGCAGAGTTGAACCCCCTCTCGATGACGAAGAGATGCTTATCACGAAGCAACAGACAATGAAAGAAGAGCAGCTGCTTGTGAACCGTGAAGACGAATCGTTGGGGTATGCAAGCTCCGCACCGCAACTAGTGCAAAACCCTGTTGTGGCCTGGGCAGTTAGAGGTCTCGGCTTGTTGCTCTTTTTCGTAGTGGTTCTAGGGGTCCAAGGAAGCCCTTTGCAGGCTCCACGCGTGACCCGCCTAGCGACCGAGGCAACCACGTGGGTAGAGATGCTACCAACTGACGTTGTCAGTCATATGGATAGAAATGTGGACCCGTGTGACGACTTGTACACGTTTAGTTGCGGCTCATGGCTGAAAAATATGAAGATTCCGGAAGACGAGTCGAGTGTGTCCTTGATCATGGATAAGTTAAATGATGAGAATGAAAAGGTGTTGAAGCACGTGATGCATCAAGGTTGGCCGCTCGTGGGCGAGTTGTACGACTCGTGTATGAGCTTTAACAACACGAGCAGTACGACGGCGGATGACGCGTCATTAAAGGTCCTGTCGCCGGTATTGGATCAGATTGCTGCGACAAAGAATAAGAGGAAGCTGTTTCGATTGGCAGGAGTCTTGTTCAAAACAGGAACAAGCTTTGTGACAAGACTTGGTGTCCAAGCGGATGCTCGAAAATCGACCGTGAACGCGTTGTATGCATCGCAAAATGGACTGTCACTGCCAGATTTACCGTATTATATGGACCGAAAGAAGTTTGACTCCATCAGTGACGCATTCCATGCGTACGTGGTGAAGTTGTTTATGTTAGCTGGATGGGGGTCGCGTGCAGCAGCGTCGCAAGCTTCTACAGTGATTGGCTTTGAACAAACGCTTGCACCGCTTTTCGTACCGATTGATGATCCTGTCGCAACGTAGAATCGCATGAGCGTGGCCCAAGCTGCTGATAGATATCCGTTGGTTTTCTCCGAGTTTTTAAAGGGCACAGGGATACTTAGGAACCTCACAGATCAGAACGCTGACGTGATCGTGCAAACGCCAGAATTTTTTAAGCATGTTGAACAGCTCGTGACTGGAGATTCTGTGACTTTGGAAACCCTGAAAGCTGTACTGATGTACCAGTTTATCAGCGCCAAGGCAGAATACCTCAGCGAGCCATTCATTCAGGCGAAATTCCCTTTTTTTGATCGGACTATCAGCGGTCAGAAGAAGCGTTCCCCGCGATGGAAGGTGTGCCTTGACCTTGTTAGCAACAACTTTCCTGATTTAGTGGGCAAGCATTTTGCGCACCTTCGGTTCGACAAAACTAGTAGGCAACTTGCCAGCAAACTTGTGGCGCAAGTTCAAGCGTCGATGCAGAAGAACCTCAAGCAGATGGATTGGCTGGACGGGCCTACTCGGCAAGCCGCTGTTGATAAGCTAGACAAGATGACTAATCTTACTGGGTATTCGACTGTCTCCGAGCACTTTCCGTACAAACTACGTGGCGACGCACTACTTGCAGACAATATGCGGATCATCGTGGAGCATCTGTTTTATCGATCTGTAGAACAGATCGGTGGTCCAGTGAACCGCAACGAATGGATAGTGACGGGTGCTGAAACGAGCGCGTATTATGACCCGCAAACGAACCAGATCGTACTCCCTGCTGGCATCCTACAGTCGCCATTTTTCGCTTCGGAACATCACCCTGCACGCAACTTTGCTTCTACTGGTCATACCATCGGTCACGAACTCATTCATGGCTTTGATGCCTCCGGAAGATATTACGATGGTGACGGCAGCTTGCAGAACTGGTGGAGCAACGACACAGCAAACAAGTTTTTACAGCGGGCTGATTGTCTCGTGAAGCAATACAATAGTTTTGCAGCGACGAGTGATGCAGACAGGATAAGGTGCTTGGTTACGTCGACGGGAGCTTCACCTTAAATGAGAATATCGCCGACAATGGCGGCCTCAAGTTGTCGTTTAACGCATATCAAACATACATGAACAAGCAGGCCCGAGAGCTGAGCAAGGTGAGTGAAGCCAAAGTGACAGAGCTGACTAGTCCAATGAGCCAAGTCTTATCTGCTGATGTAGCCGACAAACTTTTCTTCATCTCGTTCGCTCAGAGTTTTTGCGATAAGACAAGCGACGCCATGACGATACAACGCCTAGTCGCAGACTCGCACTCGCCCGCGCGGTGGCGCATTAACGGAGCTGCAAGGAATTCGCGCGACTTTGCACGCGTGTTCTCGTGTCCCACTAGCTCGCCCATGAACCCGAAGACAAAGTGTCAGCTATGGTAGAATAGTATCTGTATTTGTTCTGTAGCTGCTATTTGCTTTAGACGGAAACAGAGCTAAGCTGCTTATCAAAAAAGCTTGGTCTTTGCTTTAGCGTCGTTATCGTTAACAGCTTCTCCGCCAAGCCCAAAGCAGCCCTCCTCTACGTTTCGAATGAGGCCGCAGTCATACGAACGGAAATCGCCCCCACGTCGGAAACGATATCGATTCGCATTAAGCAACTCGTTTGTAGTGCGGATTGCGAGCGATGATACTCACAAGTCGGGCGACTGAGAGTAAAACCGACAGCAGGAAAATCATGCCTACGATTGCGTAGACGCGCAGGTTGTGATAGTCACACCATAGTAGATGCAAAATCTACTAGGTCAACGGCAAAGAACAGAAATGTTGCGTAGTAATCGCGTCCTACGCAGTTGTCTACAAACAGGCAGCTAGAAAGGCACATTTTGTCGCAAGTTAGTCGATCGAGCAAGTCGGAAGGGTCATTTGTCACTCACTCTTGGTCAAAAGCAGGAAAAACAGGGTTGCAAATGCGGCAGTACTTGGATCTGGCAGGTCTCTGGATGTGGCATGTGTAACACAACGGGCGCTCCATACATTCACGCTGAGCACGCGCGCTGGCACTCTCTTTATTCGTGTCTTCTACTCCCCCGTCGCCATCGTCGTCACCAATGAGAGCTCCGATGACCTTTCTTGTACGCTATCGCATACTCCTTACTGTCGTTTGGAGCACTACCGGACACGATCATTACAGTGCGATATAGGAAAACCAGGTTACTGCATTCCATGCTAATTGTAGCACTATAAAATTGCGTCTGTCTGGCATTGCCGGTAATATGAGAAGCAGATAAATTAGCGCTAGGGCCACCGCATTGAGCACTGTGAAGTAGTACGGAGCCCGACTGCCAGGATCACACCACCACGTAAATGCAGCAATGTTCCACGCCGCAACTCGCACTTCATGCCGCTTAAGGTACCGTACAACTTCTCAAAAATGCTTTAATTGCGCCAGATCTCCCGGCGTTCGTTTCTTCGTATCCAATGCCATGACATCTGCATCAAGAGTCTCAACCAAAATTGCATCGTATCTAACTCTCCTCTCATTGCTGCAAGATGTAGAGGGTTTTGATCAAACTTTTCCGGTGCGTCAGAGCTTACTTGAAGATACTGAAACACTTCTACAATCTGCGTCGCTCCTTTATACGCCGCCCAATGTACTGCCGTGTCTCCATCATCATCGACGAGCGTCACATCTGCTCCATTTCTCACACAAAACAGCACCAACAATGGATGTCCGTTCTGCGTTGCTACCAGTAATGGCGAGCGATATTTCTTGGCGTCGCACTGGTTGATATCCACCCCAAGTCTCAGCACGAGTGTCCTCAACGCACCTGCTGCACAGGCCCAATGCATCGGGTACAGCTGGTCCCTCCCATCTTTACTTAAGGAATCTAAGGTGCTCCTATAGAGTTCAAATAGTACAGGAACTCTACATAAGCTTTCGGGCGCCGCCTATTGAGCGATCGTATGGCCTTGTGCATTTGCTCACGTGCCAACTCGTCACCGTATTGAGCCATAAGAGTAAAAATTGCGCCATGTCTTTGCGTTTCGCACTAGAGTTGGTACCCAGACTCAGACTCAGTGGGTAATTTACCTATACCCAGACTCATGGGTTAGGTATAAATAATTGGCTTTACCCAACCCGCTGACTCATGAATACCCATTGTAATGGGGCACCCTCCGACTATAACTACTGTGGAGAAGTGCCAGGAGAATCGGGACCCCTTATGGTATCACAATAAAGAAGAAAAGAATTGAAGCCTCGCAAGGTCCAAACGATGGTCACCAAGGATAGGGTTTTCAGTCACCAGAGACAGGGTTTCAAGTCACCAGGGACAGGGGTCCACTCACCAGGGACAGAAATTCCAATCACTGGGGACAGGGTTTCCAGTCACCAGTACAAGGTGCACTGCTCTCGACCCAGTCGATTGAGTCCAAGAAATCCCGGGCCTAAGTGAAGAATATCCACTCGTGGGCCCCCATGTCCCTCCACACAAGGACCAAGTCTATAAGTTTTCTGCTTCTAACGAGGAGAAAGACCAGCCAAGCCGACAAGTACAGCCAAGGTGAGACCCAAGGTTGACACCATACGGTATCGGGGTACCCCCTCCGTAAGTCGGCATCCGGCGCTGTGTGTTTGTATATCTCTTTCTTCAGTTAAGAATATACTCCACCACACTACCCATCACTGCACGCAAAAAACTGGAAACAGCCTCCGCGACGCAATTAGGTGTTTGATTCAAGTTTGTTGCGCGATTCGCTTAGGCGACCGACAACGGTTGGTACAGCGCTTCGGTGCCGATCAACACCACCGCCAGCGGAGGTAAGACGGCCAAACCGCTTCCTCACGCTGCTCGATGTTGTGTGCTAGTATCACGTGACAGCTTCTTTTTTTAAAATGCCTGTCTACATGATGGCAGTGTAAGCAGACTATATATACCAGATAGCACTTCGTGGTCCGTTCAGAGACCAACGACACGTCTACTATGAAACCATAATATATGGTACGACATCACGCGTCGCGTGATGATTTCTGCCATCTGGGTGACTTCGAATGGCAGGCGATACAGCGTCTTCCATTGTGATCTCTTTGAGTGGAGATGAACAGCTTGAAAACATCGCCAAGTACATTCAGCATGGCGCTGACGAAGCTTCAAGAATGCTTACCTCGCTTAAGCTGCAAGGTTCTTTACAGGCTGACCTGTTAATAGAGTTACGCGCTCAACAAGATGACTTGCTAGAACCAAAAGGTTCTCACTAGTAAGCTAAATAGATTACAAGATCGAATTGTAGCGGAACAAGAAAGCGCTTTTAGTTAACTCGTACATATAACTCTTTTTATATTTTGTTGCGCAGTATTTGTGAATATGTTCCCTATCTCATTGAACCGCTCACATGGAAGTCAATTTACTATTGGCAAATGTTTGGTGTAACACACAAAATAATAAACCAATAATTAAATGACGCGCAGTATCCTCTACTCGGATGCTGACCTATGCCTACTTATGTTATTATGTAATTTTCCTATAACTACCTATGCAATAGATTTTCCCATTACATCACCCATCACCCATACCCCTCTCTTTTAGTTGCGCTTACCTTCACGTAAGCGCGAAACGCAGAATGTTCAATCTTTACCAACGGCATAACTTCGAAGCTGCTCAGTCAGACATACTGAGTAGCATGGACCCTGGCCGTCCACGAACCGATATTTCTGACCACCAGAACTGGAAACACTAGGCGACGATCCAAAAAGTGCAGGCACAACAGGTTACGATGGCCGTAGCTTGTATATGTTCTTGAAGGTGCTGTCGAACCTGATTCACTTATGATAATAAAGGACCTCTTCGCGCGATACCGCACAGTGATAGGCAAAGCGACGAACAACGCGTATACCGACGATACGTTGCAAAGATCTTGGTGTACCTTCATTAGACGCTGGAGCGCGAGTAGACTTAATAATGTCCGTCGCGCACTGGCTGAAGGGTCGAGAGGGAACGCATGATCGACACGCTATTGGCGACCGCCGACTATCTATATCATTACTTGTGAAGAGTATCGCATTTGTTACGCTCGCGTTCGTGAGGATATCCCATGTAGAACATGGGCAGACCGCGTCCGGTTCGGCAGGAATAGAGTGACTTAGTGTGCGCACGGAGGCGTCCGAGCATATCCGACTATGGCCGTTCGTGATGAGAAGAGAATCCCGGATCTCTAAGTGTCTGAGCTGCGGCGAGCAAGAGCGCGTCCTTACGATCGCCGTGGGCGTCCACGTATCCGAGGTCGTTGAACGTATCATCCATATGCTCCCGAGACTTAAAATAGGTTTGAAGTCGATCAAGAGCTCATCGTATCTTCGTTGCTCGCGAGCATTTCGGCTCGCGATATAGGAGATGGAACCGGATGCGTCAGTCTCGATCACCGTCTTTCTACAACACTCATAGTTCTAGACCGCGTTTGGGGTATCTTGAGTCTGTTGTGAAGTGTTGTTTTTGCGATATGGAGGCCCTATAATCCAGTTAGATTTGGATTATAGACCGTGGGACAGGTACTATAATCCAGTTGGATTTGGAGTATAGACCGTGGGACAGGTACAGGAGACCAGAGAGACAGGTGCCTCGAAGGGGAGCGACCGTTGGCGGCGAACAATCCACAGGATCCACAGAAGAATATCAGTATCAGAGTACCGGTTAACCGGTAGCGAAGGGAGTGGACCATGGTCTTTCATTGATCGACCCGGCCCCTCGTTGGTAGGCCCAGGCACCTCATCGGTCGACCTGGGTCCCTCATTCGTCGACCCGGTCTCTCGCTGGTAGACCTGGGTCCCTCGTTGATCGACCCGGTCCCTCGTTGATCGACCCGGTCCCTCGTTGGTAGACCTGGGTACCTCATTGGTCGACCCGGTCCCTCGTTGGTCTACCACGGCCCCTCGGGGTTCAGCCACTCCTGAACAGTTACCGCAAGGATCAGACCAGTCGACTCAAGGAATCAGAGATTCAGACAAGGATAGAGTAAAGGAGTTAAAAGGATAGGACTATATTAAATACTACTCAATTTGCGATCTACGTGGCACGACTCCGTCACCCAAGAAGAACTTGCTCTAAGCTACTCGCTGTTCCGGGAAGTAATATATTTTGTCCCCCCGTCGAAGACAGTTGTGTAGCAAAGATCAAGTGCGAATAGAGCTCCAGGATATATTTGGCCTGTTAGCTCGTTCGAGTAGCAACACCCCCCAAGACCCTCTATCGGAAGCGGTCTCCCTTACCTCACGGTCCGGGAGAAAAGTAAAGGTCAGGTGGCTAATACCCCTGAAACACGAAGGAAAAGGCCATAGATAAGCTCCCTGAAGAATTTGGCTGTAAGCTCACTCTCGACAAGGTCTATCGAGTGTCTACCTACCGGCCCACTGAGTGAAGCATATCCACTCGAGGCCCCCCAGGTCTACCTCCCTCAAGGCAGACGTCTACATCCTCACCAAGTCTTCCGAAGAGTGCAACCCGCCAGCCGACGGGTACACAAGGTGAGAAGAAGGTCCATACGCGGCATCGGGGTACCCCCTCCGACAGTCGGCCGTCCGGCACAGTTAGTGGTTTGGGGTCTCATACAATTTTGAGAACCCGCTCCACCACAATGGTGCGCGTGCCCGGATCCCCGAAAGACGCGGGATTTCACCGCGAGTCCCAAGACGATAAAGATGTTCATGTCAAGAAGGAGCACAAGACCGAGGAGCCACTGAATGACCGATCGCCATTGACCCAAGAAGAATAAAACAAAGGATCGAAGGACCGACCGGGCCTTGGGAGGGGCCCGGTCAACATGGTCGAAGTTAAAATTATTGAAGATAAACCTATATACCCTCCCTATGTCCTCGTAGAGGACACCTTGGGCCATGACGCCTATCATGATTCAGAGGACCATCATCTGACGGTGAAAACCGAGAGGCTAAGGTCCCCGAACAAACATAAAACAAAGATCGAGCAATCCAAGCCGACAAAATTCAGGATGTAGACACCCGAAAACAGACCCCGAGAAGTCAGGACTGGCATCATGGTCAGACGCTGACGTCACGAAGGCCTACCACCAACGCAAGCTGAACGCGTTCCTGGAGAGCGACCCTTCGCGAATACCCTGGAGATCCGGCAGCTGGGTCAACTTACTAGGCCGGTGTCGACCCTATCACGGCTGCAGACCGTCACGGACGTGATCACTGCGCTGGGCACCAATCTTTGTGAAGCGAACATGGTCGCAGGGCGGTTCGACCAGGACGACCTGCTGTCCTTGGGATTCGACAGAAACACAAATACGTTAGAGCATATACATAAGCGTCTGTCGATCCTAGTTGGTACCACGCCATCAAAGGAACACCTACCTCTGACTACACCCACACAAACACGGTCCAGGGACAGCCCGATGACGCCTCAGGAAATCGCGGTCCACCCTCACAGGTACGGAGCCGCCGGCCCCCAGGGCGACGCATACCCCATTCCAACACCTGACGGCAAGCGGCCAGAGAGAAGCAGCTCCGTGGTCCCCAGGATCGTCCTCAACTGGGTCGGTCACTAGGATGCCCCTAGGCACTACTGGAGCAGCGCTGCTCCAGGCTCGAGCGTGCAGCGGGGGATCCACTTGGTCTCGAAACGGCGACGCGTGGCAAGAATAAAAATCATTCCGATTTTCAGCCAATGGGAAACCAACACGAGAAAAAGTTGGAATTTGCTCTGCCCCGTGACGAAGATGCTGGGGGGGGAAGGACCTACCTACCCGGTAGGTGATCTGCAGACCCTCTTCGACGCGGCGATGGCAAGATTTTTGAATGAACGCCAACTACCGCGGGCACACCCTAACGGGAGTGTAGCAGGAGGAAGACCAGAGGCGCAAAGGACGACCGCTCACCATGACCCGAATCCAGGCATACAAATGCCAAGAGGTCATACGATGACCGACGTCGATATGGAATCCGTCGGTTCCTGTGAGTTCGTTCCTGACAACATGGATTTAAGAGGACCTCGTCGATGATGGCGAACGCAGCGTTGGGACAGATGCCTACTATGGTCCCTCGCATCAAACTCTCGGCGACCTCGGATCTTAAAGAATTTCATGGAAGAGTCCAAGACGAAGACAGAGCGCGCAGCTGGGTGTCGACGGTCAAGACAGCATTCATAAGAGACCAAGCACCAGATGATGAACGATGTCTCGTTTTTGGAGGATTGCTGACTGGACCGGCACAGAATTGGTACCGTCAACTGGGTCGCTCAGTCCGAGGAAACTGGAAGGACTTAATCCAAGAGTTCATGATTCGTTTCTGTGGTACGGGGGTGCCTGTCGCCCTTCAGTACTAACATGCGAAGAAAAGTTCTGGAAGAGACCCCGCTGGATTATCTGTACCGCCTGAATGTGCTTGGACTCAGGGCGAAGATGAAGATTGAGGATGGGTCGCCAAAGGTTCAGAAGGATCATGTCGATCACTACATTTTGACGGTGGACGACCCGGAGATAGCAGACAAGTTGACTATGTTGCGTCTGGAGAATGTGGAAGAATTGGAGGAAGTATTGACAGCATGTCAGCGGACGAAGGCACGACGAGGCAAGATGTTGTTTGGATCAAACAAGTTTCGTCAGAAGGCACCGGCACTACCATACAGGCCGAGAGATATGAACTGCCGCTCTAAACATGCAGTTCGGGCGTCTCGAGCTCTGAAGACTCCAGCCTAGACTCTTCGGAGAACGAAGGAGATCTAAGACGAGTCTACCTTATGGAGAAAGAAGCAAGGAGGGACCCAGGTGTGAGGTTCTCAAAGAATCTGCCGACTAGAGAGGACGACCAACATCGCCAGGCAGTAGACCAGCGACACGGCCCATCATCAGCTACCCCAAACACGAGATGTGCATATTGCGGGTCCAAGAAACATGGAAATCTGAATTGCTGAAAAAGATTGACCTGCGACCGCTGTGGAAGGAAGGGTCACCCGTCTGATCGCTGCCTGTTTGTATGCCGGGGTTGTGGAGAGATTCACGAGATTGGGAAGTGCCAGATGGAGGAGTTCTACAATTTGTTCCGTCAATGGTACAACCCAGCCAAGCATGCAGGGATGATCCCGGAGAAACTCGAGAAGATGGCAAATTAGGACGCTCGCCAGGTTTGAATCTGGTACGAGCCGAGCGTTCTAATTGCTGCATCTTTGCATATGTGGAGAAACAGCCCAAGGAGGAGACGGGTATTCCAGTTAAGATTGGAAATATATCGAAGATTGGAAATTACCCTGTGGTCCATGTTGCTTCTTTGAATGAACCTAATGATTTTGTTTGAGAAAGTTCAGTAATGGAGTTGAACTTATTGCCAGGCGAGTCTAGGGGGTGCTGGAAATACCACGCTCCTACTAAATGGTTCAGGTAAGCGAAAGCCTCTGGAAAGGTCAACAACGACCATGCAAATTTGTTGTTCGATACTGGTGCCGAGATATCCATTATGGATATCGCCTTTGCTCGTAAGGTAGGCTGCCAAATTGATGAAAGTGAACGAAAAGGATGTATTGGCATTGGGGAAGCCGTATACACCACGGATGGGCGCACTCGCATCAAGGTCACTCTGAATGGGAACTTAATGTACATCTTAAAGGTGTGGGTAGGACCTATGGTAGAACAGGATGCAATTTTGGGGATGGACTTCATGGTCCCAGCCGGTATCCGGTTAGACTTGGCCGACGGAACTCTCTGCCTCCCCGATGAAGATAGAGTACAATTGACCGGGCGAAGGACACTGTATAATACTCGAGTATCGGATGTGAAATTGGGTCGGTATGTACAGATACCCGTTGGAGAATGTGCGGAAGTGCCTTTCCAAAGGTCGACCTCAGAACAGTGGAAATTGTGGGTCACGAGAGGCGAACGATGGGTGACCACCATGATACAAGGGATAGGGCGTCGACCGATTTTGAGGATAACCAATGTCAGCCCTCGCCCCTTAACATTGCATGAAGATACCAAGGTAGGTATGTGGTTGACTAGGGAGCAAGTTCCAAGAACGCAAGGGTTTGTCATCGGTAGGCTCTCGAAGATATGCGGAATGGCTAAATCTGGCTTATGAATCTACCACTGACCAAGACGACTCATCAGGTCGACCCAACGGAAGAGGAGGAGGGGCCACTAGTGGAGAGACCAGAGTATAAGATTATGTCGCGCTTTTGACAGCGACCGACGGCCCCAGCCCCAATGATAAATATGACGCACCAACCGGTACCCGACAGAGAAGAACAACCGTGCGAAGAGGAGGTAAATTGGATAGAAGAGGTCCTTTCAGGAGCGGAGTGTATTTAAGAAGACCTACAGGCAGTGACCACCACCAATTAGAAGGAGGCCAAACTGGTAGACTTGTTACAGGCAGATGAACAGGTGTGTTCTTTCGAGAGTGGGGAACTTTGGGCCGAGGACATAAGACAAGGATGGGCGGTCATACCAGAAGTGGACCCCTCATCCCAAGGTATTGAGTTAGAAGATATACAGATTCCTGATACAGATGAGGGGAACACTCCTGGAGAGGTGGACCGGTTACGACAAATAATATAGAAGAAACGACATCTACTGATGGGCAAAGGTAACGCCTTACCTCCGGCCGCCCGAGGAGCGATATGCGATATCGATGTGGGGAAAGCAAGGCCGATCGCGCAACGCGTACGGAAGGTATCCCCTCAATTCAGAGAGAAGTTGGACGACCTGATCAAGGGACTGTTATCGGCAAAGATCATTCAGCCTTCCATCTCGCCATGGGCCATCCCAATTGTGAATATCGTGAAGAAGAATGGGGTCGATATTCGATTGTGTATCGATAATCGGTTGGTGAATGATCTCACCCAGCTTATGGTATACTCTATGCCGTTGATTAACGAATTACCGGAGGGCCTGGACGGAGCTTTGTGGTACTGTTCTCTTGACATGGTAAGTGTTTTTTGGGTCGTCAGTATGACTGAAAGGGCGAGACTAGTCTCGGCGTTTGTCACGCCATTAAGATTTTTTGAATGGCTTCGGATGCCTTTTGGGCTTGAGAATGCGCCCCAAATATATCAAAGGTAGTTGGATAATGCGTTAAATGGATTTTTATAGATTTCGCTAAGGGCTGCCACAGAGGAAACAGAGAATTTGTTTGCAACAGGGGAACCAGATGCAAAATCGGGCCTCTCTGTATTGGGTCGACGATCATACATTGACGATAAACTTGTTTCTGCCGAGTCGTGGGACGTATTATGCCAGAAAGTGGAGCAGCTGCTAGACGTGTGTGACTATTGGAATTTGTCGGTCAGTGCCGTCGAGAGTACGTGGGGGTGTCGGAAGGTCGAGTATCTTGGACATCGAGTTTCCAAGGAAGGTCTACAGGCCCACCCAAAGGATCTTCAGTCTTTGGTTATACTACCTTTACCGACAACGCTGAAGGCTATGCATCCCTTTTTAGGAAGCCTTAATTACTACAGCAGGTACATCGAAGATTATGCCGTATACGCGTCAAATCTTTATGGCCTGAGAGAGGTGTATTTATACGCTTAAAGGTGCCAATGGAAGGCTAACGGTGAAGTGGAGGCCCAGGAAGACGACGAAGAAAAATGGTCGAAGGTAAAAGTAGCGTTTGCCATGCTCAAGAACAAGATTGCTACGGCGCCCATCCTACGACATTTCGACCCAGCTAGAGAGGGGGCAATATTTGTCTTCACAAGTGAATGGGCCCACTCGGCGTCATTGGTGCAGAAATACGATGGCCTTCTTATGTCGTTTATCTTCACGAGCCGAACCCTCAAGTCAATTGAGCTGAACTATAGCACAGTATAAACGGAAGTGCTGGCGTTGTTACGAATATTCAAAACTTGCTTCACGATGTTGGTCACCCGACCTCTCAAGGTTCTGACTAGGCATTTTACACTAGCCTGGCTAGTGAAGTCTTCGGAGTTGCAAGGTCGCTTGGGATTTTGGGCCGCTCTCTTGTCCCAGTGGACTTTAGAGATTTTGAAATGCAAGAAAGGCGAGGACCAGGTACTGGGGGCGTTAGCTGCCAGTATTACGCCTCGAGAGAATGTAAACTCAATTCTGTCATTAATTTCTCCCAAGAAGCAATTTAGGCAGACGGTCGACCTACCGACGCCCACAGTGGAACCAAATGAAGAACTGTATGTGATGTGTTTCGATGGTTCATCCCGGGTGAAGCAAGGGGGAGGCGCCTGCAGCGCTATTGTGTGGAGACTCCCTGCATGGACTATACTTGCAGCTGCATCAAAATATCTCGACAAGTCTACGGTGAATGAAGCTGAATATGAGGGCATGTTACTGGGTTTTGACCTGTTGGAGCCAATGGAGCGATGGCGTTTGATTATTTGTGGAGACTCCAATCTGGTTATACGACAGATGCGTGGAGAGATTGAATGCAAAGCTTCAGGTTTATCCCCGTTGCGGGCCAAGGCGTTGAGTAAGCTCCAGTCGTGGCCCACCCATGCTGTCCTACACGTGAAACGACACTGGAATCAGAGCGCAGCCCAGTTGGCAAGTGCAGCTTTACATCAGCAACAAGGGGTCGAGTCGATACCAAGAGGAGAGTGCTCAAGTCTAGAAACAATCAATCGGCTGCCAGAGGTGTTGGTTCCTAGAGACCGGGGTCAGTCGGTCAAGGTATCTACGGTGACGAGATCACGGCTCCCCGTAAAAATATCGGGAGAGGTCATGCAAGAAGATGTGGTACAACAACTCCTTATGGATAGGATCCGAGATGCACAAGAAGAGGAGAGCTGGGTACGCGAGTTGAAGGAATATTTGAATGGAGACTGGAAGGACTTGTCAGTGGAATCGGCCCGAACTTGCAGCAAATTGTCGGAAGACTACGAGATAAGTGAAGAAGGACTGCTGGTGTACTGCCCCGGCCAGAGAATCAAGGGAGGCGACCGAGACATAACTGCCAGATTGGTGATACCCGAGAGTCTCCAAGCCGACGTCCTCCATCATTATCATACGAGTTTGGAAGGCGGTCATCAGGGAATCGGGCGTACCTATCATCGGATTCGACGATATTGTCATTGGAGGGGTCTGTTCCGGAGTGTCCAGAAATATGTGGGTCAGTGTATGATTTGTGAGACTGAAAAAGGGAGGCCCACTTTACAAAGGAAGTCCTCGGGGAATGTTGAAGCGACGTACCCTTTCCGAATTATCGCGATGGACCACATACCATCTCTCCCCAAGTCACATAAAGGAAATACGGAACTAATGATCTGGGTCGACCTGTTCACAGGTTATGTGATGGCTAAAGCAAGTGCGTCACGGACGGCCCAGACAGTAGCTGAGGGATATGAAGAATGCGTTTTTCGCCGTTTTGGCGCCAGTGAGACGATCCGTCATGATCGGGAACCGGGGTTTATGTCGGACTTCTTCCAAGCCTTCAGTCGCATGGTGGGTCAACGTCAGAGAGCGACCATGGCCTACCGACCTCAAGCGAACGGCACTGCGAAGAGGATGGCCTAGACTCGAACGAGATCGCTCAAGATGTACGTGACCGACGTGGAACAGCGAGACTGAGATGAATACGCGGAACGTTCAACGTTCGCGTTAAACACGGCTCAAGACAGAGTAGGGGAAGAAACACCGTTCTATCTGGTTTATGGATGGGATGATAGGACCACTCTTGAGACGATGTTACCGGTGGTAATCACTCGACGCCGAGAATCAGGACCTCGGAGATGGAGATATCGGATTCAAAGTCACTATCAGCGGGCGAGAGACCAAGTCAACGAGAAGCTACGAGCGGCTAATCAGGCTCGGGTGCAAGCGCATAATGAAGGGGTAGTCGGCCACGTAATTCAGCCAGGGTCCCGGGTATGGCTATACTTAGACCGGGTGAAGGAGGGGTATACCAAAAAATTGGCCCACCTCTGGCACGGACCGTTCCGAGTCCGGGAACTAGTCGGAGAGCATGCAGTACGTCTGGAGTTACGAGGTACAGAATACAGACTATTCCCAATCGTGCACATCTCAAAGCTCAAGCCCGTCAGAGAGTTCCCCGATCGACCTAACAGCGAGCTGAAAGTGGATGGAACGGATCGAGTCGACTTCGACGAATGTCTGCTACCAGAAGACAGCTGAGTGCGGAAATTGGAAGAAGGCGATTATGAAGTCGAAGAAATTTTGGAGATCCGCACTGATAAAAAACTATATATATATACGGTATGGAAGGCACCAACGAGAATTCCTCGTGCAATGGAAGGGACACCCTGACCCCTTGTGGGTGGACGAAGTAGATCTAAATTGTGGAAATTTACTTCGAGACTTCGAGCACAAGAAGACAAGTCATAACCGCTTCGAAGTAATGCAAAGCCATGATAAGTAGCGGACTGTACCAAGATCCCTAAGAGGTAGACTTGGTCCCTCAGTGGTAGGCGCAGACCCTCATTGGTAGACCTAATTCGCCGCTGGTCGACCTGGTCCCTCGTAGGTAGACCTGGGTCTCCTATGGGGAGACCTCGACCTTTCACGAGTCCGATGTATAGAAGAATGAAGAACAAAGAGGGAAGACTGACAAGATCACCTGGAAACAGAGGGAAGTAGAGCAGAGGAGATGGAAGATGGACAGACGCATAAAATTACGGTCGAAGAGAACGATGATTCGTGTTCAAAGGAGGACCTAAACGAGGGCTCAAACTTACCCTTAAGGCGTGGGACTAAAGCTCCAGGATTGGTACGGAAGACAACCAATATTAGGTAAGCTACGGCCACGCGGAATCCGACACCCGAAGGGCCTCGAGCAGGTCGACTGGGTCCGACTCCTCCTCACGACCAAGGTATCAGTAAACTTCACGGTGGGTTCGAGGAAGTTGACGGAAGAAGAGGTCCAGGAAGATGTCAAGATCGCAGCGGCCCTTGCTCATCTCAACGAAAATATGGTCGACCACCTCCCGCCACGCTCGAGTCGCCCGACTCCGACGCTTCTTCCGCGCGTTGTAATATGACGCGAGGAAAGAGTTCGCGCGCGCTTGGTCCTTGGAGATCCACAGGCAGTGGGTCGCCTCCCAGAGTACTTGGCTATGCTCTTCGTCAAACCGATTGTAAACCGCCGCTAACTGGTCGAGCCAGCCAACAGGCTGGAAGGAAACGGGTTGAATGGGAACACGAGCTTCTACTTAAGGTTCCGCCGCCAGAAATCTCTGGATCATCGGAGGGTTCACCAAAGACTTCATCCATTTGGAAGGGCGGTCGAGCTTTCCGTCCGGAGGACCGAACCAACCCCAAGGTAGATCCAGCTGGTCGACCAAGTCTTTTAGAGTCATTGTTACAATGCACCAAAAATTGACCAGGTCGACCGGCCAAGGCGCCACTTCCGCGTCAGAGAAGGTCTTCAGCTGCAAGTACCCTGGGACGATGGCATCCTTGGGGAGCAAGCAAGAGGTGATCGAAAGAAGCGAATTGTTGTCCGCAACCGTGGGCGCGCTCTTATCCTTCTCTGCAGACGACTCAGTCTCCGAGTCCGACGTCCCGAACATCGCTCGTGTCAGCGGGAGGCCGGAAGCTGAGATGGCCCTCAATGGGGGAGTGGACGTCGGCGGAAGACGTGAAGAAGTTGCACTGGTGGGGCGCCGACCGGAAGAACGAGACTTGTTCGAAGCGTCTCGCTGCCGTCGCTGAGGTCGTCGTCCAAAGACTCCAGCATGAAAGGAGAGCGGCCACCAGAGACTTCCGACAGCGTTGTCGGGCCTCGAAGACTTGTAAACTTTGGCAGGCGCACGGGGTGACGGCCGCCTGTATTGTTTATTAAGAGCTTTCGCCGGCCTCGAGGGGGAACATACGGCCGGGGGCGAAGCTGACGAAGTAGGTGCTGGTCCCGGAGGTGGCCCATCGGAAAAATCGACGTGATCAAGCTCTGCAGCAAGAAGCGAGTAACGGCTCCGAATGTGGTCGATCTTCCATCGCAGCCGATCCACCAGTGCTGTCTAGCGCTACAGAGCTTCGCGGAGTTGGACCACCAGCCGGGAATTGTCGCGTAACGTCTCTTCCAAACGCTCACAATGGGTGGACAATAAGGTGGCCGAAGAGGGAACGACACCTAGCCGACCCTCGCAGTCCTATATGCGGCGAGATTGCGCGTCCACGAGAGCTTGCAGTTCTGTAGAGCTACACGCACGTCGACTGGCGCGGCTGAGCAAGTGCAGGGGGCGGCTATTGTGAAGTGTTGTTTTTGCGATATGGAGGCCCTATAATCCAGTTAGATTTGGATTATAGACCGTGGGACAGGTACTATAATCCAGTTGGATTTGGAGTATAGACCGTGGGACAGGTACAGGAGACCAGAGAGACAGGTGCCTCGAAGGGGAGCGACCGTTGGCGGCGAACAATCCACAGGATCCACAGAAGAATATCAGTATCAGAGTACCGGTTAACCGGTAGCGAAGGGAGTGGACCATGGTCTTTCATTGATCGACCCGGCCCCTCGTTGGTAGGCCCAGGCACCTCATCGGTCGACCTGGGTCCCTCATTCGTCGACCCGGTCTCTCGCTGGTAGACCTGGGTCCCTCGTTGATCGACCCGGTCCCTCGTTGATCGACCCGGTCCCTCGTTGGTAGACCCGGTCCTTCGTTGGTAGACCTGGGTCCCTCATTGATCGACCCGGTCCCTCGTTGGTTTACCACGGCCCCTCGGGGTTCAGCCACTCCTGAACAGTTACCGCAAGGATCAGACCAGTCGACTCAAGGAATCAGAGATTCAGACAAGGATAGAGTAAAGGAGTTAAAAGGATAGGACTATATTAAATACTACTCAATTTGCGATCTACGTGGCACGACCCTCCCCAAGAAGAACTTGCTCTAAGCTACTCGCTGTTCCGGGAAGTAATATATTTTGTCCCCCCGTCGAAGACAGTTGTGTAGCAAAGATCAAGTGCGAATAGAGCTCCAGGATATATTTGGCCTGTTAGCTCGTTCGAGTAGCAACACCCCCCAAGACCCTCTATCGGAAGCGGTCTCCCTTACCTCACGGTCCGGGAGAAAAGTAAAGGTCAGGTGGCTAATACCCCTGAAACACGAAGGAAAAGGCCATAGATAAGCTCCCTGAAGAATTTGGCTGTAAGCTCACTCTCGACAAGGTCTATCGAGTGTCTACCTACCGGCCCACTGAGTGAAGCATATCCACTCGAGGCCCCCAGGTCTACCTCCCTCAAGGCAGACGTCTACATCCTCACCAAGTCTTCCGAAGAGTGCAACCCGCCAGCCAACGGGTACACAAGGTGAGAAGAAGGTCCATACGCGGCATCGGGGTACCCCCTCCGACAGTCGGCCGTCCGGCAAAGTGAGTGGTTTGGGGTCTCATCATACAATTTTGAGAGCCCACAGCATTGTTGATTGCAAACTCTGCTTGTGGAAGAAACGAACTCCATGACGAGAATGATGTTGCATAACTGCGCAAGACATCTTCGATCACTCTTTTCATA
>CANTFK010000333.1:0-206059 GCA_947646735.1 Peronospora farinosa
GCAGTGTCAAGAGCGCATAAGAGTGTCGGACGGTCGATTTCTTTAAACATCGGGTGTCCAAGGAGGAACTAGAGGCCCACCCAAAGGACCTTCAGTCTTTGGTCGACCTACCTTTACCGACAACGCTGAAGGCTATGCAATCATTTCTTGGAAGCTTGAATTACTACAACAGATATATCATAGATTATGCCGTATACGCGTCGATCCTCTATGAACTGAGAGAGGTGAGTTTCCACGCGTGGAGGTGCAAATTGAAGGCTAACGATGAAGTGGCGGCTCAGGAAGACGACGAAGAAAAATGGTCGAAGGTACAAGTAGCGTTTGCGATGCTCAAGAACAAGATTGCTACGGCGCCCATTCTACGACATTTGACCCGGCTAGAGAGGCAGTTATTATTGTCTACGCAAGTGAATGGGCCATCTCGGCGTCGTTGGTGCAGAATTACGACGGCCTGTACATGCCAGTAATGTTTACAAGCCGAACCCTCAAGTCAAACGAGGTGAACTATAGCACAGTGGAAAAGGAAGTGCTGGCGTTGTTACGAATATAGGAGACTTGTATCGCGATGTTGTTCACCCGACCCCTCAAGGTTCTGCCGAGACATTCTACGTAGTGAAGTCTTCGGGGCTGCAAGGTCGCTTGGTAAATTGGGCCTCTCTTTTGTCCCAGTGGAATTTAGAGATTGTGAAATGCAAGAAAGGCGAAGACCAGTTTCTGGGGGCGTGGTAGCCATAATTACGCCTCGAGAGAATGTAGACTCAATTCTGTCGTCAATTGCTCCCAAGAAGCAATCCAGGCAAGTGGTCGACCTACCGACGCCCACAGTGGAACTAAATGAAGAACTGTATGTGATGAGTTTCGATGGGTCGGCCCGGGTGAAGCAAGAGGGAGGTGCTTGCAGCGCTATTGTGTGGAGACTCCCTGCATGGACTATAGTCGCAGCTGCATCGAAATATCTCGACAAGTCTACGGTGAATGAAGCTGAATATGAGGGCATGTTACTGGGCTTTGACATTTTGGAGCCAATAGAGCGACGGCGTTTGATTATTTGTGAAGACTCCAATTTGGTTGCAAGACAGATGCGTGGAGAGATTGAATGCAAAGCTTCAGGTTTATCCCCGTTGCGGGCCAAGGCGTTGAGTAAGCTCCAGTCGTGCCCCTCCCATGCAGTCTTACACGTGAGACGAGACTGGAATCAGAGAGCGGACCAGTTGGCCAGTGCGGCTTTACACCAGCAGCAAAGGGGCCGAGTCGATATCGAAAGGAGAGTGGCCAGGTATAGAAGCGATCAATCGGATGCCCGAGGTGTTGGTCCCTAGAGACCGGGTTCAGTCTGTCAAGGTATCCGCGGTGACGAGGTCACGTTCCCCCGTCAGAATATCTGGAGCAGTCATGCAAAAGATGTGATACACAACTCCCAATGGACCGGATCCGAGATGCGCAAGAAGAAAAGAGCTGGGTACGAGAGTTGAAGGCATATTTGAAGAAAGATTGGAATGACCTGTCTGTGGAATCGGCCCGAACTTGCAGCAAAATGTCTGGAGACTACGAGATAAGTGAAGAAGGACTGCTAGTGTACTTCCCCGGCCATAGAATCGAGGGAGACGACCGAGACATAACTGCCAGATTGGTGATAACTGAGAGTCTCCAAGCCGACGTCCTCCATCATTATCATAAGAGTTTGGAAGGCGGCCATCATAGAATCGGGCGTACTTATCATCGGATCCGACGATATTGTCATTGGAGGGGTCTGTTCCGGAGTGTCCAGAAATATGTGGGTCAGTGCATGGTTTGCGAGACTGGGAAAGGGAGGCCCACTTTACAAGGGAAGTCTCCGGGGAATGTTGAAGCGACGTACCCCTTCCAAATTATCGCGATGGACCACATACCATCTCTCCCCAAGTCGCATAAAGGAAATACGGAACTACTGATCTGGGTCGACTTGTTCACAGGTTATGTGATGGCTAAAGCAAGTGCGTCACAGACAGCCCAGACAGTAGCTGAAGGATATGAAGAATGCGTTTTGCGCCGTTTTGGTGCCAGTGAGACGATCCGTCACGATCGGGAACCGGGGTTTATGTCGGACTTCTTCCGAGCGTTCAGTCGTATGGTGGGTCAACGTCAGAGAGCGACCATGGCCTACCGATCTCAAGCGAACGACACTGCGGAGAGAATGGTCCAGACTCTAACAAGATCGCTCAAGATGTACGTAGCCGACGTGGGACAGCGAGACTGGGATGAATACGCGGAACGATTAACGTTCGCGTTAAACACGGCTCAAGACAGAGTACGGGAGGAAACACCGTTCTATCTGGTCCATGGATGGGATGCTAGGATCACTCTTGAGACTATGTTACCGGTGGTGAACACTCGACGTCGAGAATCAGGACCTCGGAGATGGAGATATCGGATTTAGAGTCACTATCAGCGAGCAAGAGACCAAGTCAACGAGAACTTACGGTGGGATAGTCAGGCTTGGGTGCAAGCGCATAATGAAGGGATAGTCGGCCACGAAATTCAGCCAGGGCCCCGGGTATAGCTATACTTAGACCGGGTGAAATAAGGGTATGCCAAGAAATTGGCCCACCTCTGGCACGAACCGTTCCGAGTCCGGGAATTGGCCGGAGATCATGCAGCACGTTTGGAACTACGAGGCACAGAATACAGAATATTTCCAATCGTGCACATTTCCAAGCTCAAGCCCGTCAGAGAGTTCTCCGATCGATCTAGCAGCAAACTAGAAATAGACAGAGCAGACCGGGTTGACTTCGACGAATGTCTTTTAAAAGAAGATAGCTGGGTGCTGGAATTGGAAGAAGGCGAGTATGAGATCGAAGAAATATTGGAGAGTCGTACAGGTAAGAAAACTCGGTATGGACGGCAACAACGAGAATTCCTCGTGCAATGAAAAGGACACCCTGATCCCACGTGCGTGGACGAAGCGGATCTACATTGTGGATCCTTACTACAAGATTTCGAGCGCAAGAAGACAAGCCATAACCGCTTCGAAGTAATACAAAGCCATGAGAACTAGCGGACTGTACCAAGGTCCCTGGAAGGTAGACCATGGTCTCTCATTAGGAGATCCGGGTCCCTCATTGGTAGACCTGGTCCCTCAGTGGTAGGCTCGGTCCCTCGTTGGTAGACCTGGGTTTTGCGATGGGAGGACCTTGACTCTTCACGAATTCGAGGTTTAGAATAATGAAGAACGAAGAAAGAAGACTGAAAATATCATTTGGAAACAGAAGGAAGTATGGCGAAGGAGATGGAAGATGGACAGACGCACAGAAAATAGGATCGAAGAGAACGAAGATTCGTGTTCAAAGGAAGACCTAAGAGGGCGGGCTAAAGTTACCCTTGAGGCGTGGGACTAAAGTTCCAGGATTAGGCACGGAAGGCAACCGATGATGGGTGATACACGGCCACGCGGAATCCGACACCTGAAGGGCCTCTAGCAGGTAGGCTGGATCTGATCCCTCCTCACGACCAGGGTACCAGTAAACTACATGACGGGTTCGAGGAAGATGTCGGGAGAAGGGGTCCAGGAAAATGTCGAGATTGCAGCGGCCCTTACTCATCTCAACGAAGATAAAGTCGACCACCTCCCGCCACGCTCGAGTCGCCCGACTCCGACGCTTCTTCCGCGCGTTGTAATATGACGCAAGAAAATAGTTCGCTCGCGCTTGTTCTTTGAAGATCCACAGGCAGTGGGTAGCCTCCCAGAGCGCTTGGCTATGCTCTTCGTCAAACTGTGTGTAGACCGCCGCCGACTGGGCGAACCAGCCGACAGGTCGAAAGGAAACGGGTGGAATCGGAACACGGTCTGCTACCCAATATTCAGCAGTCAGCAGTTTCTGGATCATTGGGGAGTTCACCAGTGACTTCTTTCACTTGGGAGGGCGTTCAAAGTTTGCGTCCGGTGGGCCGAACCACCCACAAGGTAGATCAAACTGGTAGACCAAGTCTTTTGGAGACATCGTCACAATGCACCAAGAGTTAATAAGGTCGACCGGCCAAGGTACCACTTCTGCGGCAGAGAAGGTCTTCAGCTGCATGTACCCAGGGATGATGTCATCCTTGGGGAGCGAACAAGAGTCGGTCTGGAGGGGTGGATCGTCGACCGCAACCGTGAGCGCGTCCTTTTCCTTCCCTGCGGTCGACTCAGTCTCCTAGCCAGAAGACCCGAACATCACTCGGGTCTTAAGGCTAGAGAGGCCTGCAGTAGAGATGGGTTTCAGGAGAGATGTAGGCGTTGGCAGAAGACTTGAGGAACTTGTAATCGTAGAACTTCGACCGGGCCGACCGAAGTGTCTCGCTGTCGTTGCTGAGGTCGTCTTCCAGAGACTCCAGCATGACGGGAGAACGGATGCCAGAGACCCCTGACAGCGGTATGCGGACGTTTCGGATCTCAGAGACTTGGTGGACTTGGCAGGCACGCGGGATGACTTTCGTCTGGACCGTTTCCCGAGAGCTTTCGACGGCTTCGAAGGTGGACATACGGCCGGGGGCGAAGCCGTCGAAGAGGAAGCTGGTCCCGGAGGTGAAGTCGGCGTGGTCGAGTTCTACTGCGAGAAGAGAGTAACGACTTCGACTGTTGTCGATCTTCCATCGTAGGCGTTCGACCAGTGCAGTATAGTGCTGAGGGGCCTCGCGGTGTTGGACCACCATCCGGGAGTTGTCGCGTAACTCCTCTTCTAGGCGATCACACCGGGTAGACAATAAGGTGGCGGAAGGGGGGACGAAACTTAATCGACTCTCGCAGTATTCTATGCGGCGAGATTGCGCGTCCACGTTAACTTTCAGTTCATGCAGAGCTACGCGCACGTCGACTGGCGCGTAAGATGGATTGTCGTCCATGGAGACCGAAGTGGCGGAAGTATCGGCCGACTTGGTGGGAGGAAAAGCGGTGGAGACAGGAGGGCTATCAACGGTGGAAGTCTCGGCGGAACTCAAAGGTGAAGAGACTGGCAAGTAGAGGTCGACCAAGGACGTCTATTCGAATGGAGGTTCAATCGAAGGTGCGGGGACGATCGAGGTCGGTTCTTTAGACGGTGGGTCAGAACCAGGTGAAGACATTGCTGAAACGACACGGATTAGATGCGAATATTGAAAAAAGGAAAGTAAAGGACTCACGTGACGGAAGAGGTAAAGACATGCGCGTGCTCAAACCGCTGTACGGCTGAGCAAGTGCAGGGGGCGGCTGTGGTGAAATGCTTGTTTTGAGATATGGAGACCCCTGAATCCAGTTGGATTCGGAGTATAAATCACCGTGTATCAGGGAAAAGAGACCAGAGAGGTAGGGGCCTTGTCAGGGAAGCGACCGTTGGCGGAATACAATTTGCAGGACCCACAAAAAGATAAATCAGCATCAGGGTATCGATTAACCGGTACCGAAGGAAGTCGACCCGGTCCCTCGTTGGTAGACCTGGGTCCCTCGTCGGACGACCTCGGCCCCTCGGGGTTCAGCCACTCCTGACCAGTTAATACAAGGTTCAGACCAGTCGACGCAAGGAATCAGATCGATGGCCACCTACCGGCCCGACGAGTGAAGCATATCCACTCGAGGCCCCACAGGTCTACCTCCCTCAAGGCAGACATCTACATCGTCACCAAGTCCTCCAAAGAGTGCAACCCGCCAGCCGACGGGTACACAAGGTGAGAGAAGGTCCATACGCGGCATCGGGGTGCCCCCTCCGACAGTCGGCAGTCCGGCACAGTGAGTGGTTTGGGGTGTCATCATACAATTTTGAGAACCCAATTCACTACAACATTGACATGCAAAACGACAGGTACACATTGACTGGTGTCGACAGGTATACCTTGTCTTCATATCTAGCAATTACCTGACTCAACCAAATATTTGAAAGTAAAGTGATGGTTCAATATACTATCCGCGTAGAATTCGCGCACCTATCCGTCGGAACGATAGGAAGCATCAGCAAGCTGCACACTAACTAAAAGTAGCATAAAAAGCTGTTTGACACCAATACTCAGTCCTTTTTAGAAAATCACACCTTTATATCCGGTCCGAGCGTACCTATTTGTCAAAACGACGGGCACACACTCAAGCGAAGCGCTGCGTTTTTTAAAGATGCCTATATATACTATCAGCGTAAGATTTGCGCGACATGTCCGCTGGAACGACGGGTGAACACCTTAGCAAATTGCTGCATTTAACATGCCTATATATACTACTTCGCACCGACGGAACGACGGGCTAGTATTAATAGTAATAATTTAATAGACACGAAAATAATTATATATTATGTCTTGTGAAAATTATACTAACAAATTTTCGACTAAAATAAAAAAAGTAAAAATATAATATATTTAGTACCCATAATTAAATTAATGTACTTAATAAAACTTACTAAAATACTTGCAGTATATTTAAACCAGCTTAATCTAAAAGGTAAAAATATTTTCTAACCTAAACGCATTAAATGATCCTAACGGTATCTCGGTAAAATCGCCCTAGCTACTACAAATAAAACAAATAAAATAACATAATAAGTTTGGCAAGCTGACTTTATACTTTCCACTCTTTAACTTAATTTGAAAGCGTGCAGGACGTTTGGCAAACATGTCACGACCGGTTGTCGGTGTAAATGTGACTGCGCACAGGAAAGAACAGAACATGACGGATATTAAGAAAAGAAAGAAATTGTGGGTATGCTACTACGTTGAGCTCGTTGTGGGCTCGCCACGGGAGAACCACACGCGATTAGGCTTTTCGGGTTCCTTTCAGGCTCTTGTGCGATTGCACCGCGAGTTTTTGCGGCTTTATATCGAAAAATACGGAGAATCTCAGGGTGGACTACTTACTGGACGCGAAAGCTTCCTGTCGACCCGTTCGTCGTCCACATCGCGTTCGTCGGTGTCGTCGACGTCTAAGAGGTCGCCTACCTCTTTCTCGAGTATCGTGCGGCACACATTCCGCTTGAAGAAAGAAAGCACTACCAGCAACGAAGTTGAAGAAGAAGAAAAGGAGACGACGAGCAAGCTGCATACTCATCAGACTCATCACGCTCACGACCTGCACCATCAGTATATGTCCGCGATAGAGCCACCTGGGATTGTTTCCTTTCCTGTACAGAAGAAACTGCTGCTGCATCTGGAAAGCGGTGAGGCCAAGGATGATGAAAAAATTGAGGCTCGCAACGCCGCGTTATTTGAATATTATTCGCAACTGTTTAACTCATTTGACAGCGAGCTGTATCTGGAGTTAGTTTACCAGCGTGCTCAAGAGCGCGCAACCAAGAACAAGAGCCTAGTATGTGAGAATCAGTCGGAGGACGAAGCAGAGCAGATATCGTCTTCCAAAATTAGCGGCGGGTTTTTCAATCTGCTGCGCCACCGAAACACGGAGGGCGTTAAAAGCAGCAAGCAGGTTGAATTTGTCGAGCCCGTGTACGTGCGCACAAGGGGAAAATCGCGTAGACGGCGGTCCACTCATCGAAACTCCAGCCTCCATGCCCCATAATTCCACCACCAGCAATCCATGCCCCATAATTCCACCACCAGCAATCCATGCCCCATAATTCCACCACCAGCAATCCATGTATGTAAAAGACCCACTAGGAACGTAAACGATCATAATGTTTCCTTGCGTTGCGAAACGATCATACCCAATTGATGTAAGTAATAGGAAAGTAGATGCCTCGTATTCGGAATTTCGTCTCGTCACCTTCACTGCCTCCAATGCTTCGCCATCACAAGTAAGATGGGCAAAGTATTTTGAATCCTTGGATAATTAGCTTCCTTCGTTCTCTAACGCAGGCTAATCCTGGCGCAAAACATAGTTCTTCTTGTCTTTCAGAAAGCTATCTCGATGTAGTGGTTGTCTGAGGACCCCTTTGCAAATTTTTGTTTTCAATCCATCCAACCCCCCGATAGTAAGAATCTGCTTTATTTCAATGCCTCTGACTAATGTCTTCTGTTGCTTAGAATTATAATACCAACAATACAAGCAAACATAGGATCGGAGGGCAAGTAAGGTGGCAGAATTCATACCTAAGCGATAACAACCCAAAAGGTGGTGCTGGCGAAAGCACTCGAAGAGACAAAGAGTCTCATGCGAGCAAAAAGAGTTGCCTTCATTAATGTAAAATGCGAAAAACACACAACACTGATGCCCTCGTACCACGCCCGAAAAATGTCAACGATTCAGAAATTTCAACTTGCGCTTTTCGTAAGGCTGAAGCTTGGCGATTTAAAGTTTGAAATGTACTTCCGCCACACCGCAAGTTACAAACGTCTCATTGAAAACTGCTGACCCAACCTGTTCGCAATGATAACGCAATGACGCAACTCCCGGTGTAGCTGCACCACGCTCCCGTCTATTTCCATGAGATTCGCTACAAATCAACTGCATCACATGTTTCTCTGTATTTTTCCATCAGCATCTGGTGTCGCAAAGTAATTGGTCTTGTGCGTCTTTTGCATGTCGGCCATATCTCGTCGTTCACTCTCGAGCACGCGGTAGATCGAGCTTTCTTATCGAAAGGTTTATGGTGCTTTATCATGCGCGGGTCGTTGCTTAAGTTGCATGAAGCCGTACGAGTGAGCTGAAAGAAGAGCAAAGTGGTACGGTAGATATAGGTCCATGCAGCGCCATGGACCCTCAGAATGACCGGAAATTCATTAAACGGATTAAACAAGGCTTAAATACGGTACAGCTCTCAAATCTAAGTATATTCTTCATGCAAGCGTTGATTGGATGAATTCATTCACTGCTCGTAACACTAATTAATTAGCTTGTCGTTTTGTTTTCGGTTTTAGACTCTTTATATAAATCATGGTTGGCAATGGATGCACGTGCGGCTTCTTGCCATGCATTTGCGTGGGCGACGTCGAGGACGCTGTAGACTTCTCGGAAGAGTTTCATGGTGGAAATAATAGTAATGATAGCGGTACCATCACGTCAAAAGCCAGGCTGCGCCAGCTATTCGCATCTGACGCCACGTCGCAGTGCATGAGCTGCATGATGCTGCCGTGTATTTGCCCCAATGAAGACGATGCCGCCATGTTGGGTGACAATGAGGCTACAAATGTGAATTCTACTAGACTGCTGGCGACTGACCAAGATCTGGGAGTTGGCAACGAGGAGACGGACGAGTATGGTCGCGTACGACTGGGCGCACCTTCCACCACTAGTCAAGTAGAGAGAAACGGTAACTTGTGGATAGCAAGAGAGATTAAGCCCCTGCTAAAGCCTCACCAAGTGGAAGGCGTCCAATTTTTGCACTCCCATGTGGTAGCCAATCGTGGGTGTATCCTTGCAGACTACATGGGGCTCGGCAAGACGCTACAAGTGATCACTGTTATTTATTCCTTCATTATTGACGAAATGAACGCGCGAAAGCAACGCAGAGAGAATGTAGCTAGTTCTGCTGTAAATATAGAGGATTCAGAAAGACCACAAGATCAGGACGGGCATGACGGCAACGAGGATATCCAGGCGACCGTTCTAGTGCTATGCCCAGCGATATGTTTATCCAACTGGGAATCCGAGTTCAAAAAGTGGTTGAACGCTGAGGCACGTGCGCGCTGTCCTGTTCACACGTTGGATGCTTCCTCGACAAAAGGCACCAATGTAGGTCGTCTGCGACTGCTTCGACGCTGGAAGCGCGCTGGTGGCGTCTTGCTGATGGGGTATGAGATGTTTCGCGGACTATTAAACCCAACAACTACGCCTGTGAGCTGTTCTCCTGCGCGCGATGCATCCATCCGGGTGTGTTCGCGTATGGTTTTCGCTACAATGGAAGTTACCAGCGCTTCTGCGCAGGATGTTCTCCAGGTGCAACGTACAGCACACGAGTTTCGGCGCCTGCTATGCTCTCCGGGGGCAGATCTTGTGGTCATGGATGAAGGCCATCGGATGAAGGATCCAAGCTCGTTACTGTGCCAAAGTGTAGCTCAGATTCAATCCCCTCGACGCTTGGTGCTCACTGGTTATCCTTTGCAAAACTCTTTGTCCGAGTACTGGTGCATGGTCAATTTTGCGCGGGAGGGCTTTCTGGGCAGCTACGATGAATTTCGGGTGAAGTACGAGAGACCCATTCTGGAAAGAGACATGTCACGTTCACAAGAGCTGATTGAGTTGTTGCAGAGTGTCGTGCTGCGTCGAGGCAAAGCCCTGCTGCGCTCCCAGCTGCCGCCTAAGCTGGAGTGGATCTTGTATTGCAAACTCTCTCCAGTACAGCATCAATTGTACTGCGATTTCCTTGATTATTACAGGGACGGCAGCGGGGCTACTGCTGATCTTTTGACTGCTTATGCCACACTGCTGCAAGTGATGAACCACCCAGATATTATTTATTCAAAACTCTGTCCTTTCGAGGAAGATGGCTCTTCACTGCTGCTAGGGGAGGAATGTGAGGCCAACGACACATCGCTAGGCCTAGACGTCTCAAGTGGCTGGGCATGGGAGAGTGAAGAGCGTTTGCACGAAAAACAGCAGACTGTTGCAGCTCGAAGGCGTAGGAAGCGACAGAAGCTCACGGATACTCAAAAGTCTTCGGAGTGGGCACGCTCCGTAATATTCGGTGATCCCCGACAAGAAGTCGAGCCATCTGCAAAGGATAGGGCAAGTAGCTATCATGCGAAAATACCGGAGCACAGCGGAAAAATGGTCGTGCTGTTGAGCATCGTCCAGGAGAGCTTTCTTTGTGGTGATAAGGTCGTTGTGTTTTCTCAAAGCGTTCCTACGCTAAAGGTTATATCAAATTTTCTGCATGCGAGCAGTTTTAGTCCATCACGTGCTGCGGACGACGCTACGAAGGCGCGCAATAGCTTCAAAGAAAGAATTGCAGGCAAGTCGAAGCGCCGCCGAATTACTTCGCGCCCGAATCGCGACCCAGCTGGAATCTTGCGCAAGCGTCGAAACCAAACAGGAACTAGCAGCTTGGGTACTAATACTATCGATGCGGTGCCAAGTGTCACTTCAAACGAGTGGCTATTGCAGATCGATGGCAGTACGAATGGAGCCAAACGCATGGAGTATATCCAGGTATCCCCTGAACGCAACGAATGCAGTTATGACTCTTTAAATCGATTGAACAACTGACAAACTCTGCTGTGTCCACTGTCTAGCGATTTAGCTCGACTGATTCACCGGTTAAGGTGCTATTGGTATCTACGCGCGCTGGTGCTGAAGGCATCAATCTTCACGCCGCGAACCGCCTCGTGCTATTCGACGTTAGCTGGAATCCTTCCAACGACCACCAGGTATGCGGTACAATGGCACTGTCACTTACTATGGTGATGGGAGACTTACTTGTATAATTTTGCCGTGTTCAGTCAATGTGCCGCTCGCACCGCATCGGCCAGGCTAAAACTGTGCACGTGTACAGGCTTGTGAGCACAGGCACGATGGAGCGTATGATTTACGAGCAGCAGATGAAGAAGGTTGATCTGTCTACTGCAGTGGTGGACAGTCATGAGCTTGTTGACCAGACAAAGCGGCCTGTAGATTTATCCAGCCTTGCATATACGGATACAACGAAGAAAGAGAATCTGATGCGGTTTAGTGGGTTCCTTCAGCCGCCCACGGAGGTTGACTACGACAAAGAACTTGAGGTGGATGAGACTATTGTCAAAGAAGACGCAGTCTTAGCATCGTGCATGAAGCAGCTAGGACGTTGGCTCGTTGATGTTTGCCGCGTGGACGAATCCTTGGACGAAGAGAAGCAGCCTGGGCAATCATTTCGAGACGGTCTTTTATCAGGACTGGGTAGTTAAGCTCAATTAGTTTAGATTAAATGTAGATCATGACCGAGTCTTGTAATGGACTTAAAAATACTCTCACAACGACATATGTCTTTAACGGTCCGTCTTTCAATCCCTTTATATCATGGAGGACTTGAACGACCTTTAACGTGTTCTTGTCGAGTCTGTCACGGTGATCGAGATAAAGCATTGCGCTCATTGGGCTTAAGCCCATCAATATCATGCATCATATTCTGTTAAAGACAAATAAGTCCGTTTAATAATCAAATTTTATTCTGCGAAAAATCGAGTTAAGCGTTTTTAGCGCCTCATAAATTTGCCTAAAATGATACCCTCGATACTGAAGGAATCTATCTGTTAAGACAAGTTTTCAGTTAATGCAGTATTTCTATAGACAATTATACTGGCATTTTGTAGCAGTCAAGGGAAATTAACAGCTAAGAAAGTATCAGATTTGGCAAGTTTATTGGTCTCCTATTATTCGTCATTTGTCTCACAGGTGACATGGAGCAGATTCTAAGCGGCCCGACGTCGGCTGACGAGCTTAATAATGACCAGGGCAATACACTAAACCTTCCACAGAATGTGGAAAATATACTAACAAAGGTTCTTTGCTTTTTGTGCAGTCCTGCGTTGCTACATGGTCTCATCGATGTTTCTGCTGTCGCAAGTAGGTTTTACCTTCAGAAGATGTGCTTGATCGACCAGATTTCGATGCACGTGCGTTCATTAACCGCAATTTCCCGGATGAGCAAAGCTTAGAAAACATCGGCGACTTTGTTAGCGGACTCCGTGGGCGCATGAAGGAATTGGATGACTCGCTATCACAGGCATCACAGGATCAGAGTCTAGCGGCCCATCAGGCGCTTATAGATTTGAAAGAAGCGAAAATGGCAACAAAGCAGCTTTTTCAAAAAATCCATGATATTCGAGAAAAAACGGAGCAGTCAGAGGTCATGGTGCAAGAGATTTGTCGCGATATCAAGCAGCTCGACTACGCCAAGCGTCACCTGCAGGCTACGCTCACGGCGCTAAAACGACTACACATGCTGGTCAATGCGGTGGACCAGCTGGAGTTCATGTCCTCGCAGCGTAACTACCTTGAGGCTGCTTCTTTACTTGAAGCAGTTAACCAATTGTTTACACATTTTGACGGCTACACCAATGTCAGCAAGATCGTCGAGCTCCACAAAACAGTATGCACGCTGCAGGAGGAGCTCGGGGAACAGATATTTGCTGACTTTCGATCCATTGGACCGATGGAATTATTAGAAGAAAACTTCCCATCCGAAGAAGAGCGGAAGGCTGTTTTTGCTAACCTCTCGGCGGCATGTGCAGTCGTAGATGCGTTGGGCAGGGCGACACGAGAAAAACTTATCCATTTGTTTTGCGATGAGCAGTTGATGTCGTATGAAAGACAATACGGCGAGGGAGGCGAGTGCGCTGGCTTGCAGCAGGCTGAGGCACGATATACGTGGTTTTACAATCTCCTTGCTGCTATTGATGATCGCTTAAACGCTGTGTTTCCGAAGCATTGGCGAATAGCCAGGCGAATTTGCATTCGTTTTTGCGAGCGCACGCGGACACATTTACTCGTTCAAATAGGAGCGCACACTCCGGACGAAATGAACGTGACGTTATTGCTTAAATCACTTCAGCGGACACTCATGTTCGAGCGTGACGCAGCCCAGAGATTCGAAGGAGTAGGAGCAGGTGAAGAACAACTGGAACAAACGGAGCTGGACAAGAATGGCGAGGTCATTGATCCTCATTCTGCGGAAGGTATAAAGAAAAAATATTGCCGAAAAAAGCGTGTAGCTGATTGTAAGGCACTAGAAGAAGAGATTAAGAGAAACGGCGAGGTGTCTGGTAACAACAGTCAACATCTACCGACAATCCGAGGATTGATATCCCATTCATTCGACCCTTTCATGACGGCGTATGTTGCACTGGAACGGAAGAACATGGAACAGATGATCAACGAGGTTATGAACACAGAACTGGTGGATCGCAATGGCCAGCTGCCCGTATTTTCGAGCTCGGTAAACATGTTTGCCTACATCCGCAATTCTATTAAGCGGTGTACGGCATTAACGAACGGCCAAACCTTTTTCGATCTCCAGAACGAGTTCAAATATTGCTGTAAGCTTTATTCGCAACGGCTTCTCGACAAACTTCCTGGTGCCGCGACTGGGTCAACTGGTGGTCTTGATTCCGCGAGCAGTGGTGCAAACAACAAGGTGATACTTGGCGACAAGCAGGAAGAAGAGCTTTGTTTTGTAATTAATACGGCTGAGTACTGCGCTGAGACACTTCCCTCTTTGGAGGAAGTGATTCGTGCCACGATAGATAAGGCATTCAGCGAAGCTATTGAGCTATCACAAGAAATCGACACATTTCATGATGTGGGTGCTGCCGCAATGAAGTGCATTGTGACTGGATTGGAAACGTCGTTGGACGATGAATTAACTACACTTTACAAAGCAAATTGGCAGGCGTGGGAAACGGTGGGCGACGAGAGTCTGTACGTGACGCAATTGGGTGAGAAGCTGCGGGCGTTTGTGCCGGTGTTGCGCCAAATGCTGTCAGGACTGTATTTCACAAACTTTTGCGACAAATTCGCCGCCTCGTTCGTGCCCAAGATCTTGCAGGCAGTGATGAAGTGCCGAAAGGTGAATCAGGTGGCGACTCAGCAGCTGCTTTTAGACGTGTACGCGCTCAAGACGCTCTTCCTCCAGTTACCAGTGCTAAACAAGAACGCGTCCTCATCCCCGTTGACGAGCACGATGACAATATCCTCACGCTACACGAAGTTTGTTATGAACGAAATTGCAAAGGTGGAAAGTGTACTGAAGCTGATTGGCACGCCGAACGAAATGCTGGTCGAAAGTTTCAAGATCATGTGGCCCGATGGTACGGCGGAAGATTTGCAAAGCATTATGAGCATGAAAGGGCTCAAGAAGAGTGAGCAGACGGGGTACTTAGAGACGCTGGGCATGCAACGCAAACCCGCGGGAAAGATCGCCGAAATGGAAGGCAAGATGAGCGACATGACGGAAAATTGGAGGAAAAATATGCAGAACCTGGCCAAGGTGCCGTTTGCCTTTACGGCAGGCATGAACACCAACGCGCAACACCAGAGCTAGTAACTAGGTAATAAGAGTTTTCTATGGAGAAGTCTCCGTGTCAGTATAAAAGAGCTCTATCTATCAGTCAGGTAACGAGAGATGTTGAACTTTAGTGCGAAAAAGCCTAGAGCTTTTTGGATGAACGAATAGTCTACTGTATGTTGATATAAATTCTTGTAAAATGTCGCTCTTGGTCTCCTGATTGTTTGCCATGCGGTGCATTGCGCTGTGGTGTCGTGCTGTAGAAGTGGCGGAGTCGCCAGCCATCAGGTAGTCATGTAGTTTGACGGTTTAAGTGTCGCCTTAAGCAAAAAATCCTTCATAGTCGTGCTATTTACTATTCTTCCAGGTCAGTACGCAGAAACCTGGTAAAAAAGTGAAGTCATGTCAATCACTTGGGCTTCCTCCATCGATTTAAGCGCGCAAGACCAGCACTTGTACAGCGACCCACTACAATTTATTGTCATCTTTCCTTCAAAAATTGTCCTGCTCGTCGAAACATGGTGTAAACTTCCACGAGATATCGGAAATGCGCGGTGTCCCACACATACAGGTCTCTTCGAAGGCCGTCACGGCGCCACTCTTGCCTGTAACGGACAAGCAGCGACTGTAGCTAAATGGCCGTAGAACTGTCGCAGTCTATCGCCACACAGTAATGATGAGCTGAATTTATACGGCGCCAAGCGCACGCTACAGCTACCGCAAAGTGCCATCTCGAAGCCATAAATTCTGGCGTTGCTAGTGATCATCCGCCAACGCACATGTTAAGCTCGTTGGCTGCAGCTGGCGGACGTAGAGAAGTCTCTGGACAATTATCGTAGGGCATTGGTAATACTTGCGTCACTACACAAGCATGTAGCCATGGTCGGAGGTAGTGGCGGTAGTGCTGCTGCTGTTGCTGATACTGCTGCTTGCAGAGGCTAGCCCTCCCGTCTTAGACATTTCCAAAGGCATACCAGAGAAATTCGCGATATCCTGCGCTATTATGGTGCCAAGAGGTACTGTTGCGGCCGTAGAGGGAAGCGGCATGCTTACCAAGCTATCATTGATAGACGCTGCTGCCGCCGTCGTGGCCGAGTGTGCAGGAGAGCAGGACGGGACATTCATCTCGGGCGTAGCTGGCGTACATCGTGATACGCTCTCGTCGGCAGTAGAAGGCGACTTCGCAAATTGCAGGTAGTGGGCGTCTACCAGCTCCACTTTCGTCTTCTGCTTTGCATGTAAAATGCCTTCTAGCGCAAAGTCGACCATCGTCTGGCGATAGTCTGGCTTCTCCCAGTTCAACCAGGTCAGGTCCACCGACAGAGCACCCGCCGACATGTCAGGAACGACGGACGCCAGCCCACCGAAAAACTCCTGCAACATGCGGAATCTGCCCATAACACAGGACCAGGCGAAGGATACATCCGTGTCACGGTCATGCTTCTTCAGTACGCCGCTAAGTACATGTTCGCGCCCCAACGCCAGCATAAACTCTTTGTACTCATCCTGAATCATCTTCATCTTTTGGTCCGAGAACGTTTCGCGCAACCGCGGCTCCTGCTCGCGAAATGTCTTGAAAAAGGCTTCTTCTCCCATTTCATACAGTTCAATTGGTAACACTATCGGCGGATTTACAAGCACCTTAGGATTTTCAGCGCAATAGTGCCGCCCCTCCTGGGCAATTGTAGCGACTCCAGATATCAGGTCCACTGCAAAGTGTGCTACCGATTTAGTAATGTGATGTCGCTCAACTCCTCGAAGCGTGTCAAACATCTCAATAGCCAGCGTGCCACCCTCATTCTGAATAAATTGCTGTGCGTTCTGGAACGTCAACTGGAAAGAACCTGCAGCACAAGCTTCATCGGGATTAAGCGACTCCCAAAAGTCTCGTCGAGCACCAACGACATCCATCATATTCAGTGCTAGTTTACATAATTCCTGCACCTGCTCGCTCACAAAATTCGCTCCGTTTTCCAAGCTCAGTATTTTTTGCATAAAATTCGCGATCTCGGCCATTGCACGATGCGCAACAGCTACACAAACCCACCAAGAAGCAGACGGCAAGGATGATGGAGATGTAGTCTGTAGCCGTTGAACAATGGCCATGCGGCGCTCCATCAGCCATTTAAGTGCTTCCATCAAGCTTTCAGTAAAGCCTCGTGTAACAGAGAACGCAGCCGTAACATCAGGGATGACTTCACGGACAAAAGGAAACAACGAACCTTCGTGGTCGGATCTATGTTGGTCATGGCGCAGCGTTGCAAGAACTGATACTAGTTCATCGTAAAATGCTTTCTGGCAAAAGGAGAAGACACAGTTCTTGACCACTACCTCCAACTGGTGCACACCAGACCAGACAAGATAGAAAGCAGGCTTGGTCACGAGTGTCGTAAGCCGAGCTAAAAGTCCCTGTTGGCTGCCCCTCATTTCAGTATTACGTCCCGTATTTTCGCTGCCGCTGGTAGTTGCTCCCAGTAGTTTGCTTCGCCATTGCGAATCCATTACATCGAAAAATTTCTCAAGGTGTTCCATAATTGATGGTGCCGGGTGTTGATCGAACGCGGGCAAGGTCAGAAGGTGAAAGTCTCGCAAAGCACCATTCTGCCATAAACGCACACGAATGTCCAGGTACGATGTGCCTTGATGAGCAACTGCATCGGTTGCTATCGCAAATGCCCACGACGAGCGCATCAAAAGTGCAATCTTTTGCAGGTTGCTGGCTATCACTGCACGAACATAACCTGCGACTCTGTGCACTGAGCAACCGCCATAGTAAGCCACATTAGTTTCTTCTTTTGTGCACTGTACCATGCGTGCAGCCAGGCGGAAGGACGCACCACAGGCCACAAACTTAATGGCTAAATCATACAGCCGCTGATTCTTAATGATAATCTCGTAATTGTCCGAGCCATCTTTGTGGTGGAAAACATCCAGAGCCATCTCCTTTGACAGTCCATTCTCGTCACTTGCGTTAAAGAATATGTCACCCACAAGCTCATCCACCACAGATTTCTCAATCTCAAAGGCTGGTAAACGAACAGGACCCACACGGTGCACGACAGGCACTATCGTGGATACCACATTTCCCAAATTACTCGGACTGCCTGTCTGGACATTAATAAGATGTTGAGCCAATGCCAATGGATTGATGGTCGCCTCCTCGACGTGCGTCCCAAAGAATTTCTCTTTCTCGGGGCTCGACGATTGCTCGTACTCGGTCCATTTGTGCATGTGATTAATCTCTAAATGAGACAGATAATGATCGGCACGAAATGGCTGACGAAAATACTTGATGTTGGCCGTAGCACGACGTTTGCGGTTCGCGTCGGCCGCCGATTCTTTGCCAAAAGCCACGCAGAACTTGCACATTACGGTCTCCACTACACTCGTTTTGGCGTTACGATTGCACACTGATAGACCATACTTGATTGTATGCTTTTCATTAAACTTTACACCACGGTCCTTGTGTTGTTTGCGCTTGTTGTCGCCACGCTCTAAGCCGCGTATGGCGCCCATATTTTTCACGTATAAGGTGCCTTATATAATGTAGGCTTCGGGACACAAAATTAGGCCACCCTTGCAAAACGAATACATTGATCTCATAAAAGTCAGCAAATAAAACGACGTGATTAAATTGAAGTGGTCTCCAGGATGACGCCGAATTCTCGTGGCTGGATCTGGTCCCTTGTGGCTGTAGCGGGAACAGCAGCCGCGGCGACTATCGTCTACAAATATGCGACACGAGGAGAGCGTGATCGTCGAGAGAGTGAGACGATTGCGACTGTAGAGATTCAAGAAAGCGAAGACGCGGACTTCGAGTGGCTGTCCGAGGATGAAACGGCTGAGGCTGACGCAGATACAGAGCAGCAGCAGATGGCAGTAGACCGAGGGAAGAACATGGTGTGTCAATTCTGATCGATTAATAGGTATTTATGAATTACTGACTGTTTGACATTACTGTAGTTGCTGGCCACGTTTGGACTTTTGCTCATGGTGTTGGTGACGATCGTGTCACTGATCATTGCGTGGAACAATGAAGACAACGAGTATTTTTTTGTTGAGCTGCCCATGTTTCAGCCACTTATGTGGATTGCCGTTGGTATTTTTACAGGTGGGTTTACATGTTTTAAACTCTTGAACGAAGGGGCCTACAATCATACTGACTCGTTGATTTGCTGTTGACTGCAGCTGCCAGTACGGAACTTTTCATGCGCTCGTCGAGGAATAACTTACGTATCCCATTTCTCACGGATAAAGCAGTATATCCACACTATTCGAGCGACTTTGAGCTTATCGGACAGCACGATAGTAAGCTTTTACACGTTACGCTTTGAAATAAGTCACTTTGCACATAACTAATGCACATGTGATAAGCAGACGAACAAGCGTCTGAAGGTTCTGATAAGGCTGAACAGAATGCGTCACACCTGGCTCATGGTGCAAGCAAAGACGACGAAGAGAAGGACAGTGTGCCCGAAGACGTTGGGGCAATAATTGAGCGCGCAGATGAACTCTTTGAGCAGGATCAGCACGCCCAGACACGAGAGTATATGAAATCTGAGTTGTCAAAATACCCTTCAAGCGTTGATATGGTGCGTAAAGACTTTGCATAGCTGGGATTATTGATGGAAGTATCTGACCAGAGTACACACTAGTGGTGGCGTTTGGCTCGTGCGTGCAACTACCTTGCAGATGAGAAAAGTAATTTTGACGAGAAGAAGACGTTAGCATATGAAGGCTTGGCTGCTGCAGAGAAGGCGTATGCCCTCAACAGTGATTCGGCATCGTCGAATAAATGGATGGCCATCATGACCAGGTACTAGCCTCCACTTGCCTCATCGTATGAAACACAATGTCACTAACTGAACATCTGCAAACAGCACTGTAGGGAATTTCCGCGACTTGAAGGAGAAGATTGCAGGGGCTTACGTTATTCGGGTAAATCTTAGCTGCTGTGAGATACAACGATGGCGTTTTTCTCAAAAGTAATTCTTGCAGGATCATATTCAACGAGCAATCGAGCTGGACCCAAATGATGCCACCTCGCACAATATCCTTGGGCAGTGGTGCTTGGCTTTTGCTGATATGACTTGGATTGAAAAGCGCGCCGCTGCTGCACTGTTTGGTACGCCACCTACTGCAACGTATGAGGAAGCCTTGCAGCACTTTCAGACAGCAGGTATGTTTCTTCTACAAGTCGATTACAATGGGCTTCCAAAACTTACAAAAGATAATGATTTGCTTTGATTAGAAAACATTAGTCCCGGGTTCTGGAAGAAAAACGTGTTTCTCCTAGCACAGGTACCGCATGTTGAGAGACAAATTACGTGACTAGTACTCTAAAGCTTGACTGTGTACTCGTGTATAGACCTATATGAATATGAAGCGAACGAAAGATGCTGAGAAGTGGGCACTAAAGGCTGAGGCGGTGCCGTTGAAGACGAAGGAGGATGAGGAAGTAGCACGCGACATTGCAACACTGATAAAGCAACTGAAGCTGTAGGTCGGACCATTTTATTCCCTTAAATAGGTTTTTTTATCCCCAAAACAAAGCTATTGAGTTTGAGGTTCAGCACATTCTGACTCCTAATTTAATCTCATTGGGAGTCAGAACGTGCAAAACCTCGGTCTAATTCAGTTGCTCAGCGAGTATGAAGCAACGGATAGTGACACAGCAGTTGGCAAAAGAAAACAGAGAAGTTGAAGCTACGATCAAGCAATCATCACCACGCCCGTCGATCGCATCTATCGTGGCTGGAGATGCGTCTTTGGTAGGTTGCTTAGCTTTGCTTACTAAATGTTACCTGCACGCACTTAGCCTTGTTTTTTCTACCCTGCGTAATGATGTAGTTGATGGCATCATCTGGCATCTGCATTGTGGCATTGTCAAGCCTAGTGTCTGTGGTGATGGTGTCATTGGACGACAATTTGTCATCGGTGACTGAGTTGCGATTGTTTTTGCCGTCGATTGTTACGGGCTCTGTCTTGTTCGCAGGTGTGTTTGAGCTATTTTGTATTACTTATTGCTACGTATCGTTTCAGCTTTAATATGATTTTTGTGGTTATTGTGCAGTCGGTACGCTGAATGGCATGCTAAGATATTCGAACCGAAAGGCAAATGCTGCACCCGGTGAGATAGTACTGCCACCTGGGCACCCTCCTATTGCAACTGAGAAGCTTGCAGAAATGGTAGAACTGGATGAGGACGGAAATCCAAAAAAGCGCATTAGTCGATGCCCACTGGGTTTCTAGAAAATGAAGAAGCGATAGAAACGGAAGCGTCTTGCGTTGTTGAATATACCGCTCAACAGCAGCCAAGCTGTCACTTCCTACGGGTTGTGCGGCGATTTTGGCGATCTTCGCGCTTCATTTCTTGCAGTGAAAGTTCCAGTGCCATTATCAAGTCACTTCATGGCATTCGGTAGCAAAAAAAGAAAAAGCATTTCATACAGTCAGATCTCTCTTTTTAATAATAGAGAAAAGAATGACCGTCAAACTTACGGGTCATCTTCATTTTCAACTTCATCATGAACTCCAAGATCGTGAGCTGCCAGCAACGCTTCTGGTCGTGGAATATCTTCGTGCTCTACTTGTCGATGACGAATTTCATTCTACAAACACACTTCAATCTACCTCCGAATCTGACATTGAGAAATCAAATATACTCCTTACCTCAAACTGTTCTGCTGACAGCGATCCAAGCATCCTCTGGGCGCCACGATTAAAGACGGAGTACGCGCTCATGTCACCCGTATATCCTTCTCCTCCGACCAGCAGGTGATATCCTAATACAACAAAGCCCGAAAGAATAACGTACGCCACCGCAAACTCGGTCTCGTTATAATGAATGTAGACAAGTCCCTTCATCCAAATGGCCGTCCCCAACAAGAAAACGGCAAGCGAGCGCCAATGAGGTCTCAAAGCAAGCACGATACTCTCCATCGTCTCTTTCGACAACAAATTTGCAACCTTGCGACAAATCTCGGCACGTGTCTCGCGGTTTACTCGCAGTACAGGAGGGATAAAGGGAACCAGCCAGTCCAGAGGTCCTTGGTCGGTAGCCCGTACGCGACGCATGCGTGGGGCATTTGCCATTGGAACTTCTTGCCGCATTGATTTCGTTAGTATCTAAATATTGTCCACGATTTTTTTTTGTCAAAATAAATAAACAGATGATGTAGTATTCTCTCTTTTATGCAGATACCGACACTGTAGCTCTTTCTAAGCACAAAAGTGCATGCCTACTGACGCCGGTTGTACCAGGTCAAATAGACGCAAAGCATAGGTAAGTCCAGCTGCTGATCCTTTCGAAGCGTTTACGCTCGAAAAGACCCAGCGGCTGAGTCTTGTAAATCGTGTGAATGGATATGTTGCATATCCTGCAAACGGCATACGAGCGCATTGTGTTCAGCACTTTGGCCAGAAGAGGGACATGTTTGACAATGTCATATGTGAATACTACTATAAAATACTGCTGTTATTTGAGATTTTAAGAGAACTTGAAGAGGGCGCTAATCTGTAACGACAGTGACATTAAAGCATTCCACCTGCTGGCTGGTCATTCAGTGCAAACGAGGTTGACCACCTCGGTCGAATACAGCCGTTTGAAAAGAGATTTTCTTAGAGCACATTGAGCTGGCGAGTCAACTACGATACATGCTCTAGGTTTGGCTATCCCAACCGAGATCTGCTGTCGTCTTCAAACCACATGGTCCTTGCTCCCATCCGTCAGAATATCCCTCCTTATCTTGCCTGGCCAGTGATGCTCTTGTCAGACACTGCCATAGGTTTCTTCACGCAAGAGCTTCTCTACTTTCTTATTTGCAAGGTCGAGTCTCTCTACAACAGTCAACGTTTCAAACAAAGTCACGACAGAATATGAGCTACGGAGGCAACGTCGAAGGTTATTTACTCAAGATCGATGGCAACAAAGTCTGTACTGTATACTGTATCCTCGACGAGGGCATGCTGCAGTACTTCTCTCGAATGGGCGGAGAACAGTTGGGAGCTATTGCTTTATCAGGGTCCAAGGTGAATGTCTTTTTGCTTCCTCCCTCTGAGGTGCCCAATCTGTTTCGCGTCGATGCACAGCCACTTGCTCCATCCATTCGTCGGTGTGGTGATCGACAGAATGTAGATGCAATTAAGCTGGTGTCGATAACATTTGCAGGGTCTACCAGTGAAGTCACACACCAATGGGCTGTCTCCATCCTCAACTGGAATCGGTACAGCTGGGAAGAAAGTCAATTGGTGTGCAGTTCCAGGAGTGAGTATTATAACTTGCAGAAGCTCATTAAAGTGAGTGGAATGAAGATAATTAAGACGACACGAGATCCTGTTGTCCCGGCTGGAGTAAGCCCCGCCGTTTTACCATTGTAAGGATAAGTCTATCGTGGTAAGATCTGTAGTGTTGGTGTGATGCTGTTTAAAAAGATGTGTCGGTTGTTTTGTACCATTTCATAGCAAATTTCGTATTAGCAGTGGTTCGGCGGCATTAAATGGGAAAAGCTACGACTGCTCTTAAGACTTGAGCTCTTTACTCTGGTGAACACTGGCGACTATTTGGTTTGTATTTTTTTACATCGCAACGATCATACAGACTAATCCATCGCAACAAAGAGTCTACGGCACAGGCGTTGCTTGTGGCATCGTAGTTTGCGACACAATCAAGATGGGAGCTTCTTCAGACGTAGAAGACGGCAAAGAAGCATGTTGAGGCTCGTCGCTATTCTCACGCGTTGCTGCCGCCGCTGCTTCCTCCGCTGCCATCTCAGCGAGCCGTGCCTTCGTAATAAACCGACCATCTTCTCCGCGCTTGCGGTTTTTTGCGATGCTATGCCGCACAGGGTAAGACGGTTTGTTAGACCAATTCCTGGTCTCGCGCTTCTTCAACCACTTGGCAATCTTCTCCTTTTTTTCCTCCTTTGAGCACGGCGGAGGGTACGACGGCATCGGTGGAGCGTTAGTCCACTTGCCTCCAGGGCCAGCGCAAAGTTGAGCCTTTCCATATCCATAGCCTGCAGCGTAAAAATTGTAGCCCATTTCAGGCTGCGTGCTGCCGTAACCGTACCGGTTCATTGCATACTGAGGCTGGTGGTGGTGCTGATTGTAAACGCCACCTGCCATGTACGGGCTCATGGAATATTGGGACTGGTCCCCAGCGTAGACGATGTTTGCTGGGTATGGTGGACCTTGGTTTATCGCGTATCCTTGCTGCATCACACACATATCCATGCCCAATTGCGGTGGGGCGGCAGGAAAAACCGCCGGTGGCCTTATGCCCAGCATGTTGTGGGCTGGCGACGATTCATATTCCCGTTTCATGTATGTAGCGCGGTCTCGAAGAGGCAAGTTGATCTGAGGTGCAGTGCGGTACATGTTGTTGGTCGGTGAAGCATGTGGCTGATGGTACAACTGGGGCATCACAGTCGTAGGCTGGTAGCCATTTGACACGGGCATTTCAGCACTGTATCCATTGCTAGTAGAGAGGTTGCCACCTGTAGGGACGACTAGACTCCCGGAAGCCGAATAGTGATTCACCGCCACGGGAGAGCTCTGCGAATAGACTGTCGAGTTCATTGGCGTAGACTGACTAGTCGTCTGGTACCTGTACGTGTTCGCTGGTGGTGTCGCTGCTATAGGTACTGGACTAAATCGATCCCCTTGGTTGATGTTTTGCGCTAATATTGAGTCCGTCTTAACAGCAGGTACCATGGTGTTGAAGTTTAGCGCAATGTCGTTAACAAAACTTTCCGATAGCCAGTCGGTAGTGTTACGCTTTGAAAGCGGGTTCTGCATCTCCTTAAGCAGCAGATCCTTTACAGCCTGAAAGTCACCAGTGTTGTTATACTTGTCCAAGGCCTCCTGCAGCTCTGGCGAGTCACTATTCAGCACCAAATCCTTTAAATGACCACGGTCGTCGTTCGAAATGAGTCCCATATCGCCCAGTGACTTGATTGCAGCCATCTTTCCGGAAACGCTTCGGTAACGCTTGCTTCCCTTCTTTCCACTGGACATCAAATTTCCAGACGGGGCGTTACCTCCAAGTCCACCACTAAGAGGTCCTCCCATGTTTCCAGACGGTGCAGCATTGTTTGATTCGCCTGCATTCTGACCATTAGCATAGGAAAAAATACTGGGCTCTGTTGTTCCACAACTGGAGCTCGGCGTGGACAACGTCATCGGTCTTGCCGACGACACACCAGAAGTTGCAGTAGCAGCGACTTCCGCTGACGCTTGGCGTTCACTCGGCTGCTGGTAATCCTCACCTCGAAGACAAACCACAAAGCGGTCATTTTCTCGGACACCAAAGCGCAATGAGCGGGCATTTAGCTGTACAATGCACGTCAGCGTAACCGTTAGAGCGTCTCAACACAAACAATGAGACAGGTCCCATTTGCAGCAAACAAGACGTACTTCAGCCGCAATTCCTGCGGCCTCTGTGGGAAGCAAAAAGAGCCGCGCCTTAGGCATCGTCACGCCATCCTCGTACTCGCTCTGCTTACCCACAGCAGCCACCATAGCAGTGATTGCGTCCTTCCACTTAAGAGGCGGCGGGGGCAGCTGCAGCACCTCGTCGTCAGTTTCGTACTGCATTACACCGTCGTATAGCCGCACAAACACGCGCGTATGCATGACAAAAAGCAGTTATCTTTATACAAGAGGAGGTGACGAGGTTGGAAGCTCCTCGCAAGTACGGAAATGAGGTAGCGTGTCGAGTTCTGTACAGACGACGCAATTGGATATTTCGGGGGTCTTGAAAGGTCGCTTCAAATAGCGATCCCACCAGAGGTGGTGCTATCTTTCTGATACGTTCACTTGCAATAATTACAGATAGCAGGTTTTGATGGCGCCAGTGACAATTTCTCCCCTACCCTTATATCGTTGCTTCACTATTTTGGGTGATTACATTTAATAATTTGGGTAAAATAGAAACGAAAGCGCCTCTTTCAGACAGATTTATGCAGGTATAGAATTGGGCGCCCCATTAGAGGCTTCGTAGTGATGGCCGATTCTACTTCTGGCAAAGGAGGTGTTGGCCAGCGTTAAGCTAAGACACATGTGGTAATAACGGAGGACAATAGTGACTTTGCCCGAGGACGAGTCCACTTTACGTTGTACCATCCGAACCCGCTGCTACAGTAAGCATCACGAACAAACGTCATACAACCTGACGACAAAGTATCTTTCGTCGTGTTGTGCTCTGTGCCCCATCCTAGAGAACGAATCTTGGCTACATTGGTATCAGATTTTCTACATGCTGCTGGTTGTTGGCAGGTACACTACCTTCTCTTAGGTGCCTTACCGCACCTACCCAATGACTTGCTCGGCAAAATCCACACGGACGTGATATTCTTCTTCGCACCTAAGTGCTTTCATGGACTGATTATCGAAGCTGCTGTTACAGCTATTCGAGTCTTGTGGCGATGTTGAGCGCGACGTTGTCGTTCCTAGGGGTCATGGTCTCTCGTACGTATCAAAGCTTTTATCCCCGCTCACACTGAGTGCGCTGAATGGCCAAGCTTTGTTGCAGAGATACTTGTGTTCTTGAAGAACTACGACATCGACGACATGCTATACTGAATAACGACTGCTCGACTTGCACAATCACGAAGACAGTAGCCTTATTTGCTGTTATCATCGCTCCCAGATAACGTCGTACATGTCGCTTTACAATTGCGAACGCAATCACTGGGTCTTCTCGCGCAATCCCTTGGTGCGGCTTTGCTGGGTCCCTCTGTCATGCCAACAAAATTGCGAAACTGATATGCTTGTTGTTGGCACATCAATGTAAAATAAACTTGGTACAGTATGGCTATGGCTCCTATGTGCTATTCGCCATTATATTTGACGAGTATAGGTATCTTCCAACACTTATGCATTTTGAACGAGAACACCCAAATCGTGGTTTAAGGCGAGCCTTTGATTGTCGTCCAGTACTTGGTCCCGAGAAGGCTGTTATTTGCAATTTGAGAATCGCACTCGTGTGTTTTTTGGGTTACACATGTACCACGGAACAGGGAAATACAGATAGGTGCACTTTCTTTTATGGCAGGAAGACACTGGGTAAATGAGAGTAAGGATCTGGTAGAATTTTATCCAACCTTATTGAGAGTAGTTGAGTAGCATCCCGTCTTCACTCGAAGCTACAGGAGTTACTTGTAATCGAGTCCACTACAATCATGTTTAAATTGCAATCGATAGTCGGCGTCGATGGTCTCGTACTCGTTGGCAAGGTCAACACCCAGAACCTGACTTTTTTCGGAATTAACAACTGCATTAATCTCAATCTGACGTTGCAACGAACAGGAAGTTGTCGTAAGTGAGAAAGTAACCTTACTAACTTAAAAAGTTTCTTACTAACAAACAATCCATTTAAAATTACATACCTCGACGAATTTATGCGAGCCAGATAGTTGTGCGAGCTGGTATCGGGTCCACCCCGCGTATCCTCGATCAGCATTGCGTCACGCATGTGAGGCACAAGTTTGTTTTCATTATATCATCATTCAACACCATTTGCCGCTTTAAAATGATCCCGCCACCCATTTAATCTTCATACGCCATTGAATGCTAAAAGCTTTGTAACAAGCCCATGTACCTGCCATGAGAAGACGGCATACATTCGAATCGTGGCCAGCTACTGCACACTTAAGCAGAGGCGAGTTCGACACGGAGTGAGCGACACCCTTGGCCATCTCTCTCGACAATTTGCCACCCACGATGAACCACATAACATAAATATGCACCCCTACTATTGCAAAAGATATCTTTATCGAGTCCGAGCAGACCTTATGCAGCGCCTTCTTGTATTCTTCGTCAGCTCCTTTATACAAGTAAATATAGTAACAAATGAGTGGTGAGTGAGATCTAACGTTGCCCTAAATTGAAATGCACAACACGTTAATCATTTCGTGGCGGACTCTGCTCAAGGGAACGTCGTCTGAAGCAGCGCGACCACTTTTCACATATTTATTTAACTGTCGGTCATGCCCATGACGCCAAGGCCGCCGGGCCCCTCTACCTTGTATTACGATACAGCAACGGTGAATATTGTCGTGCTGGCGTTTCCGTCGCCCAGCGAAGCGAGCGTCTCTAGTCCTGCGACCTCTAGCGACACCATCTCCACATCGGTACAGCAGTGGCTACAAATCAATGGGGTACAGCGTCTTTTGTCGGCGCTAGTGCTGGCGCCGCTCATCACGGTCTTCCTGTGGTTCTCGCCGGCTTTTGCGACCGCCACGTTTTGCACAATCGTGACCAGTATCTGCTCCTATGAGTATGCGTGGCTACAACACCGCATCTACCTACGCTTCATGACCAGGATGAACGCCTGTGAGCCGCATCTGATGCGCAGAGATGCCGCAATTGACAACGACACAGCGCGAAACCAGCACAATGACGACAGTCGTGTCTCTGAGATCATCAATCGTAGCATACGAAGCGAGAGCAGCAGCAGCAGTAGAGTGAACACTATAAGCGGCGACGTTACAGGAGCTATGTTCAGAGGACGAATAACAAGCGGCGAGACCGTCCAGTCGCCGCCATTGACACCCCCGCTGCCACCAAGAGCGTCTATTATGTTAGAAGGTATGCCTCAAGAGCAACGACCAAGTCTGGAGACTAATGCTGATGATGACTTCATGCATGATGCGAGTTTCTTAAGCAGTGCTGTGTCCAGAATGGCCGACAAGCACTTTCACCAAAACGAGTGGATTGCTGCATTGGTGCTGTCGGCACTTACTACTGTCGTCACTACGAGCATTTTCCTGATCTATGTCGAACATATCCCTGAGCTGCATGGGAAGCAGTTGTACAAGCTGCGCTGGTTCTACAGTATTGCCACTGACTTTGTCGCTGCGCTTTGTGCTTTCTTTACGCCAAACCGGAGGCATGCGCTCATCTGTCTCGTGGAAAAAGCGGTTTTCACCCTGTTGACCATGCAGTCGGCTGCTTGTCCCATCAGCCGCTTCCGCTGTGAACTTTCTCTAATGCCAGCACAAGTGTTTCTTTCAGGCGCGGTGATTGTCATTTTCTTTCGACTGCAGACGCGTTCCTCAGGGCCTGCCACGTTTCTGCATATTGCGCTGGATATGCTCGGCTATCTGTATGTCATCGGCACGCTTTCCGTAATCGCCGCTTTTGTGGACGACGAGCGGGTCGATGCGTACCGTAGGCTGCTAATCGTGCTGCTTTACGTTATATGGGCGTCGGACACAGGGGCATATTTGACGGGGAACTTGCTGGATCGAATGCACTACAGCCACTACAATCGTCTGGCACCACACTTGTCCAAAAACAAGGACTACGAAGGAACATTTGGTGCCATTTTATTTGGCGTCGCTGCGATGTTTATCTCCTCATTTCTGCTTAACGTACCAGGATCTCCGGCTGCACAAGTTGGATTCTCCGTGGTGGCTGTGATAGTGGGGCGACTTGGAGATCTCTTTGAGAGTCTTTTGAAGCGAGCAGCTGGTGTGAAAGATTCTGGGAAGCTGATTCCTGGTCACGGTGGTGTATTGGATCGCATTGACGCACTCATGTTTGCTTCACTTGTGTTTGCGCGGTATTATGGTACAGCCGTAACCTGAGGCCAAGCGTAGACTTTTTAAGCAGGGCTTTCGAGAGGCCTGGAACAAACCTTTTTACATATTTAGTTGAATAAAGCCTTGAATATCGCATGACGCACAAGTATTAGTCCCACTGAAATGGGGATGACCAGATGGAAAGTGTATTACGGTCTTCATGACTCATTTGTTTATAAAAACGTTTGCGAAATGCTCTTACCAGAGCAAAATCCGTTAGGATCGTGCTTAACTGTTGGCAATTTCCAGCTCAACCTTTTTTCCCACTATTAAGGTAAGCACGTGCCCAGTTGCGAGACAAAGTTAAAGTTACGCGTTTTGGGTAGCGAAAACAAACGATGTAGTAAATGGCTGAAGCTGCATACTGTATGACTAGTGCTTTAGTGCTTACTTGTGTTCAAAATAAACACAACGAATGAGAAGATTATGAACTGGCTGGTGGTTTGGCAGATAATCTTGGGGTGGTGCAGGGACATTCGACATTTTTTGATGCTCCTCCAAACACCCTGGGATAAACCCACTCTCGAGTCGCGTAAATCTTGGCCCCACCATGGGGACTCCCCGCTTAAGGACGGTAGAAGGGGAATCGCTAGGCTTCTCTATCCGTTGTCCCATTTGGCTGTCATTGAGATGTGTGATGCCTAACAGTATACGGTGGGACGACAGGCTACCCTAAAACATGTAGTGACACTGATAGTCGTCTCCTGTAGTCTTCCGTTCCTCAGCAGAACGACTGATTGTGCGAATTTTGTACACAAGTGCATCTGTCGGGTCACTCTTGTTGACTTCGTCTATGCGTCGGCAATAATTCAGTTATCGCTTTCTGCATCGACGTATTAGATCGAAAAAATTTAGTTCAGCTTTATCTATTGCGGTGTTTACTCTACCTCTGTATCTCGGAGTCCGGCCATTAATTAGCAGCTTCTCATATTAAAAAGCAAGCAGCTAATTAGTTTCCCACCCATTTCGATGGATGCGTTTTTTTTATGCTGTATCCAATCGTATTAGCTGAAAACACCAATCCATCCCCTCCACTCCATAATATCATCGCCGTATCAAAATGATGCTGCGTCGCTGTGCAAGTCTGCGTCATTTTAGTGCTATTTCTACTGACCGTCCATTAGTACTTGTCGGTACAACTCCTCGCTCAGATGTTGATCTCATCCCAGAAGCCGTTGTGCGGGCTCTCGACAAATATATAGTAGGTCAGCAGGATGCCAAGAAGGCGGTAGCTGTGGCGCTGCGTACTCGATGGCGCCGTCGACAGCTGAAAAACGATGCATTACGAAGCGAGATCTTTCCCATGAATATCCTCATGAGTGGTCCAACAGGTTCTGGTAAGACGGAGATCGCGCGGCGTCTGGCCAAGATCTCTGGCTCGCCGTTCCTCAAGGTGGAGGCCACCAAATTTACTGAAGTAGGTATCTACGGCGCCAACGCGGACTCCATGATCAAAGATCTCGTGGATGTCGCTGTCAACATGGAGAGAGCTGATGCACAGAAGACCCACGCTGCAGCAGCTCGTGAACGCGCTATTGATCGGCTTGTAGGTCTGCTGGACCACAAGAAACTCAGTGACATTTCGCGGGCGGAACTCCATGAGGAAATTTCTACAGGCAAAGCAGATAACCGCAAAGTGCGCATGCTACTCAAACCACTTCCAAGTAAGATGCGCCCGACATCGGCGAACGCGGAGATGATGATGGAGATGCCTCCCCAGCTGGAGAACATGATGAAGCATCTCGACACACTCATGGCGTCGAATTTTAGTGGGGTTAGTGCCAAGAGCGAAGACAAGACACAGAGCATTACGGTAAAGGAAGCTTTGCCTCGTCTCGAGGCTGAGGAGGCGGACGCTATTATCAATGACGACGAAGTGGTCAAAAGGGCATTGGAGAATGTGCAACACAACGGTATTTTGTTTCTCGATGAAATCGACAAGCTTGCCGGTGCTGGCGACCATGCTCGTGCAGGAGGAAATGGCGGCAGTTATCGCAAGGGCGAAGGTGTACAGAAGGAGCTGTTGGCTCTGACCGAAGGCTGCGCTGTCAATACTCGCTATGGACTCGTCCACACGGACCACATCCTGTTCATTGCAAGTGGTGCCTTCCACCGCTCCAAGCCGTCAGATTTAATGCCTGAGTTGCAAGGTCGTTTGCCTATTCGTGTAGCTCTTTCGCCGTTAGGTGCTGTCGAGTTTGAAAAGATCCTGAGGGACACGGATCATAACTTGCTGGAGCAAACGAGTGCCTTGATGGAGACGGAGGGTGTGAAGCTCTCTTTTACAGATGACGCCATCAGTGAGATAGCGACTATTGCAGAGCAAGTAAATGCGCAGACTGACAACATCGGTGCTCGTCGCTTGACGACTATCATCAGCAAGATTACAGAAGAAGTTTCCTTTCACGCTCCTTCGATGAATGGCGTGACTTTCGAAGTCGACAAGAAGTACGTCCAACAGCGTCTTTCTAACGTGCTCGAGCGCACGGATCTTTCCAAGTTTATTCTATAGGCTTGCATTTACGACAATGAGACGGCTTGTCCTGTAGTCATAGATACAGATTCAAGTGTTGTTTGTTGCAGTGCAAGTCGAAAGTACCATCTCTTCACATGTTAGTGTCTATCTCAAGCACATAGATAAGCACCTTTCTATAGCCTTCTCAGCTAGTCTGTATTTGCCGTAGACAAATTTAAGATTCCGCATGAAAGCCGGTCATGACTTGAGCAAATTTGGTGTTCAAAGCTGCCGTGTAATCGGTGATACGTTTGAGCCTGTACAAGTCGTCGACAATTGTGAGGTACAATTGACAAGATACTAACCTGGCACTTGCCGTCTAACAGGTCCACGTCTTTAAGTGCATCCAGGGCTGCCAATATGCTGTCATCGACAGTGTAGACCTCGCCAGACACTTTGTCGACGTCCCTTGTTGGCGCTTGTGGGTAGAAGGCCTGGTCATCCAGTACCATATTGAACTCCATGTTCGTCGTACGAGCAGCGCATACAGATGTAGCCACTCTATAACCGGCTGCAGGTACGGCGCAGGCTAGTCCGTGTCCAAAATATTTTCATTGTTTTAATCACGTTTTGGACCGGACAATTTGCAAGATCTGTGCCAGTCTAAAACAGGAAGCTACGATGGACTTGCGTGCTACGCTGAACGCAATTGACGACAACGACGACAACGACTACAATGAAGGTGCGTGCCTTATCCATGATGTAGGAGCACTTCGTTTTCTTTGAGTATGTTGATGAGCTCTACGGTTGATTTACTTGAGTTATTACCTACTTCCTTGCAGAGCCGCCAGTGCCCATCCAGACTGAGAGCGTAGATGTGTATCTGCTGAGACCGGAGGAACCGCGCGAGATCGAGACCAAGGATTTTACCATCATGAAGCCCACTAACAACAAAATGCATCGTCTTATTCGTTTCTATCCTCGTTGCCAAATCTCGTACCGAGCAACGTTGCCGGCTGAAGAAAAAACGGCGGTGTCTCCATGGGGTAACGTCACGTCTACGATACTGCCAGAGCGTCCACCACGCCACAACAGTGGCTTCAGCAACCCTAGTCGCAATGCTGAGATTTTTCGACTAAAGAGTGACCTTCTCCAGGATTATTTTGCCTCAATGCAGGATGATGACCGAGAAGCTGCCATGTTTGACGCGCTCATTGGTCGGAGCGCTCGCCCTGCTCAGCAGCCAAATTGGGTGTCTCATGCTAATTATACTGGCCAGTTGCAGGATGAAAACGTGGCTCTTGCACCTTTACGTGGACGACGGCCGCTCCCGAAGTATAAGCCTGTGACAGTGGGAGGGAAAGACTTCATTCCGTTGACATGTATTAAATCGGAAAGCCTCACCCTCGACGAGCGTGTGAAGTATGTATCGTCACTTTGGCCAGGCTTAGCGCCTGTTGATGATGATGAGGATATTATGGATTATTACGGAATTGAGGTGCAGATCATCTCAGAGGAAGAGAAAGAGAGAGAGTTAGCTGCGGAGACAGAGATGGAAGAGAGTAGCGACATGCGTAAGGAAGGTGAAATGCCCCTGGTAGCACCAACTTCAGTCGCGAGAATGCTGCTAATCGATGCAGATACAGAGACCAAATCGGAATGTGACGACTGCAGTTCCGAGACAACTGCACCATCATCTCCTGAGATATCGGTAAAAGCACGAAGTGCAGCACTACGGAAATTGAAAGAGGCGGCAGCAGAAGATGACGATGAGATTAAGCCGAATCCTATCGCAACAAAGCAGGATGACTGGGTGCAGTGCGACAAGTGTCAAAAGTGGCGCCGACTACCCAGTAAGTAGTCATGACTTAACGATGAGCATCGACCGATTACTCATTGTACTTTGATTTTTTATGCGCAGATCAAGTAAACGTGTTGGAGCTGCCAGCTGTCTGGTACTGCAACATGAACCGGTGGGACAAGCGGCACAATGTGAGTTGTGATCTTTTGTTGAAACAGTAATATCGATGCAAGCTGACATTTCTGGCTGCCATCCTCTAGAAATGCTCGGCAGAAGAAGAAAAGCTTGTATTGCTCATGAAAGGAACCGATTTGGCGGAATACCGCCAGCGCAAGTTTGTACAAGACTTCATTCAGCGCTGCAAGCGTCTGGATCAATTGACGCACCATTACAAGTACACAAACTCCCACGACGATGACGGAGAACGTAAATTCGTGCAATGTACGGAATGCCTGAAGTTTCGTCCACTTATTGGTGGTATGGACCCAAACAAAGTAGCTGAACCTTTCGTTTGCTGGATGAACTGGGATGAGCTCTTGGCGAGTTGCTCAGCACCCGAAGGACCGCTATATCCTCGGATGAAGCCAGGGCGGTATAACTCAGCAGCGCGAGGTGGCAGCAGTATTTCGTACATCTCATCGGACGTTGTTGGGGACGACATCAAGGAAAAGAGGGGAATATACACAGCCAGCGACCCCCGTGATCGCAACAAACAAGGTAGAAAAAAACGCCAAATCATATTCGGGAGTATTGAAAGAGGTGCGAGTGCCGGCAAAGCAGGAACGAAGAAGACAAAACGAAGAACTCCAGCATGAAGGCATAACTAAGCTATACATACTGCATTGCAAAGGAATCAGATCAAGTGTAGAGAACCATCATCACAAGCATAATCGTTTCAGTTTTCAGACAATTTCATCACTTTCCAGGTCTTTCGTGAATGCAACGTCAAGCACTCCAATACACTCGCTCTGACATGCATTGCCCTTCTTCTCGTTGTTGCTCAGCAAATTGCGATACCTTCTGCAATGATTTTCGTCAGCAAACCCCCAGCTCCCCGCGAGCTCAACCAAGCACAACTCGTCCACGCGCGTCAGACGGCGAGACAAAGAAGACTCGGGAACTCTCGCTTGTAGCAGCGGGGGTCTTAAAAGCGGCCTTATGTTTTGCATCACTGCGAGAAGAAGGAGCACATTTGCGGACAGCAAAGCAAACATAGCCAAACCACGACATACGCAGAAGGCACAGAGTGTCAAGACTCCGCTTAATAGCAGAAGCTAGCGATCGAGCGGAAAGAATCACAACCAAACAGTCTCAAATTGGTGTAGCACGGTCCGTAAGCGTCTTCGGAAACCTATACAGCAAACTGCAAGCTTCGTCGCTCCTTTAGCAAAAAGGAACATTGGCGGCTACACCACGCACTTTGTATTTCAAAAGAAGCAAAAGCTATAATGCAACCCCCACCTTCCCCCCATTTGCTGCAGATATTAAACCTCTCGAACATGTTATCGTCATCGAGATGGCGCAAGGTCTTCTCTCAAATAGGGCTAAAACGTCTTCACAATGGAAAAGAGCGGAGCTTGAGTCTAAAGACGACAGCTTATTGTACATTAGTTTCGTCTTTCAAATACACAATACATGACACATGTAACAAACAATCCACAGATGTAAGGTTACTCTCTTGTGCGCCAACGAAAGAGAAATGTTTCATTCCCCCTACCGCCTGCAGCCCGTTTTTTGTCAATACACTTGCCTTAACTGATACTGTCTTAACTGATAACTTTTCTGAATTACTAAAAATAATTTAATTTGTAAGCCTGTATTATTTTTTAACCATTTTTTAGGCGAGTGTTCCGTGAATCTGATTCTGCACTCATTGTCTATCTGAAATATAAAATTTGCTGAATTGTCTGTTTACAATGATTTCGCATAATTGTTGAGTCGCAAAACTTAACAAGATTTCTAAACTTGATTAGAAATTCATGCTCGCAGGCATTTCGATTTTACACTTCAACAAAAGATCTTCGCCATGGACACTTACGTCTTTGTCTATGGAACGCTCAAGCGCGGGCTCATTAACTACGAGAGATACTTGCAGCCGGCAGAATTAAAAGGCAAGGTGGCGTTCATGGGCACAGGACTCACAGCCTGCGCCGAGTTTCATCTGGTGCTGGACCCCGACCGGTCCGTGCCTTGTCTGTATCGGGCGCACACCGAAGGCTACCAGGTTCCTGGAGAAATCTACCGCGTAGACACCGATGTGCTGACGGCATTGGACATTTTGGAAGCCGTAAAGGATAAATATTACGTGCGAGAGGAGATCCACGTGAACGTCGTGGAGGGGGAACTTAAGCACCAGACGGTCGCGTGCCAAGTGTACATTATGCCTGTCCGAGAGGACCTGCTTCAGCTTGAACGCATCCCAAATTACACGGCGCTCATGCACAAGACGTACCGTCCACGTACAAACACGCCTAGCCTCGAAGTGCTCAAGTGTCTATACGGAGTAGACGTGACGAACGCCGTGCAGAGCAAGCTGGACGAGGGGATGAAGTTTGACGATGCGTGGAAGGCAGTGGTGAGGACGTGAGTCGTGGTAACAAGTAGAATCAGTTGCAGTTTATTGCTAATGCAAAAAGATTTGCTACTTTGTTCACGTTGCAGCTTCCGAAGTTTTGAGCCTCTTTGACGATAGCTTGGACAGCAAATTCGACTGATGACCTTGACCTCGTTGCGTTGTGTTCTTTTTTTACGAGCACCATTGTGCAGTCGTGAATTAAAGCCGTCCAGATACTACCATAGCGATGACCACGATGCTGCGACCAACGAGGAGCTCACTCTGACAAAACCTCTAGCGTTGCAATCACCCAATTTTTCATATCAGGGCCTTTCATATCGATGTCACCGATAGTCCAAAAGGGTTCCGCTTATCATACAGCAGGACGATAAGAAAGCAAACCCCACTCATGTCCATATTCAGCGTGGCCAGAGCGCAAAAATTGCGGCCTAGCTCCTCTATGGATCTAGTAAGCTGGGTGTGGTCGACCGGTCGTCGTACACTTCGTCCAGCGTTTTATACAGCTCATCCACAATGAAATCACGAGCCCACGAGCCACCGTGGCCATTCATGACGGCGAACTAGTGAACCGCTCATTGCTGACCATCAAGCAGCAATCTTTGTTGGCGTTCGTTTTTTGCCTTCCACAGATAGCGGCGTCACGTCCAACAATCGGATACCGTTCTTCTTGGCACTAACGCTCTCAGACCTTGCAGACCGCTTGCTCGCGTCATTCTGGTTCTCACAATGCTCATAATTCTCTTCGTCCTTTGAGCTGTAGACTCATTCTCAGCATGTCTTCCCTCAACGTCTTCGAATCCTCTGAAGAGCTGGCGGTGTTCATTGTCCACCGAAAACCGACATCTTTTCGCTACCTTTGTCGGCTACTCTTAAATAAGCTGATGATAATTTCAGGCCCCTACTAGAGTGGCTTCGCATCCATGAAAAAATGCCACGCATTTTACGCCTTGCGTATGATTTCGTGGAGAACAATGATTCGAAGGTGTACTTATATGTGCGCCAGCGTAGCAATTCAAGTCCATCTTGCGACCTTATAAGAATTTCCTTCGCTACTTTGTCATCGTAATGACCCCTTCTCTACGGCGGTAGACACAATTATGACTTTTCGTTCCTCTACGGCTCGTCATTAACGACTTAACTGACTGAGACAGCATCCTGAAATCGGACTGCGACGCCGTGGATTCTGAAATCCAGAAAGCAAACCGTAATTGCCCTGACTATCAAATCAAAGTGATGGCCTTGAACGTTAAGTCAACTTTCGATTGCACCCATAGTGTTTATTTTTTTCGCCGATTAAATAAAAGAGGACGGCGCTGTATGAGATTAAGCTGTTCGCGCCATCTAGGAGAACAGAATCCCCAGGCTTTGACGAGCTTTCTAGCGGAGCAAGTCGCACTCAAACGCTTCCTGCTTAAACGGATATGTAACTATCACGGACATCAATGTGGTCACCGACATAGGATCATTATGTTCTGAGATCGCTCGCTCGCTCGCTTCGAAACGCCACTATCACTGTCCTGGATCCCATAGGCTAATGCCCGCTATTGGAAGACACACCAACACATTCTTAGGCCTTTCTACAACCACCGACAAAAATTCAAAGGCAGCAGTGTCGCTGCCGCCTAATTAATGACGAATATGACTCGCAACGCGCTTTCCAAATCCAAAACAGCACTTGTACAATACTTCAATAATACTTTCTGCCATTTTCGAGCTATCGTAATTCGATGAATTTATAACGTTCTCAGCTCGTAGATATTTCCTTCATACAAGGGCGGACGATATAAATTCAATTCTACCACAGGTTCATACAGTACTAGTCGTGATCGCTTTGGTATCTACTTACCAGAACCGTGCAGAGCCCTTTTCCACCGCAGCAAAGCGCGGTATGCGAATAGCAAAAAATCTTGCTCAGTAATCATACAATCTGCATTGCAGTCCATGACTTCCATCAAAAGACTCAACTCATCTTCGGTCGCGTAAGCATCTGCGCATCACAAAAAAACAGTCAGTACCGAACGCGCCATGCCATGGAAACGACCGACAATTACAGAAACAACTCGCACCGGTATCTTGTTCGGCGAGAAGAACAACAAAGCTCTCTTCCACGAGAACACCACTACCGTCGAGGTCCAGGATCGAAAAACACAGCTTTAAGGCTTGCCATTGCGCCTTCGTAAATACATTAATGCCGCTTCCCTGAACAGGAATGTGACCCTGAAGGGTGTTGGTAAGTTGCGCCACACGCTCGAAAGAAGGCATTGGTATCCAGTCCGTCATAGTCTTGCGTCGAACCCGACCACTAGTTTCCGTAACAGTGTCGTTAGTACCACTTTCCGTTACGGCCTCATGAGTGGAAGTTGAGCGCTTTAAAGAAGGTATCCACGGTACCCTCTTGCCTAAATGGCTTGAAGGGGAAGCAATCTCTGGCCCGCACTTATTCACACTGTCATGGGCGAAATATCGGTCGTAGAGGCGCACGAATCCAGGACAAAACTTCCAGCCACTCACGATTCGATTTGTGATCCACTTCTTCTCCTTTTGCTTCTTCTTTTCAAGCTTCTCCCTTAACTTTTTCTCCTTTTTCTCAGTCTTCATGTCTTTCTCCAGCTTCCTGGCGTTTGCACCCTCAATACATTTTGTTTCCGCAACGAGTTCCCAATCCTGCAACGATTCGCCAACTACCTCGCAAGCGCCCCTAGCGCTATGCTCGTTGTCCTTGCCTTTCGCACCAGTTGCCAAAGCTGAACTAGGCGAGGCCACGAAGAGCTCAACGTCTTCCTTGATCTTTGTTTCAGGGTCTGTAGATGGTGCACACAGCGAAGAAACCAACGACAACTTTAGAGACGAATCCGACGTAGTACTGGCTGCCCGTTTAAGCGTGGACCGCAATTGTCGACACACATTGACCAAATCGTAAAAGTCAATCGGCAAGAACGGTAGATTCTTTTCCAAGAATGCCGTGACTGCCTCATCTTCGCTCGGGCTAGTGAACTCAAACTCGAGATACTGACTGCGCTTGTGCTGCTGGTATTGCAGCAGGCGGCCATTTTGCTTTTCCCATGGAATCTTTAGAGTCGCTCCAACGTTGTGATTTGTGTTACAGTACTCTGGAGCTGAAAACACCGTCACAACCGCAGGCAAAACCAAGTCTCCAGCCTTGTTCTCTTCTAATCGGTCTGCTTCGTGACGAAAATGTTCTTTGTAGCCGTCTTCTGCCAGCTCGTGAGCGCGGATAACAGCGAGGAGATTATTACGGCGCAAAAACTCGCGGCACGCGTGCTCGTTAAACGTAAAAGAGCAGCCACGAATGCCATTAGGTGCCCACTCATGCTTCTGTGCCTCACCCTTAGCTGGATCTGACCATAACAAATCACATAGAGCTCCGTTCGGTTCTGGCTCCATAAAGCGGTTCACTTGGCCGTTAATATCCTCCACAAAGACGATGTCCGGTGACAGCCCGCCATGTACGGCAAGGAATGTGCCGTGAGCAGTCTCGAGTCGTGCGGCCAGTGGCATGCTTTCAAAGCATTTGATCATGCGGTTATACACCACAGGCCCATATTTCTGGAGGCATTCGACTCGAAATCCGTAGAACGTACTCAAACTCCGGCACTCATGGTTACCACGCAGTAAATGCACGCTCTCGGGAAAAGCTATCTTATATGCCAGCAGCAACAAAATTATTTCGCAAGAAGAAATACCGCGATCTACATAATCTCCAAGAAACAGAAACGGATTGTCTACAGCCGGAGAGCCGTGTACGCGGAAGAGCTCCAACAAGTCTTGGAATTGGCCATGGAGATCGCCCACGAGAGTGTACGGTGCACGTAAAGAGATGACATTCTGCTCCAATGACATAAGCATTGTACCACGTCGTATAATCTCCAGCGCACTAGACACAGGAATCGTACCTCCCAGTCCAAAAACAGCCAGAATTTCTTCGGGTACCATCATGTGCACAGCGTTCTCCATCTCGGCGTTGTTGTCTACGACCATCTCGCTCCCCAGTGCGTCGGGCGATGCTGCAGTGGCAGTTATAATAGGTACGTTGGCAAAGTGCTGCACTGTTTCGTGGCTGATATCGCGATCTGCTTGTTGTCGTAAATAGCGGTTAAAAAGCGTCGTGTCAGTGGATACACGACGGCGGTGCGAGCCCTGCATACTGGTCATGCGCAGGGGACCCGCCTCCGTCTTGGTGTCCAAATCCGTACTGCTGCTTCTTCGCCTAAGATCAGGCACCGGCACATCATGTGTCTTCATTTGCACCTTCATTTTGGCCGCAGCCGCCTGGGTCGCCATAAAAGTTTTAAGCAATGATGGCTGTGCCAAGTTCCTGTCGTCCTCAGGTCGGTCCTGTTTTTGGCTGAGGATGGTCGAGTCTACCGAAAGCTTCGGGCTCGCGTTGTGTGTACGCTGCGACGACAAGTGACGATGACGCGTCATCGGCGATTGCAGCGTGGTCAGCGAGATGGGGCCGACGTTCTCGGGTGCCACCGTGGACTCCAGTTGTGAAAAGTCCAGCACGGCCGATGCTGAATTTGGCGGGCTAGACACATTGGCGTTAGCGGGCACGGAGGCCAGGAATGCGTTTAGCTTGGTAGCCATAGGTCGCCGTTAAAAATAAATGCCGCCGGAAAGAGATACCAGAGAAACGCGCAATTCAATGCCGTAACTACTCTGACTATAAATACGGCGCGCGTAAATGTCGGTAAAGTTACTGGAATGAACTTGACAAGTTTCAAGATACTAGCGCTGATCTGAACGATAAACACCCTCTACGTCGATGTGGAGCAAGAAAGAAATGAGGAAAAGAGAAGCACAGTTACGGTAGGTTGCAAAAAAAAGCAAGACCAGTCTGTATTCATATTGAACACTTTTGACAGAAGATAAACATGGGTTCAAAGGCAGCTGTTGACCAAATTATTCGCCCTAGAGTCATTACATATGAAAAGCCAGTGTAGGCAGCGCATATTTAACAGTTCTGTATAGTCGTACATAACATGCAACGTCGTCGCATTCGGTTTAAGATACATTCACAATAACCGCCCTACGATGTCCATGAAGTTAAGCACAATTCGTTATGTGACACGATTCTATTAAAAAGAGATTCATCTGACCTTTTCCTCTATCTTTAAAGCTACAATTGTCTTGAAGATGATGGTGCATATGATGCCAGACATGATGGTAGTGAATAAAGATTTGTAAATCTAGTGTTGGTAAATCTTGTGGTAAATGTAGTAGCGTGAACGTAGAAGGAAGCTACTCGATAGCCTGCGGATGGCTCACCACTTCAGCTGATCAAAGTGGCGCCTAAACCGTAATGCATATCGACTACCGCCACGTATCGCAAGTAATACCTGGCCTTGCCTAAGACAGGCTTTATGGTCGCAGTTAGATCACTCTTGCCCTTAGATACACATGCTACTGACAATCATTACATTTTGAATGAGGTCATGAGTGAGCTCGTGCACAAGCACGTCAAACTCTGGCAGGTACATGGTCAGAAACAACGTCGTTGAAATCGTTGTTGCGCCCGACACGTAGTGCCACCGATTGTGCCACTTGTCGTAGCGCTCGCCGCCGGGTAAGCCACAATAGAGCCACGTGAAGGCGCAGAGCGAGGCCAGCAGCACCTTCACAGCCAGGATACCGTACCACGCGTTAGATAGCGTGCGCTGTCCGGTAAACACAAAGATAAGACCCAGCGTACCACTGATGAGTGCATCCAGTAGCAGATACTTGGTCTCCTTGGAGCGGTGGAACATGGTGGACGCGATGGCCGCGCCCATCTGCAGTACACCACAGAAGTGCTGGTCACAGCTGAATGAAATGATCGCTGCCAGCGCATACACCAGATTGGAGTAGATGAGGCTGTCTCTCCACGCGCGCTTGTTGTGGCAAACACGCACCTTGCGTCGAGATCGCGAGGACTTGACGGTCCCGAGCTTGCGCGTCTCCGCGTGATTGCACCTAGACGCCCATTGCGGCAGAAACGGCTGGAGGTTGAACGAGCACAGACACATGCTAAGAGGCGACTGAATTAATCAGGAGAGAGTGTTACTTCAGACTGCCGGAGAAAGACCGCGAATGGAGCACGTCGTGCGCTGCACACAAAGTCCGTTTAAAAAGGCCTGTCGCAGCTACTGGACTAACACGGGTAAAGTCCAGTGGTATAGGCTAAAAATGTAAGGTTACAAAACATTGATGCTGCCATTAGCTACGGCGATGGAAGTCGTAAATTACAAAAAAAGGAATGAACTGCGTGCTAAATATGGAAATAGTAGAGAATAGACACCTTGGCATATCTAATCGCTGATACTTTATACAACGACAGGAATGCTCAATTGGCCCAAGCTGCCGTACTCATTCGGCAGGCCATTGATGGTGCCGAAATGGCCAGGCATGACTCAATACACGCATATTCACGGCAAAGGCGAAAGAACTTGCTTCCGTCAGCTTTTGACTTTTTAAATAATATGACCGTTACAAACTGCTAGTGACACGCAATGAACTGACTAGTCGGACAGCAAGGGTACAACTAATATGGCGACCGCCAAGCGGCAGTTGAAGGAAAAGATGCCACGTTGCTGAGAGGGCGCGTCAGCAAGCCACCGATCGGATCCACTCCCGCCACAGACTGAAGTAAAGAGACCAGGTTTTTGGGCTAACCTTCACACGACATTATTACACGCCATATTCTATCCAGCCACTCACTTTAATCTATCTGATGGCGACGTCACTACCCGCCCCCGCCGACATTGCTGTGCAAAAGTGTTTTTCTGTCCTGACGCTGGAATCATCCGTTCCTGCTGCCTCTGAGGCTTCTGCTCTGTCCATCAACGAAAAGCTTGCCAAGCTCGCGGCTATTACTGGCGCTCCTTTGTCGAGTGAGGCTGAGACTCAGCTACGCGCGCTTTTCTCTGAAAAACCGCATCCCATCGCCTACGATGGTTTTGAACCTTCTGGCCGCGTGACACTTGCTGCTGGCCTGCTACGTGTGCTTAACGTCAAGCGACTAATGGACGCGGGCTGCCATGTTCGTCTGCTAGTGGCAGACTCACACGCGCTGCTCAATAACAAGTTTGGCGGCGACCTAAAGAAGCTTCAAATCGTCAGCACTTACATGGTAGAGGTGTGGAAAGCGCTTGGTCTTGACATCAATAAGATGTCGAATTTTGAGATCATGTTGGCCTCCACGGAGACCGCACGACACGCTAGCGTCTACTGGTCGCAGGTGCTGGACGCCGCTGGACGCTTCACAGTCGAGCGTGTGCAGCAGTGTGCGCCTATCATGGGTCGCAAAGAGGATGACGCTGTGTGCAACACCAACCGTATCCTGTACCCGCTGATGCAGCTTGCTGACGGTTTGTTACTTCAGGCTGATATTTACCAGCACGGAGCCGACCAAGAACATAGCAATGAACTCATCCGCGAGTATATCGCGCAGAAGGAGCTTCCGAACAAGCCAGTGTTCCTCACACACCCGCTGCTGCTTGGATTGAAGCAGGATCAGTTCAAGATGACCACAACGGACGCCGAGTCAGCTGTCTACGTTGATGACACAGCTGCCGAGGTTAAGACGAAGATTAAGAAGGCCTACTGTGTCCCTGGCGTGGTGAAAGGCAATCCGGTCCTGAATTACATGAAATACCTGGTGTTCCCTTTCTATGCGGAGGGTGTCACGCTAGAGCGTAGCGATAATAACGGTGGCAACCTTATCTTTGCTACGTACGAAGAGCTGGAGGCGGCGTTCGCAGAGTGAGAAGGTGCACCCAGCGGACTTGAAGCCGTGCTTGGCCAAGTACCTAAATGCGCTACTCGAGCCCGTGCGCCAGCACTTCGCCAGCGGCCCTCTCAAGACGCTGCTATCGAGTATCAAGAAGCTTAAGGTATCCCCGATGCCTGACAGCGACAAGCTGGTTAATCTCTCGCTGCCAGGATTTTCAGAGGCTCTCAAGACGTGGAAGCCGTCCGCGCTGTCGCTTGAGGAGCGCTATGCAGTGGCGCGCTCAGTAGGCGAGGAATGCATCCAGGAGAACGAATTGCAAGCTCTAATGGAGAAAAAAGACCACCCCGTGTGCTATGATGGCTTTGAGCCGTCGGGACGCATGCACATCGCTCAGGGTGTTCTGCGTACGGTAAACGTGAACAAGCTTACGTCAACTGGCAGTGTCTTTCGTTTTTGGGTGGCAGATTGGTTCGCCATGCTGAACAACAAAATGGGTGGCGATCTGGACAAGATTCGTCTCGTGGGTCAGTATATGGTCGAGATTTGGAAGTCTGTGGGCATGGACATGACGAACGTGGAGTTTTTGTGGGCGTCGGAGGAGATTGTTTGTCACAGCGCTTCGTACTGGCTGCGCGTAATGGACATTGCTCGCCGCACGACCATTGCTCGTACGCTGAAGTGTTGTACAATTATGGGCCGCAAAGAGAAGGAAGGCATGCAGGCTGCACAGATTCTCTACCCGCTGATGCAATGCGCTGACATTTTTAATTTAAAGGCCGACATCTGCCAGTTGGGCATCGACCAACGCAAGATCAATATGCTCGCGCGCGACTACTGCGACCAAGCGAAGATCCGTTTCAAGCCTGTCATTCTGAGCCACCATATGCTGATGGGTCTGAAAGAGGGTCAGGAGAAGATGTCCAAGAGTGACCCAGAATCAGCCATCTTTATGGAAGATGCCGCAGACGACGTGAGCCGAAAGGTTGAGAAGGCTTATTGCCCGGAGGGAGTCGTGGACGCGAACCCGATCTTAGACTACATGAAGCACATCATCTGCCCGCGCTTCGCTGCACAAGGCGTGATGGTGAAGCATGTGGATGGTGTGGAGAAAACATTTACAGCGTACCAGGAGCTTGAAGACGCCTTCGTTGCGCGTCAGATCAATGGTGCCGATCTCAAGACGGCACTGACCAATTATCTGAACGAGTACGTCCTGGTTTGCTGGTGTTTTGTTATTCTTCTTGTCACTGTACTAATATTTTTCTTGCCTTTGCTTTGTCTTGTAGGATTTTGGAACCCGTTCGTGAGCACTTTGGCAAGGGTGAGGCCCAAGAACTGCTTGACAGGGTGCGCTCGTTCCGCATCACTAGATGAACGCACTGTAGCAAATACACTGTAGGATTCGTAGCGTGAAACAAGTTGTTGCAAGTCAGCAAGAACTGCTTTTTCTTCCCATGCAAGCTCTGCCTTTGATTACGCAATATATAGCCAGATGTTATTAGTTGTGTTAGATTTCAATGTGTCGTCACCTGGCTGTGTACTATATGCAAAGAATACAATTTCTTGATGACAGGTTAAATGAAGTTAATGAACGTGTACTTGATACCAAAATTGTAATTGTTCGTTTTAATGTCGTTCCGAGACAATATCATAAAAATAGTATGGCGTTAAATGTTTATATCTCTTCAAAAATAAACAACTCTTCGGCGCCTGTAACCTCATCGCGTAATGCAAGGTAGCTGTAGCGGAGCTGCACAGCTCTTTAGCTAGAGAAAGACTTTAGGCTGAAATCCTCTTAGTTCTAGAGAACTAAATAAAGTTACAGCTAAAAGCCACTTAGTTCTAAGGAACTTGTAACGGGGTGAGCCCGTTACATAATATTGACACTTGTATGAAGTGTCAATAAAAATATTATTATCTATATAATAAAAGACAAGAAAACAAGTTACAAGACAAACTTTGCTCACCATGTTCGTCGGAACCACGGGCACACATTGAAATTCATAACATAATTAGACTTTTTTCACCCAAATAAAACGACAATATGAAGTCAATATACTACCGGCGTAGAATCTGCGCATTGTGTCCGTCGGAATGACGGGTGAACACCCTAGCAAATAGCTGCGTTTTAAGATGCCAATTCATTCTACTTTGCTCCATCAAAACGACGGGTGTACACCATAAAAGAGGTGGGTCGATAAAACATGGTGCAATCATCCATCTATTCATCAGGATTTAGGCATTAATCTACAAATAAATGACTGTTGACACGCCCTTGGCTGGCAGAGAGGCAATCGGCTCCGAGAGCTTGCTGGAGAGGCTTCTGGAGATGTAGGTAGAAAAGAGAATGAATTCATTAAACAACCATAAGTCCTATCGTGCTTAACCTAACGTGCTGTCATAACCTGTCAACTGTTGGCATGTCAGATACCATCTGTCATACCAACTGGCATGTCATACTCCTCCCATGAAGCACTAGGCTGAACACTTAGCACGGAAAGATGCGGCGAATGCTAACTCGTTCAGTTGATGCACCTTTGTCGATTGTGACGGTTCCATTGTTATGAACAGTTCGGATCGAATATGGTCCTTGCGAAACTGCATGTAATTTTGCGCGAAAGTTTTTGGGAACACGGAGCATGATGTGATCGCCGGGGTTGTAGAATCAAATGGGTTAACGGTTTTCATAGTCCTTGGTGGCAGTAAACCATAGTCTTGTTTGCCACCATGCACTTTTGCACGCTTGCACACCAAGCATCTCTTAATAAAGTCCACAATGGTCGCTTCCATGCTGGGCCAATACAAAATTTGGCGCATAGTCTTGTACAGACGTTTGCTAGCTGGATGTCCGAGGCTGCTATGATACCAATGTATTAAGTCATCCCGGAGCGTGGATGGAATAATTACTCGTTTTTGGTATGTCACCAAATTGCATCCGAGAAGTGAAACAATCTGATAATCCGGGTTGTTTGAGCCTGATAGACATGCTGACTTAATTTGTTGAATCATCGGGTCTTTGTCTTGATGTTGTCTAAGCACCGGGCCATGCATCACACACGGAGGGTCATCTGTGACAGCGCATATCTCGTCTATTGATGTCACCTTGTTCTGCGTAGTTTCATATTGCATTCTCGAGAATGTTTCTGCTCCAATGTTCTTGTCTCCCTTGATGTAGTGCATCGTCAGTTTATACTCGGATAGAAGCAATTTCTAGCGTTTAAACCGCATGTTCGTTTCCGTGGGGTAAATAAGGTTTTTATGGTCCGTATGGACCACAATTGGAAATCCCAGAAGCATAGTTCGATATGCCCGGAGTGTTTCTACAATCGAAAGCAATTCTAGTTCCATCGTTGTATAGTTAAGCTGGTTCTTATTGAGTGCACGAGAGTAACATGCGATGATCTTGTGATCTTGCATGATGATGCCACCAAGTTGTTTTCCACTGGCATCGGCATACAAATGAAATGGTTTCGTAAAGTCGGGAAAGGCTAGGAGAACTGCCTCCGCAAATGCTCTTTGTATATCCCGAAATGCCTTCGTATCACTTAGAAGCCATGTAAACGGAACCTTTGCACTTGTCAATCGATGCAATGGCTGGTACAATGCGGTTTTGTTTGGCACCGTGTCACGGTAATAGTTAATCATGCCCAAAAATCGTCGAAGATCTTTTCTCTTTCGCGGTATCGCAAGCTGCTTGATTGCTTGAATCTTTTTTGCTTGCGGCCTCATGCCGTCCGCAGTCAGTGTATAGCCCAGGTAATCTACTTCCGGTCGTAAAAGATGACATTTTTTTCCATTTAATGTGGTCAAGTCGCTCGAACACCACCCGAAGATGCTCTAAGTGTTCCATTTCATTACGGGAAAAAATTAGCAGATCGTCCAAATATGCAACGACGAATTCCAGATCGCCAAATATCTTTTCCATGCAGGCTTGATATTCGTCAGGTGCGGTAGAAATTCCCATTGGCAGACGCTTGTACTGATACTTACCGAATGGTAGACAAAAAGCAGTAAGCGGACGGCTTTCTTTATCCAATTGTCTAGCGTAGTATCCCATGTTGGCATCCAGTGTTGTTATACATCGTGCATTTGCGAGACGTAGCAGAATCTCGCGGATTCGAGGAACGAAGTATGGACTTCGACGTAGCCAATGGTTTAGCACTCGAGAGTCAATTAGAAGTCGCAGTGAACCATTTGATTTAGGCACAAAAAAGGCTGGACTAGCCATTTCAGAATTGTAAATTTGTTCCAGTACATCCAGCTTAATAAGACGCTGGATCTCTGCCTTTGCTGCATTCTCGAGGCTGCGTGGGATCGGATAAGGCTTGGCGTGTACTGGTTTATACTCTGGTGACAGTGGTAACACGTAATCAGCGAACCGCATGCGTCCCAAATGACCGTCATATAAATGGCGATACTTCTCGAGCAGATCCAAATACTGCCTGGAGACGTCGGTATCGAGATGTTCTGGAAGCAAGTCTTTTGGATCAGCAGCTGAATCCGCTAGCTCTTTATACTCTTCCAGACATTCTGTGTCGGCGGCTAGTTGGGGCGGTTCGTTAATGGTCTTTCCAGTGTTAATAGTTATACACTGATCTTCCCATTGAACAGTCCGGTCTCGAAAACTTATCGTAATTCCCAGCGCTTGCAGAAGATCTCGTCCAATTACCATAGTATCTTTGCTGGCCTCAACCACTTGAAAGCGGTGCGTGATGACTGATTCAGGCTTTAATTGCGTAAAGCGAAATTGGGCGACTATGGTCCCACTGCTAGCTACCTCTTGGCCTATGGTTTTAAACACCGTAACCGTATGTGATTCCACCTTATATCCGTATTTCGTGCTCGCATCCACAAAAGACTTATTGACAATACTTCTTGAGGCGCCCGTGTCCAGAAGCGCACTAAAGTGGTTCTTGTCGTGTCGGAGCTGGGCTGTGATGCGAAGCGGTGCTGTTGTTATCTTCGGTGTATGCTGAACTAGTCCAATAAGCTTGCACTCGTCGTCACTGCTTGAGTCTTCCTCATTGAATATTATTGGGTATTTATATTCTTCAACTTTTTCCTCCACTTGCGAGTGCTCCTCTTTTTGCTTTTTGAGGGCAAAGCAATCGCTAGTATTATGCGATCGTGTCTTATGATAAGAGCACCACTTATCTCCTTCGGACTTCGCCGTGTACTTTGTTACTTGCTTCTTGTTGCTGGGTTGGTAGGGGCTCTTGTGCTCACTATTACGTGCGTGATCCTTGTTGCGACCGCCTTTGTTTCTATGGCCTTCTTGTGAAGATGACCCCTTGTGTAATCTTTCTTGTTTCTCAAGGCGTAAAAAGTAAAGTATCATTTCGTTGAGCGTATCAGGGATGACACCCACCGCTGCCAACTTATCTTGCCATGATGTCGGAATCCCTCGCTTGAAGTAGCGGCGCATTTGCACATCTGGTATCACCTCCGCGTCCTGCGGAAGCTCAACGAATAAACGAATTTTTCACGAAAACGCTGAGAAAACTTTAGGACACTTTCATCCCGTCGCTTTGTCATGTTCCATAATTCATTGTCCAGATCTTCGCTAAAATCTTCTGGTACTGAGAGCAGCCTCACAGCGGTAAAGAAACGGTCAAAAGTCCAACTATTGGTTCTTGCTTCGATCACCAAGAGGTTTACGTCGTATGCGAGGTCCCCCTCAATCAGATCTATAAGGTTACGGCTCTTTGCTCATCATTCCACCCTTTCTTCTTTGCAAGGCTTTGGAAGTCACAACTCCACTTGAGATAGTCCCGCGGACTTCCTCCTTTAAACTTGTTCATTTTAACTTGCATGGTATCAGCCGGGATTCCGTCTTGGGCTGGTGAGATCACCACCGTATAAGTGACGTAGTCGTTTTCATCGTATCTGCACATGATAATATTGTTTTGATTACGGATTTAATTCTCTTGAGTTCAAATTTCAAATTTCAAAATGACACGCCCTTGGCTGGCAGAGGGGCAATCGGCTCCGAGAGCTTGCTGGAGAGGCTTCTGGAGATGTAGGTAGAAAAGAGAATGAATTCATTAAACAACCATAAGTCCTATCGTGCTTAACCTAACGTGCTGTCATAACCTGTCAACTGTTGGCATGTCAGATACCATCTGTCATACCAACTGGCATGTCACTGTATATTATAGCGTTACAGAAATTCGCTAATGTTTACCCGGTGGAACGACGGGTTTACATTGGCCTAAATACACATTGACTTCAATACCTATTACCTAATTTAACCTGATATTCGAAGCAGAGTGATTGACCAGTATACATGTACAGTAGGGGTACCCGTCGGAACGACGGGTAAGTACCCTCGTCTATATAATAAAAGAATACTGTCCGTCTGTCTGTCTGTTTGATCCTTTTCCGGCCTTCGGATTGGCTACTTTTGCATTATTTGCTAATTTTGGATTGGCTGATTATGCATTTTTGGCTCATTTTGCAATGGCTGACTATGCATTTTTGTATCGATAATTACATGTGCGATCTCCATAACAGAGTGTCCATAGGTCGTGCTTCTATCTATAAAACGAATATACGATACGATTGGACACATACGTGTTCATATTTGATAAAAGCACAGCTTATTTATAAATATAAGATGAAACACATGCTTTATACTCGTTTTAATTCATGGGCTCAGTGCTCAAATAATACACTAGAAAGTTGGCAAAAGCAAGCGATCTCATCAGGTTGTATTAAAGTTGCTTACAATAAGTGATGTGACCCATATGTGTTGTATGTGTATTTTGTATATATTGTTACGTGAGCAGATTTCCGTGAAAGAATTTAGTTCATCCCCGGGTGTCCTTATGTCGTGCTTCTATCTATATAAAGAATATACGAAACGATGGCACACTTAAATGTTCATATGCATCCTTTCCTATTGCAATAATAAACGCAGCTTTTTTATAATAGTAGATGAGACACATGCTTTTGATTCGTTTTTAAAACATGGGCTCCGTGCTCAACTAATACACTAATAGTGGCAAAAGAAAGCGTATTGATCAGGTTGAACTGGATGCAGGTACAATAAGCGAATCGACTCGAATGTATAGATCATATATATTCATTTACCTGGGTCAATAGGACATTCTACATGACGGGCTTACAGTTGAAACTTCAAGTCAACAGTGGTACTATCACCAAGGCCCCAGATCATCCATTACCTTCTTTCGTGATGTCACGATCTACATCATTACATGTTACAGGCAGATTAACACAACTGCACTTCTATACATCTCATTCTGGGATTAACCCTCACGGGAACAATACACAATCTTCTTCTATCTAAAGTCCTCTGCCAACTGGTTCTGAGCCCAAAACCACTTCCCAGAGTTTGAAAGAAGAACATCATGGACCCTCTGGTCGATGACAATGACACTTCAATGCCTGAGAGCCATCTGACTCGATCCAGCCCTTCCTCATCAGATACTTCCCTTATGAGTATTACATCAGCGAGCCAAAAATACACCTCTTCCACGCTCGCGGGCCCGACAGCCCTCACTGAAGCAGCATCAGTAATGATGGTTCAAGCGCGTTTGCTTCAAACAATTGAGCTCGCATCCGTTCCGCAAATCCAACAGCTTTTTATGAGCGCAACAAACGCCGTTCTTGAAGCCAGCGCCATGATTGCTACTTTCCCACTCGAATTGCAAGCCACGTTAGTCAATGAAGAAGCTGTGGCTGGAGAAGACAATGCTTCAACAATTGTCACTGCAACTCCAAACCAAATCGGAATCCTCACACATCACAATAAGGAGCTCCACAATTTACTACAGACCTTCCAGCATGACGTCACAACAGTTCGAGATCAGCGCAATGCACTGCAAGATACGGTAAACCAACTTATCGAACACCTTTTTAAGCTAATTGAAGACATCGCCAATCAACGCATCCAGTTCAACACACAACTCAACAGTAAAACCGCTGAGGCAACTGCAGCAAATACAGCATTGGTTGAACGCACACGAGCACTACAAGAACAAATTGAGAGAGCCGAGCAACATAATGAAACGGCACTAAACAACTGCCGCGCAGAGCACCAAGTAGTCGCGGAACGATTCCATCAAGAAATTACTCGTCTCTTACAGCGCAGCGAACGTCTTCAATCCGAGCATGTCAAGACCATGGTAGCTTTAACTGAGCATCAAACTATCAGTCAATCTGCTCAGGATTCGTTGGCCTGCACACTTCAAGCCGAGCACGAAATTCGAGACCAGCTTACAAAATCAATTGATCATTATCGTGTCGCCCAGGAAGAGGCGCTAAGTCGTATTACTGAAGCCCAACACATAAAAAATTTCATGGAGATTAAATTGGTACAAGAAACCGCTCGAGCCAATGCTGCCGAAGATCGCCTGACTGCAGAAATAGCGACTCGAGCTTCCTTAGAAGAACGACTTCAGTCCCTGCAATATCGCTACGAAGTATTATTGCGCGATACACTGCCTCCACTTTCGACCCACACATCACGTATGGACCGTGATCAACCTTCACCTATTAATTCTGAAAACCTTTCGATTAATCCGGCTCATCAAGAAGCTCAAGTGCCACTTCCGACCTATGATTTTGTGCCACCGCGCACCCAACGGTCGCCAGCACCGACACAAAACACACCACCACCGCAAAATTCAGGTTCATCTCCAGGACTAGCTCTATCTCCAAATTTATCTCCAGACCCAAGTTCTCCATCGCCAGCTTCAAGTCCTGTCCTCGCACCTCCAGTGCTAGCGTTACATACGGTATCCCGGATCAAGGAAGTCAAGTGTGAGATGTTTACCGGCAAGGATAAATACCCTGGTCTAGGGGGCGGCTTTGATCTTTTTATGCGCAAGTTTAAACAAGCCATTCTAAGTGAAAGTCGACGTAACAACTCAACGTATACGGATGAATTACGTGAGACATTTCTCGTCACCTTTCTTGACGGCGCCGCCTCGGACTTTTATTTTCAGTTCCTGGACGAGTTTATCGACTCACACAACCGCAATCCTTCGTACCAAGAAGTCCAAGCAGCTTTGCGTGAAGAGTTCCGGTGCAAGCTATCGCAATCACGCCTGAGCGACTATCTAAACAAGCCTAAGAAACCAGAGCAAACATGGCACGGGTACTACGCATATCTGCGCCACGTTGGGAAAGAAATGGGCGGTGATCAAAACGCCCTTATCCTGGAAGCATTTTGCAAAAATGCCTCCACAGATCCAGGGATCCAGCTTCAGCTCGCCAGCGTCATCGACTATAACGCTACCAACATCAACGACGAAATAAATAAAGCCTTTACGCTCCTGACGAAGCTTTTGGGTGATGGCCGCAAGTCGAGTAGCCACAGCCAGCGTTCTTCAAATGCAAAGGCAAATATAAATAGAGCCTCTGCAGCTTCAGTGACAGCATCTACGCAAGTATCAGCGAAACCTAAATTACCTCAGTACAGCTCTACGAGTCGCTCGCGACCCAAAGACGGCATTAAACCATGCTGGGTCTGCAAGACGACAGAACACAAAACATTTGACTGCCCAGTGATCCCAGACGCTCAACGCCGAGTCGGACAAGCCAGCGTTGCCACCGCAGTAAGCCCTACTGATCATGCCGCCGAATCGTATGTCGTCGAGGGTGCTGACGACACAATTATCGACTCAACTGGGGAATGTTTTTTTCTCGGGTCGGCAGAAGAGTGTATCGATCATGGATCTCCGTTGGACTCTCCTACCCCTAATGCCTTTATTGGTGCTGACGCATGCATCGTACTTCAATCCCGCGACGCTAAGTTGCCAACTTCGACAAAGTGGCTTATTGACAGCGGCGCTACCCATCATTTTACGAACAACGCAGCTGCAATTATCACGCCCACACCCAGTTTCTTACGAGTCCGTGTCGCAAATGGTTCCGTGCTTCAGGCCGTTAGCAAAGGCAGCGTACTGCTAAAGACGATCACAAACGGAACGGTCACCCGATTTGTGCTCACTGATGTGCACTACGTCCCTGCTATGCCACGAAACCTGCTTTCTGTTTCTAAGCTTATCGATCAAGACTTTGTGGTTTCATTCTCCCGTCACTGTACGCTCTCTACGGATGATCGTATCATCGCCCGTGCCCCTCGAGAATTACGTCTTTGGTCACTTTCCACAATATCTGATACTGCTGATGAGGCTGCTGCTTTTCTCGCTCGAATTGAAAGCTCCACCCTTCGCAAGTGGCATGAGCGGCTAGGTCATCTGAACTACCAAAATGTTGTTCGTATGGCTGACAAGTGGCTTGCGGCCGGTATAAAGCTGACAAATCGAACCATGCCTTTTTGTTTGCAGTGTGCTGAAGCTAAGCAAACTCGCAACCGTCAAGGTAAACAAGACACTTCAAGATCAGCTCCTACAGACGAGGTTGGTGCCGTCATCGGCTTAGACCTTAAAATCAACATCTCTTCAGTCGACCGGAAGGGACACAAGCACGTTCTCACCATTGTTGACTATGCTTCTGGGTACAACTATGTCTACTTGCTAAAAACGAAAAATGAAGCCTTCGACAAATTCGTAAATTTTCACGCAAATTTCCAACGGCAATTTGATGTTCGAGTCAAATGCATTCGTTCGGATCCTGGTGGTGAATTTGTTAATGACAAGATGAGGCAATATTTGCAGCGCCATGGAATCCTACACCAGACAACCGAAACAGACACTTCCGTTCAAAATGGCAAGGCCGAGCGCTTCCATCGCACGCTGTTTAATACAACTCGAGCAATGCTCTGGTCATCTGGTATGCAGACATAATTTTGGAGAGACGCTATACTCTACTCCAGCACAATGCGCAACTACCTCCCTACCCGCGGTAATGCAGACCGCCGTTCACCTCTCGAAGTACTTACGGGAAAAGTACCCGACGTCAGCCACTTGCTCAAATTCGGTGCCCGCTGCACCGTAAGGCTAGAGCATGCAGTTGCAAAGCTCCGAACAGGCGCTCATTCTCGGCATCGACCCCGTTAACAATGGCTACAATCTCTATCTTCCCCGTACCAAGACGTATTTGACCAGCTCCAACATCCAAAATGTCGATCGCGTTGATATCGATGCCGCTGGTGACCTCGTCGACACCTTCGATACACTTGACGCTGTCCCCAGCACATTTCATCCCCAGGCTCAGCAAATGTCCGATCGTGCCGCTACCACCGACGCTCTTCACAAGACCACGCCAGTGTCTGAGGGGGAGCCATCACCCGATCATCTTGATCGGACCAGTGAAGTTTCAGGCAGCGACGACGACGATGACTTCAAGACAGGCGAACCAATTGACGACGTCACACTTACCAAGCGCCAAATCGACAGTGTATTCGGGGTCCACAAGCGCGGTGCTCAATTTCCCATTGAAGACTTCGAGCTACCTGCGTCCCTTCTTCTCGACGTCACCGGTATTTCCGGTGCAGCAATGATGGCCCTTCATATCTCTGATGGTGTTCCGGACCCTAAAAATATTCGCGAAGCAATGGCAAGTCCATTTTGGCCACAGCTAAAGGAAGCTATGATCCAAGAGCTGGACCAGTTGTGTAAGAATGGTACATGGGAGGAAGCCGTCCCACCACCTGGGGCCAAGGTCGTGTCAACAAGATGGGTTTTCAAGATCAAATACAACTCGATGGGAGAACTCGACAAGTTTAAGGCCCGGCTCGTGGCAAGAGGATTCACCCAACGCTATGGTGTCGATTTCAGCGAAACATACTCTCCGGTACTAAAAATGGCAAGCGCGCGATTTCTTATTACGCTTGGAGCTCAGTGGGGCTGTAAAGTTCGCCATGGTGACGTTCCCAATGCCTACCTTCGTGCACCGATTGATCGCCCGATCTACGTGAAACCGCCACACGGATCCCCAGCCGAAGGAGCAGTTTATCGATTGCTGAAGAGCCTTTACGGATTGAAACAGAGCGGACGACTTTGGAACGACTTAATTCATAGCTTTCTTCTCGAGTGTGGTTACACACAAAGCCGCCAAGATCCGTGCGTCTACTTCAAACATGAAGCCATCGGCACTACAGTTGTCGGCCTTTACGTCGACGATGTCATTATAATTGCACAGGATGACTCCCTATCTGAGACTCTTATGCAACAGCTCCACGATAAATTCGACATCAACGATTTGGGGTTAATCAGCAAGTGCCTCGGTATTAATGTGGAGACAACGGATTACGGCTACTTTCTTCAACAACAGCACAACATCGATGCTCTCCTCACTAGGCTCGAAATGACGAATTGTACTACCCGTTCGACGCCAATGGAAGAAAAACACAAGCTATACGATCCAAACTCGAGTCTCTTTTCAAACAAACGACTCTACCAAGAAGTTATGGGGTCATTATTGTGAATCTCCAACTGCACTCGTCCCGATATCACTACGACCGTGAATCTTCTGTGTAGAGCGACACACGCACCCACCACCAAACACTGGAGTTGTGTAAAGCGCCTCATGCGATATCTCAAAGGCACTTCGACTCATGGCATTTTTATCAAGAAGCTCAACTCAGTTCAACCGCAACCACGCCTGAAAGTCTACAGTGACGCATCATGGGCCGATTCCAAGCTAGACGCTAAGTCCACGACCGGTGTTTCCTAACAATGAATGGTTCGCCTATATCGTGGTAATCCAAGAAGCAACCCGTCGTCGCATTATCTACCATGGAAGCTGAGTACATTGCTGGTGCAACAGGTGTGAGTGAATGCCTCTGGGTAAAAGATCTCCTATCGGAGCTTAAACTCACAACAAACCACGAACCGCTTTCGCTAATTGTTGACAATCAAGCTGCAATTATGAACATGGAGAACAGCGTCAGCTCACCTCGCAGCAAACACAACAACATCCGGTTCCATTTTGTTCGCGACAATGTACAAGCCAAGCGTGTCACGGTCCACTACTGCTCAACATCAGAAATGCTTGCAGACATCCTGACCAAACCACTCGGCCGTATCAAGCATGACCGCTTCACCAGAGCACTGCACGTCATGAGTCGAGATGAGTTCAAGGTCATCAGCTAAGCCCTGCTTGACTTGTGGGGGAGAGTTGAAACTTCAAGTCAACAGTGGTACTATCACCAAGGCCCCAGATCATCCATTACCTTCTTTCGTGATGTCACGATCTACATCATTACATGTTACAGGCAGATTAACACAACTGCACTTCTATACATCTCATTCTGGGATTAACCCTCACGGGAACAATACACAATCTTCTTCTATCTAAAGTCCTCTGCCAACTCTTACATCCACCTTGATACCGATAACTTTACCTTATTGAACCGAATATGTAGAAGTAAAGAGATGGGTACGAATATCAAACGACAGACGTCGCTTACTGTGTCCGTCAGAACGACAGGTACACATAGACCTGCGAAACGACGGGTACACATTGACCTGCGAAATGGCAGGTATACTGACACGCCATTGACTGGCAGAGGGACAATCTGTTATACCAACTGGCATGTCAATACATTGACCGACGTCGCCAGGTACATACTGACTTTTATACCCATTGACATCATAGTCACAATGACTCGACCCAACCAGATATTTGAAATTGAATTAATGGATCTATATACCGACCTTCACTAACTTTCATACTTATCAACTTACGTAAAGCAACCTGATATTCTAAGGAAAGAGATAAATTTGAATACTGGCAGCATAAAATTTGTGCACCTATTCGTCGGAACGACGGGTCAACACCATTACTTATTTGCATCAACGTAAGCACATTTCCATCATTGTTATTTCAATTAGTAATTTTTTATGAGGTCTAGCAATCTATTTTGTCGGACATCCATCTATAGAAATGGGTATCATGACTGAAATTTATATTGTAAAATCTATATAATAACTCCGTCCATCATTCTATAACAATGAACAGAAAATTCACAGAGCGCGTGTACACATTAAGCTTCATACCCATCACTTTACAGAGTCAACCAGAGATTAAAAATAGGAAATGGGTACCAACATTTACATGCACCATGTCCGTCGGACAACGGGTGAACACTTTAACTTTTGAAACGACAGGTACGCATTGACCTTCATACACATTACCTTTAGAACGAATCAATCACCTAAGTCAATATACGATTAGCGTCAAATTTGTGCACCTATCGGTCGAAACGACGGGAACACCCCCATATACGTATTATTAATAGCATAAAACCATGTACGTCGGAACGACGGGTACACACCCTAGTCTATATAATAAAAGAATACTGTCTGTCCGTTTGATCCTTTTCCGGCATTCGGATTGGCTACTTTTGCATTATTTGCTAATTTTGGATTGGCTGATTATGCATTTTTGGCTCATTTTGCAATGGCTGATTATGCAATTTGTATTAATTATTACATGTGCAAATCTCCATAACAGAGTGTCCATAGGTCGTGCTTTTATTTATAAAACGAATATACGAAACGATGGCACACATAAATGTTCATATGCATCATTACATATTAAAATATCAAGCACATCATTTCTTAGATATATTAGATGAGACACATGCTTTCGATTCGTATTATTAAAACATGGACTCAGGGCTCAACTAATACACTTCAACGTGGCAAAAGCAAGCGTAGTGATCAGGTTAAGGTGGATGCAGTTACAATAAGAGAATCGAATCAAATGTAGTGCATCACACTTATTCATTTATTTAAGTCAACCGGACATTCTGCATGACGGGCTTACATCCATCTTTTCACCGATAACTTTACCTTATTAAACCGCATATGTAGAAGTAAAGAGATGGGTACGAAGATCAAACGACGACTTCGCTTACTGTGTCCGTTGGAACGATGGGTACACATGGTCGTGCGAAACGACAGATACACATTGACCAGCGTCGACAGGTAGACGTTGACTTTCATACTTATTGACTTCATATGTAGCAATTACCTGACTCAACCAGAATAATAAGTGAGTACGAAGATTATCTAGCAGATGGTTGCTCACCATGCCCGTCGGAACGACGAGTGAGCATCCATATTTTAAGATATATGGTGGGCCAGGGTACTATCAGCGTAGAATCGCGCCCCTATCCGACGGAACAATGGGCACTACCAAAAGCTGCACGCAGGCAAAAAGTTGTATTAAAAATTGATTGACACACATAGATTAAATTATATTCGGTCCTTTATGCATATTTAGATCTATATATTCGGTCGGCACGCTACTACCCGTCGGAACGACGGGTGCACATTGAATGTCATACCCATTACTTTACCTTAACATTGTAAGGAAAAATGTTGGATTCGAAGGTTAAAAGGCAAACTTCAATCACCATGTCCGTTGGAACGACGAGTACACATTGACCTTTATATCACCATTTTAATGTATTCAACCAAATTGGTAAAACGATGATGTAAAGGTCAATATATTACAGGCGTCGACTTGCGCACCATGTCCGTCGGAATGACGGGTATACACCCTAGTAACTAATAATATTTGACAATATTATATTTTCATATAATATTGTTCCCAGATCTCCTTGAAGTTGGAGATGCCCTCTCATTGGTTGATATGGGCCATCATATCAACCAACGCGCTGACCAATGACCGATGGACGCGCGCAATGAGTGGAGGGCAAGTTGTCAACATACATAGTTGTAGTTTGATATAGTTAACATAGGTTATAACAGATTAGTTTTATTAAGATAGTTAACTATATTAAATACAGTTTTCTTTTCCCTCTCAACTAAGTGTTTGTTTAGTTGATAAGCTTCCTCTGCTCACGTGTACGTGAGGTTTTGAGGCATCTGCTTTCACTGTAATCAGTGAAAGTAGACTATACTGTAATCAGTATAGTCGGAGGGTGCCCCATTACACCTGGTAGCACTTCGTGGTCCGTTCAGCGACCACCGCACCATCCGCTATGGAATCAGCGGGTGATGAACGTCATCACGCAACGCGTGATGATTTCCGCCTTTGAGTGACCTCGAATGGAATGCGGTTCAGCGTATGGCTGAAACCATCGGCAACCCTGCCGTTGGTGCCATGTTGCTCTCTCTTAGCGGAGACGACCAACATGCAACCATCTTTAAGTTCATACAACATGAACTTGATGAAGTTGTAAAGAAACTCACCTTGCTAGAGGAGCAAGGTTCTCAACAGGTTGAACTGTTGAGAGAACAAGGCGCTCAACAAGCTGACTTGTTGATGCAGCAGGGTGCTCAACAGTCTGAACTGTTGAGACAACAGCAGGCTAGTGCTGTTGCTGCCGGGTCCGCGTATACACGTCGACCCGAGTCCTTGAAGATTGATGTCTCCAAGTACAAGGCAGTCGAAAGCGACTCCTTGTTGAGATGGTTCGTCGAGCTCGACGATGCCATTGAGGCTCGTCGCATCGATGACGATGCGATGAAGGTCAAGTTCGCCATGTCGAACTTGGCAGGACGTGCCAAAGCTTGGGCCTTAGGGCTCAAACTGCACGATCCATACGTTTTCCCAACGTATGACGTCTTCAAGGCGCGGCTCAAACACACGTTTAAACCGCCTCGCGCCGAATTCAGGGCTCGGGCTGAGCTCCTGGATTTGAAACAGGGTAAGCGTGATATACACGCTTACGCCCAACACGTACGATACCTCGTTAGCTGTATCGTACTGAACCCAATAGATGAACACACGCAGGTTACTGTGTTCATCAAGGGTCTGACAAATGGTCCTGTCAAGACCCACCTGTTCCGCTTGGAACTAGAATTGCTGGACCAAGCGATCTCTGCAGCGGAACAGGAGGACTTTAGCCTGCAACAGGCTCACGTCCACTCGTGGTCCTATCGTCCACCGAGACGACAGGAGGGCGGAGGTCCAGAACCAATGGACCTCTCCTATGTAGAGAGCGAGCGACCTAGCTCTCCAGGGTACAAGCGATTGCAAAAGTGCAATCGCTGTCAGAAGTTTGGCCACTACGCTTATGAGTGTAGTGCCCCACGCCCAGTGTCTCGTAACACTGGGAGTGACGATCGACCGTCTGCCAAGAAGGGCCAGAGACGTGGGTCCCCCGTTGCTGCGAAATCGCAACAACGTGGTGGAACATCAAAAAACGGTCGGGGTCAGTAGGGGCGGAGCGCCCTACTGATCCAGCAACGTCAAGAGAGTTCGCGGGACTCTTGACGAGGGCTGCACCCAACATACAGTCACTGTGTGTTGCCGCTCCCAGTGATGAGGTATCCCTCATCACCTTGAAGATCGAAGTGACAAAGAACATGTCACTTCGCGCCCTAGTTGATTGTGGGGCTTCAAACAACTTTGTTCGACGCCAATCGCTAGATGATCGTAGGCTCAAATATGTTGAGCGCGAGACCCCTCCGACGAGGATGACGGTGCGCTTTGCAACTGGCGTATCCGTAACAGTAAAGAAACGTGTAGTGGGAATTCACTACACGCTTGAAGGCAAAAAGTACGATGATGATTTCATCGTACTTGACCTGGATGACAAATTTGATGTCATCCTAGGATTACCATGGCTCAGAAGGTACGAGCCATGGTTCAGCTGGCAGCATCGAACCGTGAAGATGCCTGCCGCTTATTCATCAGATGGCCATCTGATGAATGTCTTGGAGCGTTCACAAGCGTGTGAATGTACTGCGATGGCCTCACTTGTGGTCCGGTTGTTAGTAAGACTGCACAAGAACTCAGTGTGACAGATAGTCACACTGTGGAGCAAGCTGCTGGCGGCTGTGCAGGCAACGCCGAAGGTCCACCACTCGAATAAGTCGAGTGGACCGGGACATGAATGCTCGCCTAGTACCAAAGAGTAAATTGGATGCCCAGAAGCGGCAACACGGTAAAACTAGATTAACTGGAGAGTTAAGCGCTGAAGATCTCTCTGTGGTTGCGCAGCCCACAGCTAGAGGAATTCGATGGAATAGGTTCCATCGAGCCTGCGGGAATAAGTCCCCAGGAAATAATCACTGAGGGAATAGGTCCCCAGGAAGTAACCGAGACGTTGAACGTCTTAGTTAATGACGGATCAAACGTAGGCGCTTATACGCTTGATCTGATCGCGCCTCCGAAGTTAACTTCGGAGATAACTAAATTGACTACGCTAGAACCTAAAAGGTTCTTGCGTGATCTGCGTAGTGGCAAAGTCAAGCAGATCTGTGTGCTCGTCGCAGAGGACGAGTACATGACGGACATTCGGTCAGCAACAGTTTTTGCCGAGAACGAACGGGTTCTCAGCAGCTCATCAATGGACGAGAGTGTCCTTGATGAGAAGACTCGGATTGAGCGATATACATCGCAATCCTGGGAGTCGCTGAAGTCAAATCCTTTGTACAAGGATTTGGTCGAATTCAAGGATGTATTCCCTGAATCCGTTCCGTGCGAGTTACCTAAGGATAAAGGTACTCGACACGAGATCGACCTTGTTCCTGGCACAAAATATTGTGTCATGAAGCAGTGGCCACTGCCTCGGGAACAGGTCGAGGCGATCGACAAGTTCTTTGCCGATCGCCTAGCAGCGGGCCATGGGAGGGAGTCAACTTTACCTCACAGCTCTCCGACCTTCTGTGTGCGCAAGGCCACAGGAGGGTGGCGGATAGTACACGCGTTCAATAAGTTGAACGCTGCAACGATACCGGCGCAAACGCCGATACCGAGAAAGGACGTAATCATAGATGGTATGTCTAAGAGCACCATCTTTTCGTCCATGGATCTGATGGATGGTTTCTATCAGATCATAATGCGTGAACGGGACATCCCGTACACAGCAGTTAGCACTCCCAGTGGTATGCTCTGGGAGTGGTTGGTGATGCCGCAAGGGCTTAGTAATGCACCAGCCACATTCAATAGATGTGTTTCACATCTATTGAGACCGGTGCGCGAATTCGCACCGAGTTACTTCGATGATGTGTTCGTCCATAGTCGGTCTATGGACGGGAAAACAGACGTGGAAGTCCATAGACTCCACGTCCGTAAGTTTCTTACACTTATGCGAGAGCATAAGTTGTGCGCCAACCTCAAGAAGTGTATATTCGCAGCTAGCGAAATACCGCTTCTTGGGTGCATCGTCGGAAAGAACGGCGTACGCCCTGATCCAGAAAAGATCAAGGCGATCACCGACTGGCCAGTGCCAGTCGATGTCAAGGGACTAAGGAAGTTTCTTGGGCTAGCGGCGTACTTGCACAAGTACTCGCGCAATTACGCCGAAATGACAGTACATCTTTCTTGTTTACTCAAGAAAAATGTAAAGTGGAATTGGAACGCTGAATGTCAGCGTTCCTTTGAACGTATCAAGCAAAGCTTGATGCAATCGCCAGTGTTGGCGATTGCCGATTAAGACAGACCATTTCATGTGGTCTGTGACGCCAGTGATTTTGCAATCGGCTGTGCACTGATGCAATATGATACAGACGGCGCAGAGCGTGTCGTCTGTTATCAATCGCGTCAGCTGCAACCGGCTGAGCGCAATTACCCGGTGCATGACAAGGAACTCCTTGCCATGAAGTATGCACTGGCTAAGTTTCGCGTCTATCTCTTAGAAGATAGACCGTTCATTTTGTATATAGACCATGCGTCACTACGCACGGCTGTAAACAGTCCACACCTCTCGCAACGAATGGCGAGATGGTTGTCGTTCTTCGCGGAGTACAACTTCTCTGTGGAGTATGAACCGGGACGACTTAACGTCGTCGCCGATGCTCTTTCCGTCGGCCTGACCTAGAGCCGACTGTGCAATCCGACAGTGATGTGAACACCACTGTCGCCACGCTGAGTACCAGCGTCTTGTCGTCGAGCTTACTCGACGACATTAGAAGGGCATGCGCACAAGATAATGATCTTGTACGCCTGATGGAGTACCTCAAGGACCCATCCTCGCAAGCTAAGAAGCGCTTGCCTGCCATGTATCGATAATCTCTCGATCGATACACCCATCGGTACGGCTTACTTTACTACACAGCCGTCAACAACGACACGCCTCGTGTCGTTGTAACGCCACAACATGATCTCAGGTTACGGATCATGTTTGAATGTCACGATGCACCAATAAGTGGGCATCGCGGCCGTGAGAAGACTTACCTCACGGTCAGTCACGACTTTTACTGGCCACGTCAGTATAAGTTTTTGCGCAAGTACGTGCGTGCTTGCGAAGTGTGTCAACGAGTGAAGCCTAGTCCTTCACTTCGTGCACCATTGCAGCCTCTACCTGTTCCGGCAGAGTGCTGGGAGTCCGTATCAATGGACTTCGTCTTTGGGTTCCCCAAAGACGCTCACGGGAATAATGGTATTCTCGTGTTTGTAGACAGGTTCAGCAAGATGGTACATCTTGTTGCTGTACCTGAGTCGATCACAGCAGAGGGCTGTGCTCGAGTGTTTATCGATACAATCTTCGATTGCACGGTTTACCCCGTGAACTTGTGTCCGATAGGTACCCCCGGTTCACGGCTGAGTTTTGGCGTTCCGTGTTCCAAACACTTGGAACACGGCTCACAATGTCTACTTCTGACCATCCAGAAACTGATGGTCAGACTGAACGCGCCAATCTCGTCCTCGAAGAGATTCTTCGAGGGTACGTCCACTCTTTTACGAGTTGGAGTGAGTTCTTGTCGATGGTCGAATTCGCCATCAACAACTCAGTGCATGCGTCCACGACGCATACACCGTTCTACGTGAATGGCCTTCGCCATCCACGTGTCCCCACCTTAGTAGAGGATGACTCTAATTTAAGGGGGGGGGAGGGACTCGCTCGAGCGAGAACCAATCTGGCTCTTGCTCATCACGCGACGACGTAATGGTCGACGCGAAAGTAACCGAAGTCGTACCATTCGACTTCGGTGAAGAGGAAGAAAGTAAGAGCGATGACGCTCTTACTGATAACGATGCTGAAGATATCAGCATCGTTCGAGGTATCACAAGTGAGAACAATAATGTTCTCGCTGAATTAGTAACCGATATCTCCGCAGTGCACTCACAATGCACTGCAGCCAGAAGCAACGAGTCAGCTGAGGATTTCCTGCTGACTCGTGAAGCGGTAGTCCGTTTCGTGCAAGACTCCATCGCAGAAGCGGTGGATAAGCAAAAGCGAAATGCAGACAATAATGGAAGGGCAAATGCTCAAACATTTATTGAAGGTGATTTAGTTTTACTGTCATCAGTAAACCTACCTAAACATGTAGTGACTAACGTGGGCAGCAATAAATTGTTGCCCAAGTACATCGGCCCGTTTCGTGTATTGCGCCGCCTAGGCAACGCGTACACGATCGAGTTGCCACGCAGGATGCGTACGCATCCTACGTTTTACGTGGGACGTCTTCGTCCGTACGTTCAGTACGCGGCTTCTTCAAACGACGAAGATAGCCATTACTCTCAAGAATCCCCTTCATATTCTTGTTGTCACGAACCAGATTCGATATCTGGCCGTGTAGAGATGAGATCTTCCATGATATTGGGCAATCTCCTGACGAGCTGTCGCCAGCTCGTTACTCAGAGAATGAAGTCGCCGTTCATTCTCCAATAGTTCGACAGCATTGTCTGCCCGAGACATCTCATGGTCAAACCCAAGCTGTCGCACAATGTCCTCTAAGCGGCGACGCTTATCCCTTTCGTGATCAACATCACAACGGAGCTCACGAGTTACACGGGCAAACCCGAATAACTCAGAAGACAATTCCGATGAAAGAAACGGACAGGGTTTTCCCTCCACCACCGCATCCGCTAGTGGACTCCCATGGTGGGAAGCGCTTCCTCGTGGAACGCTTAATAAATCACCGCGAGGTGAAGGGACGTCGGACGATTTATCTCGTCCGGTGACGTGGCTATCCGCCTTTGGCGAATAGCTGGGATCCTCGGGCCCAACCGATGGCCGACGTTCCCGGCCTTGTCGAACAGTACGACAAGGGACACCCGATAGTGAAGGACCATCGGAAAACGATCGCCCAGCGCGCTCGTAAAGGGATTGCAGAGTAGCAATCCCTTCACGCATCTCAGAAGAGATGCGAGCCCTCCACCAGGGCTCAGTAAGGAGGTACGCCTCCTTAGGCGCTCTTGACGAGGTGCTCAGGCACCCCGGGCATGGGTCGCCCCAAGAGAGGCATAACAGGTCTGCCTCTCTAGATAACCGGTGCAAACGATAGCATGCACCGGAAGTACTTCGTTTCTCAAACTTATTGCGGCTAGCATAAAGTCTTTGAAACCAAGCCTCTTTCCCAACGTTTAAAACGTTGGTGATAAACGCGTTCCAAGATTGGAGGAACGCGTCAGCCTCACGCTTCTTGTGTGGGCCATACCATCGATGTTTAAGGAACACATCGATGTAATAATCGTTCTCAGTGCGAAAGTTCTTCGCACTGGCGTCAAGGCCGTGAAGCTTTGACGCATCAAACAACGGTATGGGAAACCGTTCGTTGGTCTTTCCAGACCAACGATCAAGCAGATGCTTAGATATCATCCATCGCTTGCGATCAGGAGCAAGACGCAATACGTTGCGATCTAAAGCCTCCTGCGTGGTGTCAACAGAAGTACCGACACCACGAGCATTAGTGTCAACAGAAGCACCGACACTATGAGCATTGATGTCAGTAGAAGCACTGACATCACCCTTACGGTCCCCACCCGAGTCACTATTCTTCGACTCGTTTGGCGAGTCGTCTGATTCATCAGACGACCCGAACATTTCACGGTACATTGATTCACTCAATGTACCACGATCCCTCTTCGTAACATTCGACGACGAGGCATCGCCACGGGGAGAGCTCGGGAGTGACACAGGTGGCTTTGAGTCGGATGCGTCATCCGACTCACCAGAGTAGTCAACGACTAACTCTGGGTCAACATCTTCACGTGGCGAAGCGCTACGTGAACCTGAAACAGGCGTTTCAGGCTGATGTTGACTTCCAGCAGACACATTAGAGTCTGCTGGGTGAGGCTGTGAAGCGTCAGTACACAGGCGTGCAGCCGAGCTCTTAGCTGCCTTAGCAGCGACGCGCATTGACTTAGTCATAGCGTAAGATTGTTGAATAAAAGAAAATTCAACAAGAGCTCCTTTCCCATAGTCACTAAACAGTCACTAATGTGACTGTTGGTTGAGGGGGGGGGGTGATGTAACGGGGTGAGCCCGTTACATAATATTGACACTTATATGAAGTGACAATAAAAATATTATTATAACTAATAATATTTTACAATATTATATTTTCATATAATATTGTTCCTAGATCTCTTTGAAGTTGGAGATGCCCTCTCATTGGTTGATATGGGCCATCATATTAATCAACGCGCTGACCAATGACCGATGGACGCGCGCAATGAGTGGAGGGCAAGTTGTCAACATACATAGTTGTAGTTTGATATAGTTAACATAGGTTATAACAGATTAGTTTATTAGATAGTTAACTACATTAAATACAGTTTTCTTTTCCCTCTCAACTAAGTGTTTGTTTAGTTGATAAGCTTCCTCTGCTCACGTGTACGTGAGGTTTTGAGGCACCTGCTTTCACTGTAATCAGAGAAAGTAGACTATACTGTAATCAGTATAGTCAAGGGTGCCTCATTACAGAACTAATTAATCGACTTAAAGCCACCCTGTTCTAAGGAACGAGGAAAGAGACTTTTAGTCGGCAAGCAATAAGCTTAAGGTTCAGAGAACCGACGCACAGAGTGCAAGAACAAGATAGAAGCTTAAAGGTTCAGAGAACCAACGCACGAAGTGCACAAGTGTTATGGGGCACCCTCCGACTATACTGATTACAGTATAGTCTACCTTCACTGATTACAGTGAAAGCAGGTGCCTCAAAACCTCACGTACACGTGAGCAGAGGAAGCTTATTAACTAAACAAACGCTTAGTTGAGAGGGAAAAGAAAACTGTATATAATATAGTTAACTATCTAATAAAACTAATCTGTTATAACCTATGTTAACTATATTAAACTACAACTATGTATGTTGACAACTTGCCCTCCACTCATTGCGCGCGTCCATCGGTCATTGGTCAGCGCGTTGTTTAATATGATGGCCCATATCAACCAATGAGAGGGCATCTCCAACTTCAAAGAGATCTAGGAACAATATTATATGAAAATATAATATTGTAAAATATTATTAGTTATAATAATATTTTTATTGTCACTTCATATAAGTGTCAATATTATGTAACGGGCTCACCCCGTTACATCACCCCCCCTCAACCAACAGTCACATTAGTGACTGTTTAGTGACTATGGGAAAGGAGCACTTGTTGAATTTTCTTTTATTCAACAATCTTACGCTATGACTAAGTCAATGCGCGTCGCTGCTAAGGCAGCTAAGAGCTCGGCTGCACGCCTGTGTACTGAGGCTTCATAGCCTCAGCCAGCAGACTCTAATGTGTCTTCTGGAAGTCAACATCAGCCTGCAACGCCTGTTTCAGGTTCACGTAGCGCTTCGCCACGTGAAGATGTTGACCCAGAGTTAGTCGTTGACTACTCTGGTGAGTCGGATGACGCATCCGACTCAAAGCCACCTGTGTCACTCCCGAGCTCTCCCCGTGGCGATGCCTCGTCGTCGAATGTTACGAAGAGGGATCGTGGTACATTGAGTGAATCAATGTACCGTGAAATGTTCGGGTCGTCTGATGAATCAGACGACTCGCCAAACGAGTCGAAGAATAGTGACTCGGGTGGGGACCGTAAGGGTGATGTCAGTGCTTCTACTGACATCAATGCTCATAGTGTCGGTGCTTCTGTTGACACTAATGCTCGTGGTGTCGGTACTTCTGTTGACACCACGCAGGAGGCTTTAGATCGCAACGTATTGCGTCTTGCTCCTGATCGCAAGCGATGGATGATATCTAAGCATCTGCTTGATCGTTGGTCTGGAAAGACCAACGAACGGTTTCCCATACCGTTGTTTGATGCGTCAAAGCTTCACGGCCTTGACGCCAGTGCGAAGAACTTTCGCACTGAGAACGATTATTACATCGATGTGTTCCTTAAACATCGATGGTATGGCCCACACAAGAAGCGTGAGGCTGACGCGTTCCTCCAATCTTGGAACGCGTTTATCACCAACGTTTTAAACGTTGGGAAAGAGGCTTGGTTTCAAAGACTTTATGCTAGCCGCAATAAGTTTGAGAAACGAAGTACTTCCGGTGCATGCTATCGTTTGCACCGGTTATCTAGAGAGGCAGACCTGTTATGCCTCTCTTGGGGCGACCCATGCCCGGGGTGCCTGAGCACCTCGTCAAGAGCGCCTAAGGAGGCGTACCTCCTTACTGAGCCCTGGTGGAGGGCTCGCATCTCTTCTGAGATGCGTGAAGGGATTGCTACTCTGCAATCCCTTTACGAGCGCGCTGGGCGATCGTTTTCCGATGGTCCTTCACTATCGGGTGTCCCTTGTCGTACTGTTCGACAAGGCCGGGAACGTCGGCCATCGGTTGGGCCCGAGGATCCCAGCTATTCGCCAAAGGCGGATAGCCACGTCACCGGACGAGATAAATCGTCCGACGTCCCTTCACCTCGCGGTGATTTATTAAGCGTTCCACGAGGAAGCGCTTCCCACCATGGGAGTCCACTAGCGGATGCGGTGGTGGAGGGAAAACCCTGTCCGTTTCTTTCATCGGAATTGTCTTCTGAGTTATTCGGGTTTGCCCGTGTAACTCGTGAGCTCCGTTGTGATGTTGATCACGAAAGGGATAAGCGTCGCCGCTTAGAGGACATTGTGCGACAGCTTGGGTTTGACCATGAGATGTCTCGGGCAGACAATGCTGTCGAACTATTGGAGAATGAACGGCGACTTCATTCTCTGAGTAACGAGCTGGCGACAGCTCGTCAGGAGATTGCCCAATATCATGGAAGATCTCATCTCTACACGGCCAGATATCGAATCTGGTTCGTGACAACAAGAATATGAAGGGGATTCTTGAGAGTAATGGCTATCTTCGTCGTTCGAAGAAGCCGCGTACTGAACGTACGGACGAAGACGTCCCACGTAAAACGTAGGATGCGTACGCATCCTGCGTGGCAACTCGATCGTGTACGCGTTGCCTAGGCGGCGCAATACACGAAACGGGCCGATGTACTTGGGCAACAATTTATTGCTGCCCACGTTAGTCACTACATGTTTAGGTAGGTTTACTGATGACAGTAAAACTAAATCACCTTCAATAAATGTTTGAGCATTTGCCCTTCCATTATTGTCTGCATTTCGCTTTTGCTTATCCACCGCTTCTGCGATGGAGTCTTGCACGAAACGGACTACCGCTTCACGAGTCAGCAGGAAATCCTCAGCTGACTCGTTGCTTCTGGCTGCAGTGCATTGTGAGTGCACTGCGGAGATATCGGTTACTAATTCAGCGAGAACATTATTGTTCTCACTTGTGATACCTCGAACGATGCTGATATCTTCAGCATCGTTATCAGTAAGAGCGTCATCGCTCTTACTTTCTTCCTCTTCACCGAAGTCGAATGGTACGACTTCGGTTACTTTCGCGTCGACCATTACGTCGTCGCGTGATGAGCAAGAGCCAGATTGGTTCTCGCTCGAGCGAGTCCCTCCCCCCCTTAAATTAGAGTCATCCTCTACTAAGGTGGGGACACGTGGATGGCGAAGGCCATTCACGTAGAACGGTGTATGCGTCGTGGACGCATGCACTGAGTTGTTGATGGCGAATTCGACCATCGACAAGAACTCACTCCAACTCGTAAAAGAGTGGACGTACCCTCGAAGAATCTCTTCGAGGACGAGATTGGCGCGTTCAGTCTGACCATCAGTTTCTGGATGGTCAGAAGTAGACATTGTGAGCCGTGTTCCAAGTGTTTGGAACACGGAACGCCAAAACTCAGCCGTGAACCGGGGGTACCTATCGGACACAAGTTCACGGGATAAACCGTGCAATCGAAGATTGTATCGATAAACACTCGAGCACAGCCCTCTGCTGTGATCGACTCAGGTACAGCAACAAGATGTACCATCTTGCTGAACCTGTCTACAAACACGAGAATACCATTATTCCCGTGAGCGTCTTTGGGGAACCCAAAGACGAAGTCCATTGATACGGACTCCCAGCACTCTGCCGGAACAGGTAGAGGCTGCAATGGTGCACGAAGTGAAGGACTAGGCTTCACTCGTTGACACACTTCGCAAGCACGCACGTACTTGCGCAAAAACTTATACTGACGTGGCCAGTAAAAGTCGTGACTGACCGTGAGGTAAGTCTTCTCACGGCCGCGATGCCCACTTATTGGTGCATCGTGACATTCAAACATGATCCGTAACCTGAGATCATGTTGTGGCGTTACAACGACACGAGGCGTGTCGTTGTTGACGGCTGTGTAGTAAAGTAAGCCGTACCGATGGGTGTATCGATCGAGAGATTATCGATACATGGCAGGCAAGCGCTTCTTAGCTTGCGAGGATGGGTCCTTGAGGTACTCCATCAGGCGTACAAGATCATTATCTTGTGCGCATGCCCTTCTAATGTCGTCGAGTAAGCTCGACGACAAGACGCTGGTACTCAGCGTGGCGACAGTGGTGTTCACATCACTGTCGGATTGCACAGTCGGCTCTAGGTCAGGCCGACGGAAAGAGCATCGGCGACGACGTTAAGTCGTCCCGGTTCATACTCCACAGAGAAGTTGTACTCCGCGAAGAACGACAACCATCTCGCCATTCGTTGCGAGAGGTGTGGACTGTTTACAGCCGTGCGTAGTGACGCATGGTCTGTATACAAAATGAACGGTCTATCTTCTAAGAGATAGACGCGAAACTTAGCCAGTGCATACTTCATGGCAAGGAGTTCCTTGTCATGCACCGGGTAATTGCGCTCAGCCGGTTGCAGCTGACGCGATTGATAACAGACGACACGCTCTGCGCCGTCTGTATCATATTGCATCAGTGCACAGCCGATTGCAAAATCACTGGCGTCACAGACCACATGAAATGGTCTGTCTTAATCGGCAATCGCCAACACTGGCGATTGCATCAAGCTTTGCTTGATACGTTCAAAGGAACGCTGACATTCAGCGTTCCAATTCCACTTTACATTTTTCTTGAGTAAACAAGAAAGATGTACTGTCATTTCGGCGTAATTGCGCGAGTACTTGTGCAAGTACGCCGCTAGCCCAAGAAACTTCCTTAGTCCCTTGACATCGACTGGCACTGGCCAGTCGGTGATCGCCTTGATCTTTTCTGGATCAGGGCGTACGCCGTTCTTTCCGACGATGCACCCAAGAAGCGGTATTTCGCTAGCTGCGAATATACACTTCTTGAGGTTGGCGCACAACTTATGCTCTCGCATAAGTGTAAGAAACTTACGGACGTGGAGTCTATGGACTTCCACGTCTGTTTTCCCGTCCATAGACCGACTATGGACGAACATATCATCGAAGTAACTCGGTGCGAATTCGCGCACCGGTCTCAATAGATGTGAAACACATCTATTGAATGTGGCTGGTGCATTACTAAGCCCTTGCGGCATCACCAACCACTCCCAGAGCATACCACTGGGAGTGCTAACTGCTGTGTACGGGATGTCCCTTTCACGCATTATGATCTGATAGAAACCATCCATCAGATCCATGGACGAAAAGATGGTGCTCTTAGACATACCATCTATGATTACGTCCTTTCTCGGTATCGGCGTTTGCGCCGGTATCGTTGCAGCGTTCAACTTATTGAACGCGTGTACTATCCGCCACCCTCCTGTGGCCTTGCGCACACAGAAGGTCGGAGAGCTGTGAGGTAAAGTTGACTCCCTCACATGGCCCGCTGCTAGGCGATCGGCAAAGAACTTGTCGATCGCCTCGACCTGTTCCCGAGGCAGTGGCCACTGCTTCATGACACAATATTTTGTGCCAGGAACAAGGTCGATCTCGTGTCGAGTACCTTTATCCTTAGGTAACTCGCACGGAACGGATTCAGGGAATACATCCTTTAATTCGACCAAATCCTTATACAAAGGATTTGACTTCAGCGAATCCCAGGATTGCGATGTATATCGCTCAATCCGAGTCTTCTCATCAAGGACACTCTCGTCCATTGATGAGCTGCTGAGAACCCGTTCGTTCTCGGCAAAAACTGTTGCTGACCGAATGTCCGTCATGTACTCGTCCTCTGCGACGAGCACACAGATCTGCTTGACTTTGCCACTACGCAGATCACGCAAGAACCTTTTAGGTTCTAGCGTAGGCAACTGAGTTATCTCTGAAGGTAACTTCGGAGGCGCGATCAGATCAAGCGTATAAGCGCCTACGTTTGATCCGTCATTAACTAAGACGTTCAACGTCTCGGTTACTTCCTGGGGACCTATTCCCTCAGTGATTATTTCCTGGGGACTTATTCCCGCAGGCTCGATGGAACCTATTCCATCGAATTCCTCTAGCTGTGGCTGCGCAACCACAGAGAGATCTTCAGCGCTTAACTCTCCAGTTAATCTAGTTTTACCGTGTTGCCGCTTCTGGGCATCCAATTTACTCTTTGGTACTAGGCGAGCATTCATGTCCCGGTCCACTCGACTTATTCGAGTGGTGGACCTTCGGCGTTGCCTGCACAGCCGCCAGCAGCTTGCTCCACAGTGTGACTATCTGTCACACTGAGTTCTTGTGCAGTCTTACTAACAACCGGACCACAAGTGAGGCCATCGCAGTACATTCACACGCTTGTGAACGCTCCAAGACGTTCATCAGATGGCCATCTGATGAATAAGCGGCAGGCATCTTCACGGTTCGATGCTGCCAGCTGAACCATGGCTCGTACCTTCTGAGCCATGGTAATCCTAGGATGACATCAAATTTGTCATCCAGGTCAAGTACGATGAAATCATCATCGTACTTTTTGCCTTCAAGCGTGTAGTGAATTCCCACTACACGTTTCTTTACTGTTACGGATACGCCAGTTGCAAAGCGCACCGTCATCCTCGTTGGAGGGGTCTCGCGCTCAACATATTTGAGCCTACGATCATCTAGCGATTGGCGTCGAACAAAGTTGTTTGAAGCCCCACAATCAACTAGGGCGCGAAGTGACATGTTCTTTGTCACTTCGATCTTCAAGGTGATGAGAGATACCTCATCACTGGGAGCGGCAACACACAGTGACTGTATGTTGGGAGAAACCTTCGTCAAGAGTCCCGCGAACTCTCTTGACGTTGCTGGATCAGTAGGGCGCTCCGCCCCTACTGACCCTGACCGTTTTTTGATGTTCCACCACGTTGTTGCGATTTCGCAGCAACGGGGGGACCCACGTCTCTGGCCCTTCTTGGCAGACGGTCGATCGTCACTCCCAGTGTTACGAGACACTGGGCGTGGGGCACTACACTCATAAGCGTAGTGGCCCAACTTCTGACAGCGATTGCACTTTTGCAATCGCTTGTACCCTGGAGAGCGAGGTCGCTCGCTCTCTACATAGGAGAGGTCCATTGGTTCTGGACCTCCGCCCTCCTGTCGTCTCGGTGGACGATAGGACCACGAGTGGACGTGAGCCTGTTGCAGGCTAAAGTCCTCCTGTTCCGCTGCAGAGATCGCTTGGTCCAGCAATTCTAGTTCCAAGCGGAACAGGTGGGTCTTGACAGGACCATTTGTCAGACCCTTGATGAACACAGTAACCTGCGTGTGTTCATCTATTGGGTTCAGTACGATACAGCTAACGAGGTATCGTACGTGTTGGGCGTAAGCGTGTATATCACGCTTACCCTGTTTCAAACCCAGGAGCTCAGCCCGAGCCCTGAATTCGGCGCGAGGCGGTTCAAACGTGTGTTTGAGCCGCGCCTTGAAGACGTCATACGTTGGGAAAACGTATGGGTCGTGCAGTTTGAGCCCTAAGGCCCAAGCTTTGGCACGTCCTGCCAAGTTCGACATGGCGAACTTGACCTTCATCGCATCGTCATCGATGCGACGAGCCTCAATGGCATCGTCGAGCTCGACGAACCATCTCAACAAGGAGTCGCTTTCGACTGCCTTGTACTTGGAGACATCAATCTTCAAGGACTCGGGTCGACGTGTATACGCGGACCCGGCAGCAACAGCACTAGCCTGCTGTTGTCTCAACAGTTCAGACTGTTGAGCACCCTGCTGCATCAACAAGTCAGCTTGTTGAGCGCCTTGTTCTCTCAACAGTTCAACCTGTTGAGAACCTTGCTCCTCTAGCAAGGTGAGTTTCTTTACAAATTCATCAAGTTCATGTTGTATGAACTTAAAGATGGTTGCATGTTGGTCGTCTCCGCTAAGAGAGAGCAACATGGCACCAACGGCAGGGTTGCCGATGGTTTCAGCCATACGCTGAACCGCATTCCATTCGAGGTCACTCAAAGGCGGAAATCATCACGCGTTGCGTGATGACGTTCATCACCCGCTGATTCCATAGCGGATGGTGCGGTGGTCGCTGAACGGACCACGAAGTGCTACCAGGTGTAATGGGGCACCCTCCGACTATACTGATTACAGTATAGTCTACTTTCACTGATTACAGTGAAAGCAGATGCCTCAAAACCTCACGTACACGTGAGCAGAGGAAGCTTATCAACTAAACAAACACTTAGTTGAGAGGGAAAAGAAAACTGTATTTAATATAGTTAACTATCTTAATAAAACTAATCTGTTATAACCTATGTTAACTATATTAAACTACTACTATGTATGTTGACAACTTGCCCTCCACTCATTGCGCGCGTCCATCGGTCATTGGTCAGCGCGTTGATTAATATGATGGCCCATATCAACCAATGAGAGGGCATCTCCAACTTCAAAGAGATTTAGGAACAATATTATATGAAAATATAATATTGTAGAATATTATTAGTTATAATAATATTTTTATTGACACTTCATATAAGTGTCAATATTATGTAACGGGCTCACCCCGTTACAACAAGAGAACAAGTCAGAACGACTTGCGATCTTAAACTCAAAATGAGAACTGATTTTATTTATGCATTAAGATGTTAGGAATAGTCCTACTCTAAGTACCCTACACTAGATTAATTACTATAATAGTAATTATAATATGCAGACTTTGCTATTGGACGACGTATCGTCTAAACATCTGTGTATGATGTACTTAGTACGGGTTATCGATTATCGAATCCTAATAGATACGATACGGTATTAATAAATACCGTATCTTTAACGCTTATACTTAATACCTTTCGAAAGAGAAGTATCAAAATGCATTATATGCAATAAAAGGAAACTTCAACCGTAAGCTTTCGGAATGTTGTTACAACCGACGTGTACCCCGTAATACTCTCCCCCACCAAACTGACGTTCCCATAGAATGTCATTCGACATCTTTCCTCTTTGAGGTAGTGCTTTAGCGAACGTTAAATCCTTACGGTTTGTTCACGGCACATAACATGACGCCTTCTGGCAAAGAGTCACAGACTCTACGGGACCTCATTGAAGGCGACCTTAACGAAGCGGTTGATTATTTTCGAAATTGACACCGTCTTTGTGGGACCCGATGGGTCCCCTTTAAACATCCTTACAGTGAAGATGACATTAGTCATGCACCGAATTCGTTCCCTAAACGCGGTGCTGCAGATGCGCTAACAGCGTTACGAGACCCGCCTGACGTATCTTCAACAGCGACGGTTACTAACCTAATCGACGAGCAGCAGCAGCAGACCATCGACCAAGAGGAAGGCGCCAAGTGCCGGACGAAGAATATGGCTAGGCTTCAGGGCCAGGTTCAAACCACCTACGGTGGAAGAACGCCCTTAGGAGGCATCTGGGCATTCCCTTTCTGGCTGGGCCATTGGTCCTGAGGCCACTTCGCCTGAGGATGTCGCTTCGCGAACGACCCTTCGACAAAGTTATCTGGAACCCTACATCGCCACGCAAAGCCAATACTTGGCACGCCTCACTAGGAAAGTGCGCGGTGCACCAGTCCCTCCTTCAAAGGGTGTTCTCATCCTTCTATTCGCGGGAGAAACCGAGGAGGAAGAGGATACGGCTTTTAGCCGCTGGGCGCACTATGCGACGCTTAAGCAGCATGTGGGCTTTACGAGCAAGTGCTGACATAGCAGATATTCGTCTCGAACAAAAAATGCGTTACGATTACGCTAAACAGCAGGCCCGAGGAAGTTAAAGTCTCAACAAACGCAATATGCGTCTGCTACACAGCACTACAGAGTTTCGGCTACACCTGTAGCCTCGAGTTCCCGACAAGCTGAGGCCGTTAGCATGCTTATCATCACTACTACTGGTGAGAAGCGAAATAGCCAACAGGTTGGCCCTGAGTACGACGTTCAAAACCGTCCACGGCGTACAGGCAATCTTGCCGCAGGGGACCTCGTATTCTCGTGAGCTCTACGACTCGGGGTATCCCCGCCACTTCACCAGATATTGGTTTTGACCATGGCAGCGGCGTTTCTGCAGTAGACGTTCCACATGGAACTAAAGGTTCCCCTGCTCATCGAGCAATGCCGAAGGAGGACGGTGTATCGGTACAAGCTCATGCAGAGATTATTAAGAGGTGAAGTGTCTTCGTAACACTGTGCAGTAGATGTATACTCGCCTCGAGTCAATGGAGAAGGGTCGGACCCGAGTGGAGAGGCAGCTTGACCTCTTGGTCCAAATGATACGTCCTGTGACAGTGTCGATGAGCTCGGCGCGAGACCCTTAGTATTCATTTGGGACGGATCCCGATACGGCTTCAGCATGCTAACACGGAACACGGGGTGGGTACGCAATTTGAGCGACAGATTAAGCGCATACGCTAAGCCTTTAGTGGCCACGACCGTAAAGGGTCCGATGACGCGCGGACAAAATTTTGTCTTAAGGACAGCAGACACTACTTTCGTAGGTAGGTTCTTAGCATTTAGTAAGACTTACTCTCCGACTTCATAATAATCTGCCTTTAGCATTCGCATATTCTTTTTGTTTGTCTTGGCTATCAGCCATTGCGTCTTGCACATGTCGTAAGACATTTAGTCGCGTTGCGAGAAACGTATTCATCTGTTTCTTAACAGTATTATAGATGACATCAGCAAGCCGATCGGCAGCCTCTCCCCCACCAAGCCCTGAACCACTCGGTGGTAGCGTTAAAGGAATGCGTGGGTGTGTGAGACCATTTACATAGAACGGAGTGTAGCCGGTAGAGGCGTGCACGGAGTTATTGAATGCAAACTCAACTACAGGGAGCATAGCGCTCCATCGCTAAGGCTTTTCATCACAAACACTACGGAGGATATTTTCAAAAACGCAATTTACGCGTTTGGTTTGACCATCGGTCTGCGGATGATCCGCTGTGGACATGTCCAAACGGGTGCCCAGCACCTAAAAAGACGTATTTCCAAAATTTGCTCGTAACACGAGGATCACGATCAGAAACAATACCCAGTGGGAATAGGCAAACTAGCCAGCGGCGCTGCCGAATAGGGCGAGGATTCCACCCGTTGACACGTTTCACACGTACGCACATACGTGATTACCCATTTATATTATTTGGACCACCAATAACTTTGGCATACTGCCCCATAGGTCTTTTCACGACCCAAATGACCACCGATGGCGGTGTCATACTCCTCATAGAGGATACGATACTTCAGGTCCTCGTTATAAGGAACCACAATACGCGGAGGATCCGCCACATCTGTAAAATAGTACAACAGCCCCTGATCTATAGAATATCGATGGAGGCTCGCACGCAATCGTGCCGACATTATAATGTCCAAGCCTATACACTCATCACTGCCAAGAGCATGTAGGATGGCTATACTATGATCATCTTTAGCATACGCCTATCGAATGAGGTCGGTGATCGAAGACGACAACGTCGTAACATGAGCAAGCTCATAGTCAGGTCTGCGTGACAACGCATCAGCCGAAGCGTTTTGCTTGCCCGGCTTATATGTCACCTCGAAATTATGTTCGACAAAGAATGACAGCCATCTGTCCATTCGCTGCGAGAGATGCGGCGACTGAGTCGAAGTGAGTAAAGACGCATGATCGGTATAGATCACAAAAAGCTTCGAGCCTAGCAGATAAACTTTAAATTTGACCAGGGCATAATTCATTGCAAGCAGCTCCTTATCATGAGCTGAATAGTACTTCTCTGCAGATTTTAGCTGGCGAGATTTGAAGGCACACACCCACGACCTTGATCATCTGTTTGTAACAGAGCACTGACAATGGCAAATTCCGACGCGTCACACACGATGCTAAACGGTCGGTCAGGATCCGGCAAAGCCAAAATGGGAGCATGAAGAAGGCTAGCCTTCACTTCTTGAAGAGCATTCTGATGTTCGGCCTGCCAACACCATTCTACATCATTTTAAAGGAGATTAGATAATGGGCGAGCCACATCAGCTTAATTCTCGCTGTACTTATGTAAGTAATTGGCAAGGCCAAGCCATTTACGCAAGTCCTTCTGATACTGTGGAACAAGCCAATCGACTATGGCTTTGACCTTAGCGGGATCCGCTCTTAGGCCTCGCTTCTCAATAAAGCACCCTAGAAAGGGAATTTATTTGGCCCCGAAGATGCACTTAGAGGCATTAGCATATAGATTATTAGTGCGCATGCACTCGAGCACAGCTCGTAAATGAACAATATGGTTCTCGGTATTCGACCGCCCATGTTCAGCACGACTATGGGCAAAAATGTCATTAAAGTACGTCTGTGCATAATTTCGATGGGGTCGAAACAATTGCGTCACCAAAAGGTTAAACGTAGCCGAAGCATTCGATAGCCCCTGGGGCATCACCAACCACTCCCAGAGCATACCGCTCGGAGTACTAACAGCAGTGAGCTGAATATCGCTAGCTCGCATGAGCAATTGGTAATAACCATCGACTAAGTCGAGCGCACTGTACATGATAGAACCGACCATATTGTTCTGAAGAACATCCTTTCTAGGTATTGGCGTCTGTGTAGATATAGTGGCTGCATTGAGCTTATTATAAGCATGAACGATACGCCATTTACCATTCGGTTTCTTAACATAGAAAGTGGGTGTCGAGTGCGTAGATTTGCTCTCGCGCACCATACCCGCTGCGTGCTTTGCACGAAAGAACTCGTCAATGACGTCACACTGTTCTTTGGGTAAAGGCCACTGCCGTGTTACGCAGTATTTGGTTCCAGGAACCAAGTCAATCTCATGACATACACCTCTATCAGGAGGTAGAACCGACGGTGGATCGTGACACACCACGTCCTGGGATTCCTTTACCAAAGAATAGTAGGGATCTGAAGGGTTTTTCAAAATAGATGCTCCACTACGTGCACTTAGTGCCGCCTTTGTATCTTCAAGGACTGTCTCATCGACAAGCGAGGATGAGTTCAGCTTGAGGTTAGGTCGAATGACCACCATATCGGATAAATCACCAGCCTTCAAGGCTTGATGAAATTTATCCACAGACATTTCGTCTAGATCTAAGAGAGCATTTAATGATGGGAGGGTCTCAAGGTCAACCTCACCATCTACGTCACCTGTCACTCCGTTGACCAGGGTGTACAATTGGTCACTGACATCATTACGTGATAAAACAGACGCTTTGCGTCTCGCAGCCGCCATCTGGCGACGCTGCCGTCTCATTGACGAGACCGTACCTTTTTAAAGTACTTGTGGTACCATCATGCCCAAGGCCAACAGACTTCTTGACCTTAACCCGCCCTATGCGAAAGCCGATGTCAGTATTGACATCCAGTGAGTCACTAGTACCAGTGACTTCACTAACAAGGTCATTGACCTTCACTTGCTCTATACGAGAGCCGATGTCATTACCGACATCCAGTGAATCGCATTTACAGCCAATATCACTAACAAGGTCATCGACCTTCACTTGCTCTATACGAGAGCCGATGTCATTACCGACATCCAGTGAATCGCATTTACAGCCAATATCACTAACAAGGTCATCGACCTTTACTTGCTCTATACGATAGCCGATGTCATTACCGACATCCAGTGTCTCAATATTACTATGAGTATCACTCAACGAAGTACGTGCCGTTCCACTAGGTGTCACTGAGCTCTGCTCGACACTATTATTGTTGACATCGGAGTTTATCAACTCAGACACTATAACGTCCAACACACTCACTGACTCAGTTAATGGGTCGCGCCAATAGCACTTTTGTTTCCTAGCAAAGGTGGGTTCATGACTCTCCAAAGCTTCGCTAGGAACATTGCGCGTTGCGCCTAAAGTCTTGGATCTCCTATCGATCCACGGCTCATGGCTTTCCAGCCAGGACATAGCGAGAATGAGATCGTATCTCGAGTCCAGATCTAGGACAAGACAGCGTTCAACGCTATTGAAGTCTAAAAATTTCACACCTAAGTTCAACGGAGCTTTAGGAACGGTGACACGTACACCTGTCGCGAGACGTACGGTTATACTGTCACCCTCTTGCGCTTCCAGCGCCTCAGCATACAGCTGACTCCCCTCAAGGGAGCGACGTCGGACATAATTCCCTGACGCCCCTGAGTCAATTAAAATTGACCAGGGTTTCTCAAAACCCTTAACGGTTGCCGACACAACCAACAAGCCTGGCTTGTAATTTTGTTCTATGGGAGCATCCACAGAACCACCTGGGGCTAAGCCCTGTTTACCTTTACCTCCTAAAGATTCAACAGAACTTAGTTCTTTCCCAGTAGGGCGCCCCGCGCCTACTGGGAGTCGACATTTTCCCCTGCGGTGCTCGCCTTTTGGCTAGGAGCAGGGCTTCGGCTTTGCCGATTTGAACGTTGCTTTCGCAACGGACAGCTAGAGCGGAGATGCCTAGTGCTTCCGCACATGTAACATCTACGGATGCTACCTTGCTGCTCAGCAGCTTGAAGCTCAGCTTCTTCAGCATGGCTGAGGTCCATGGGTTCCGCCCTATTAGAGGTATTTGATTGATACCAGGGCAGACCATATCGAGCAGATTTAAAATTAAATTCAGCGTTGAATGCTACGCTTACTGCCTCCTCAAAAGTTGAAGGCTGGACACGGAAAACTTCCGTCCTGGCGACCCCAGTGCGAAGTCCTTCCATAAAAATGGTTACTCGGACTTCCTCTGCCAGTGGGTCCTGCTGCATAGTAGCAATGAGAGTTCTCAACTCTTGGACATAGTACGACAATTCCTTCTTACCCTGTCGGGTAGCTAAGAAGCGTGAGCGCACACGATAAGCCTGATTAGGCGGTGCAAACACACAAGTTAATTGTTTTTGAAGCAGTCTCCCATGTGGGGAATGCAGCATTTACAGAGACACCGCTCGTTAGAGCCCACTCTCTAGCTCTTCCACCGAGCTTAGAAATGGCCAAGCCAACTCGTTGCTTATCGAGATGCAAGCATGGTGGCATCCATTGCCATTTCAACTTCTTGGATACAGAGGAGAAGATTTTCTCCCTCCTTCCCCTCAAAGGTTTTCACGTTTAAAACGATTGGTCGAGCCTTTGGCTCTGCATCGGGCACAGGTACCGGGATATAATGCGTAGGCGCAGCTGATGCTGCCTGGTAGTGAACCTTCCCGAATAACGTTGCTTCATAACGCATAAAGGCCTCAAGGCGAGCATTAAGGACCTCCGGGCCTTGGGCAAAAAGGGCCTCGATTTGATCGGGACCAACGAACACAGATAATTTATCTAGTTCGAGTCGTTGCGCTTCAGAAAGGTGATTTAGATTCTCCGTCCTCACAGAGGGTCAGTCTTAAGACTCAGGTGTAGGATTGACTACAAGTGCTACCAAGTGTTGCGGAGCTGCACAGCTCTTTAGCTAGAGGAAGACTGTAGGCTGAAAGCCTCTTAGTTCTAGAGAGCTAAATAGAGTGAAGGCTAAAAGCCACTTAGTTCTGAGGAACTAATTAAACGACTTAAAGTCACCCTGTTCTAAGGAACTAGGAAAGAGACTTTTAATCAATCAAGCAATATGCTTAAGGTTCAGAGAACCAACGCACAGAGTGCAAGAACAAGCTAGAAGCTTAGGGGTTCAGAGAACCAACGCACGAAGTGCACAAGAGAACAAGTCAGAACGACTTGCGATCTTAAACTCAAAAGGAAAACTGATTATATTTATGCTTTAAGATTTTATGAATAGTCCTACTCTAAGTACACTACACTAGATTAATTACTATAATAGTAATTATAATATGCAGACTTTGCTATTGGACGACGTATCGTCTAAACATCTGTGTATGATGTACTTAGTACGGGTTATCGATTATCGAATCCTAATCGATACGATACGGTATTACCGAATACCGTATCTTTAACGCTTATACTTAATACCTTTCGAAAGAGAAGTATCAAAATGCATTATATGCAATAAAAGGAAACTTCAACCGTAAGCTTTCGGAATGTTGTTACAACCGACGTGTAGCCCCGTTACAGTAGCGGTCTACGTGTCACCGTCATACGCCTTTGGTAAATGCGGGCTTACAACCATTTTTAAGCATAATATTCGCTTCGTAGCATTGATGCCATATCTTATGCCACTTATGTATTGAACGTAAGGCATACTTGAGCGCAGCAGAAAACATTGTAACAATGGGTGTGAGCTTAATTTTGCAAGGTAATGTAACAGTACGACGAAAACGTGAAGTCCCTTACGCATGAAAAACTCGTTCGTGGGGACGTTATGACGACATGAGTGACTTTTGCACTGGGACAACTCACCCATCCGCTATCAAGAAGGCCCCTTGAGCTCTGGCAGGAAAAGCTTAAGGAGCCTTCGCTGTACTAGCTAAAGTACAGAATTGTCTACTCAATTGTCGAAAATGGATTATAGACGCGTCGCAAACTCAGATTCTTCATTTTGTCCAGATCTCATTAATTAGAATGTAGCTCACCGTAATAAGGTCAACGTTAAAAAAATCACTTAGAAAAGCGTTGCACCACATCCATGACTTGCATATGCATCCCTGAAACAAACTAAATGTATCAGCAATACCGGAACTGTAACGGTGTGAATCCATTACACAATATTGACACTTATATGAAGTGTCATTAAACATATTGTTATAGCTAATAATATTTGACAATATTACCTTTTCCTATAATATCGTCCCTGCATCTCCTGGAAATTGGAGATGCCCTGTAACTGGTTGATATAGGCCATTATATCAACCAGGGCGCCGACCAATGACCGATAGACGCGCGCAATGAATGGAGGGCAAGTTGTCATGATACTGTACATAGTTGTAGTTAAATATAGTTAAGACAAGGTTGTATTAGATTAGTAATTTTACTATATTAAAACTGTAATGGGCTACATTACACACATAGTACTAACATGAATAAACAATTACATATGTAGGCACGTGCTGTGCACGAATAGCGGGCACAGCGTGGCAATTTATTTATGTTTTATAATTGGGGACTATGGTCCCAATATTAATCTAATTTCAATTAATCTGAAAATGTGTGGTTCTCGAAAGGCGAGAACACTGTCGTATTCTTACGACTAAATTCTTCGTAATTAGTACGATATCCAAAAAAAGAGAGCTAATACCTAATACTTGGGGGTGAGTCTTCCTCAAGCGCACGTGTGAGCTAGTGACAGTACGTTCTAGCCGCGTTACAAAAACACAGTTCTCTTTTTCTTCTCAACAATCGTTTTATAGCTGATTAGCTTCTTCTGTTTACGTGTACGTGAAATATTAAGGCACTTGCTTTGACTGTAGTCAGTGAAAGTAGATTTTACTTTAAGAGTATAATCGGAGGGTAGGAACAGCTAAGAAGTCTAAACCAAATGCTTCCAACTACACGTAATGCAGACTTGCAGCAGGATGTCTACGTGGTATTCAGATGATACCTCGTCCATCTGCTACACATAACGCGTAATGTCGTCACTGAGGAAGCCCAGCTGATCCTGATGAAAGTCCGCCACGCTGTCCGTCGGTTAGTCGAGCGTTCTCACGACGACCACCAGCGTCTTCAGCATTTTGAGCGGCAGCCTTCACTACGTCATGTCGAAACAGCACTGACCGCATTAAAAAAGCAAACAACGAATTTTTAAGGTATAAGTTGTGGCTTGGCGACTCGACTTGTAACGGGCTAAAAATTACACGGTTCGTTAAGTATCGAATTTTTAACGGGCAGGCCTAAATGGTACGATGTACATTAGGCCTGCTTTTTGGGTGTGGCATATCAATGTGACCCCCCCCTCGTGAATGTGATATCCATGGATGGATTCACATTCAACGAGGATGACGCCAGTTGGGACTGGGCGTCATAGTGATGCTTCAGACAGACGTCACCTGCGAGCTTCAATATATCTTAAGCTCGCACGCAAGGATACGCTTCTAAAGAGACGCTTATCCGATCTATTATATTTGACAATTAGTAATCAGATTTATATTTAGTTTAAACCTATTGAATATAAGTCAGTGTTGAATTTCCTAATTACTACCCACTGCGCAGGAGAAGCTTGATGAGCTACTGCGTGTAGCAAGTGAGGCAATCCTTAGTTGTTCGTTGCACAGACCGCTCTAATGACAGACCAACGAAATTATCACCGTAAGACGGTATAACTGCTTCCTCGAGCTGCTTGAAGGTGTGTGTTCGCGTAGTACGTGGCAGCTTCTATACGAAGCGCCCGTCTACACTTGGTAGCACTAGCAGTCCTTCCCACGAACCGTCTCTATGAGCGTACGTGTGGTTAAGATGGTCCTTAACATGGACTGGAGTGACTTCCCTCACCTCTCCCAACACCTTAGGGAGTTGGCAGAGCATATGACGAAGGGACTTGGTGAATAAGCCCTGTCCAATCTCTTAAAGTGTCCACCTGAGCAACATGCTGCTTAGTTGAAGAAATTTGAGGTGTTTGCGCTCGGACAGCGTAGAAATGCGTCCGAGGTAAACAACCAAGCCACGGCTGAGTCCATCAGTAAGACTCATGATGAGCTTAGGCTTGAGCAGGCACCGAATGAGGCGCTCAACAGAACTGTTGAGACGCTCTCGGCCCGGTCTAATTAGCCAAGGCCCATTCGAATGGACCCTCCGAAGTTCGATGGAACTCCCTCACACGATTGTCCACTGGCTTTTAGCCGTGGAGCAATGCGGTATGCCGCAGCTTGTCGAAGGCGACACCAGGATGGCGTCGTATGCCATGTCAAATTTGCGTGGCAAAGCTTCAGAGTGGGCTTACTCTGCGCTTATGGCAAACGCTGATGCGTTTCCATCATGGACGATCTTTAAGTCAAAGGTTCGTGCCATGTACCAACCGTCTAACAATGAAGTATTAATTCAGGCACGCTTCTTTGGAGCGTGACAGGCGAAACGATATCTGCTAGAGTATATGCAGGAGATGCGTTAGCTGTCTGCGTCCATTAATGGAGAACCGATACCAAAACACATTAAGGCGCCTACGTTCATGAATAGACTTAGGCACGGCCCATCGCGTCAGGCCCTTTTTAGAAAGAAAACGGGGTCTGCTACAAGTGCGGCAAGCGCGGCCATATGATTGCTCGCTGCTATGTCAAACTTGCCGCTGGTGGTAAGGCAGCCAGCAAGAAGGCTCCCTACTCGACGGGAGGTGCGAAAAATCAGCTTGCACGACGCACGGGATCAGATTTGAACCCCGATAAGTCGGGAAGTGCGGGACTGAAGTAGGGTCGGGATGCCCTACTGTCGCGGACTCTGAAGATACCCCTAAGTTCAGAGTGATCGAACAAATGGGTAGCATAGTCTTTGAGGTTCCGAAAGGTCGGACCTCAACCCTTTTGGTCTATAGCGCTCGAGTCCGAGGCTATGACCAAGTGATGACCCTTCTCATTGATTCGAGTGAATCACAAAACTTTGTAAAACTCGCGGCTCTGAAAAATAGTTCGATGAGTTATGAGTCGCTTTGCCAGGATGGCAAGCGAGAAGAGGCGATATTTCGTTCAGCGAACGGCGCGCTCGTTAAATCGGAGGGAGTTCAAGATGAAATCGCCTTCAGCTTTAGTGACTTCTCTTGTAAAGAGAAGTTCACAGTGCTAGGTATGGAGAGTCCGTATGACCTCATCCTAGGCATGCCTTGGTTGGCTAAACACCAACCATGGATTGACTGGCGTACACACACAGTCGCTAGCTCTACGCAAGACACCGGAAAGGATGTGCTCCTGCGAGAAGCTTATGTGGCTAATGCTGTGTCCAACACAGTTGAGGGTGCGATGACGGTATATCAATTAAAATTGGGTACTAACCAGATCGTTGAGCCTGAAGTAGCTGGAAGTGTCCTGACAAGAAGTCAGGTGACACAAATTTCTATCCAGGTCGAAAAGACTGGTGTAGTGAATGGAGAGATGACAGGTAGTCATGCGTCCAATGATCCTGCACAGAGCCGAGAGCTTGTGGCAGTTGATGGTGGGCTGACAGGAAGTCAAGCGCCACAAGAACCAGCACAGAGCCATGAGCCTGGTGCGGTTGGAAGGAGTGCGTTTGCTAATACAGCAACGACACCTTCTTCCAGGTCAAAGGCCGTGGTGACTTGAACAACGAGCACCAGACGTATTATGACGATCAAGGGCACGTTGTAAGGGGCTGAGGACCCGTTACCGTCTTACACTAAAAGGGCGGTGAGATAGAGCTCTTAATTAATTCGTAAATATAACTCCGTTTATTTTTGTTTAGTTTTAAAGCGAATATGTCCCTAACTCATGGGAACCGCTCAATATGGAAGTCAATTTATTATTGGTTAATTAATGGGTCTGGCACCCCAATAATAAACCAATAATATAATGACGCGCAGTATCCGCTAATTGGATACTATCCCTATACCTACTTATGTAATTATGTATTATCCCTAAAACTACTTATTTAATAGGTATTCTTAATACATCACCCCCCTCTTTAACTTGCGCATACCTAAACGTAAGCGCGAAATGCAGAAAGTTTCTTCTCGAACAACGGCGTAATGCTCAGTTAGACATAACTGAACAGCATGGACCCTGGACGTCCACGAAACAATGTCTCTGACAACCAGAACTGGGAACACCAAGCTACAGTTCGAAGAGAGCAGGCACCGCAGGTCATGGATGGGGACTTGAAGCCGTGGCGCTTGTATGGTGTTGAAGTTGCTGTCGAACCCGAGCCACTGGATGTCATGAAGGACCTCTTCATACAGTGAGAGGCAAAGCGACGAGAAACGTATATACCGACGATGCGTTGCAGAGATCTTGGTGTGCCTTCATCAGACGCTGGAACACGAGACGACGTGAAGGAACGTCCTTCACGTCCTGGTTAGACGGTCGCTAGAACCCGGCGTGGCAGACACGCTATTGGAGACCTACGCCGATGCATCTGTCGCATTACCTGTGACGAGCACCACGTTTTCTATGTACACTTTCGTGAGGGATGTCCAACGTGTAACATGGGCAGATCGCGACCGGACCGGCAGAAATAGGACGACATGGTGTACGCGAGGCATGCCCGATCATATCCGTCCATGGATTGACCGTTATGAGAGAAGCCTTTCGGAGCTCCAGCGAGTGAGAGCGCGTCCTTACGATCGCCGACGGCATTCACGTAGCCGAGGTTGTCAACCGTATCATCCGTATGCTCCCGAGCCTCGTAACAGGTGTTGGTCTCGGAGTCGCCAGGAGGTCATCATGGCTTCATTGCTTGCGCGCATTACGGCTCGCGAGATCGGAGATGGAACCGGCAGCGTCGGTCGCGATCACCGTCTTTCTACGGGACTCATAGTCCTCGACCACGTTTAAGACATCTTGGGTCAGCGTACTCGCTGGCTCCCATGTATCGTCCGCCGGGGAATATCCCTACCAGCAAGCCCTGTAATGTTTCTCGACATGGTTCTTCGTGGGCGCCGATTCATTACTCAGCGTCTGGGGCTTGTAACCCTCATGATCGATAATACGTTCAACAAATCAACATCGCGCACCCGATGCATCAATAAGGGAGGAGGAGCATCACGACGGAAGGCCTCTGGCGATAAGCGCCGATTCTCGCAATCGGGCGCCTGTACAGTCAAATGACGAGCTGCGCAAACTTCGCGCTGAAGCCGAGGAGTCGAGGAGTCGAATAATGCCCTAATTAATGTTCGCGAGATGGCTGAGAGAGCTCAAGATCGTGCGGATGCTGCGACTGAGGCTGCTGAGCGGACCCGACGTGAGCAGCGGGTACTGGTTGAGCGCCTACGTCATCTTGAGACGACTGCGTTCGGAGGGCCCCAGCAGATCGAGTCTGCACGCGTTCGGGCAGGACTTGGTCCCAGTCGTCGTCAACGTCGTCGTCAAGGGATGTCGGATTTTGAGCCGGCACAGAAGAGCGGGGAAGATTTGAAGGGAGATCCGCCGGTAGGTAAGCCTTGAGGCGCCCGACGTAGAACGTCGGGTGCAATCGCATAGATGTAGGTATGTCTAGCGTGTAAGCGTCACCATGCACCTTAACAACCCGAAATGGGCCAATATATCTTGGCGCTAACTTATTAGCGCCCACATTCGTCACTGAGGTGCTCGGTAATTCACTTCTTAAGAATAAGACTCTGTCACCTTCTCAAAATGTTTACATATTATTTCGACCTCTTATGTCTGCATTCTCCTATTGCTTGTCGACTGCATCTTGTAAATGCATCACGCATAAAACGCGTGATTCCTTGTCGTAATAGCAGAAATTCGGTTACTGCAGCCGAACTTACAGGCGACGTATTCTCTTTTGGGAAAAAATTAGTAACGGGAGTCGCGATGGAATGCATCGCGTCAGGAGTCGATATGCCTTTGGCCACAAAATTGCCAGTATTAGATGCATCGGCAGCAACCTTATCCTCATCGTAATCAATCATCAATAGTTTCGGCGGAATTCCAACGGTAGATACTCCCCCACCAAGCTTTGAGACTGGGTGCCTTGAAGCTGAGAGAGCAAGTAGCGCCGGAACGCGAGGTGCCTCGCGTTGTTAACGAAAAAAGGGGGTTAACCCGGTTGACGCATGGACAGCACTGTTGATTGCAAACTCTGCGGGTGGAAGAAACGAACTCCATGACGAGAACGATGTTGCATAACTGCGCAAGACATCTTTGAGCACTCTGCTCACACGCTCCGTTTGCCATCCGTCTCGAGATGGGCATCCGTAGACATAAGCAATCGCATGCCTAATAGCTGCAATAATTTGGCCCAGAAAGCCAAAGTGAAACGCGTGTCACAGTCCAAAACAATGGATTTTGGCAAGCCGTGATACCTGAAGATAAGATCAATAAAGATCTTCGCTGTCGTCTCTCCCGTAACGTGGGAGGAGACCGAAGAAAAGTGCACCATTTTGCTGAATCAATCCACTAGAACCAATACGCCCGTGCGTTTCTGTTCATCCGGTTGAAGTCCAAAGATGAATTCTATGCTGACTGAACGACAGGCTTCCGTAGCAATCGGAAGCGGACGCAATGGGGCTTGTGAAGACGGCGCGGGCTTCACACGCTGACAGGTTTCACAGGAGCGCACCAATTACTGGATATTCTTATACATTCGCGACCAGAAAAATACGCGAGAAATAGCCGCAAACGTCTTTTCGCGACCCAGTGTCCGCCTGCTGGGCTGTCGTGAAACTTATGAACCAATCGGGCTCGAAGGTCGTCATCAGCAGGGATGACGACACGCGGTGAATCAAAGACGTCCATCGTGTACGTCAGCAACGGTCCGTCAAGCGCGTAACGCTTGATGTTGTCGCGCGTTGGATTTGTCAACTTCGCGAGTAACTTTTCGCTCGGGTCCCTGAGATAATTGATGATTCCTGCATAGAAGGAATCATTCGCGTAGGATTCAGCGATCTGAGTTCGGATCGACAGCACGGGGGTCGAAATCATCGCATTAAGTCCCAGTTCAATACAACACACACAGATATCTTCGTCGTCATCCACATACTCCGTTTGATGACCCATATCACGCCGAGGGTCGTAATCAGGACGACAAGAAAGCGCGTCAGCAAGAATGTTATTCTTGCCAGGCTTGTAATGCACCAAAAAATTATACTCGGCAAAAAATGACAAACACCGTGCCATACGCTGGGACAAGTGAGGAATCTTGACGGCGGTACGCAATGATGCGCGATCTGTGTAGTTAAAAAAATCTCTCCGAGCTTGATTAGCGCGTAACACATAGCCAAAAGCTCCTTGTCGTGTACCGGATAATTTTTTTCTGCAGGTTTCATCTGTCGTGATTGTAAACTTACAATTTGCTCTTGACCATCGTCATCAAATTGCATGAAGGCACATCCTATAGCGAAATTGCTCGCGTCACATACGACGTGGAATGGCTTGAAGTCATCAGGTAGCATCAGCACAGGTGCCTCGGACAAGCTCTTCTTCACAGAGTCGAAGGCAGATTAATGTTCTGCCTTCCATAACCATACTACGTCTCTCTTGAGCAAAGTCGATAATGGCTGAATTAGCTCAACATAGTTCTTCGTATACTTATGCTAGTATTTCCCCAGACCGAGAAATTGACGTAGCTTAGTTTGGTTACTGGGCGTTGGCCAGGAACAGATCGATGAGATCTTCTCAGGATCAGCGCGGACACCTTCCTTGCTGACGTAGCATCTGATTACAGGAATCACGAGAGCGCAGAAGACACATTTCTTCAAATTCGCATACAATTTATTCTATCGCATTACTTGAAACACCTGCATCATGTGTCAAAGGTGTACCGCCGTAGCGCTGAGCTTTTGTTCAGCGCGGCTGTGAAAAAAATGTCGTCAAAGTAGCTCAGTGCAAAGTCTCGAAGTGGACGAAGTACTTGTGTCACCATCCGATTGAACGTAGCTGGAGCGTTCTTAAGACCTTGTGGCATGACTATCCACTCTCAAAGCATCCCGCTTGGGGTGCTGACCGCAGTGATCTGAATGTCACTGTCCCTCATGAAGATCTGATAGAAACCGTCTGTCAAATCTATGGCGCTGTAGATCTCGCTCCCGGACATGGGTATTCATACCATGTCTTTTCAAGGGATAGGCATTAGAGCCGGAATCGTGGCGTCATTTAGCTTCTTGAAGGCGTGCACAATGCGCCAACCGCCGGTGGCTTTCTTCACACAGAAAGTTGGATTCGAATGTGGCGAGATACTCTCGCGAACATGGCCAGCCTTGCGGCGACCCTCGAAGAATTCAACAATAGCGATGACTCGATCACGCGGTAACGGCCACTGCCGTGTCACGCAATACTTCGATCCTGGCACGAGATCTATCTCGTGCCGCACACCACGATCCGCCGGAAGCTCAGCTGGGATTTTCCCGGAAAAATATCGGCGTACTCACGGGCGATATTGTAGACAGGGTTGCCCGAAGCCCGAATAGCATCCCAAGACTGTGCCGCGAAGCATTCTTTGAGCGTATTTTTAGGCTAGGCGCTCATCGGACAAGCCTCCAGAACTTCTTCACTGGCTGCTTCGGTGGCTGAAACGACGCACACTTGCTCGATATCGCCGGCCTTGAGGTCGTGAAGGAAATCTTTCCATGAAAGGTCTGACAGAAATGTAAGCTCTGCAGCAGTGCACGGTGGGCTCGCTACCTCAATGTAGCGGCCACGATGTAGAGATCCCTCCACATATTCAAGTGCGCATACGGATTCCGTCACTACGGTATCAAATGCATCAGCATGGTTGAGGTGAATGTTTTCGTCCTGGTGATCGGCGTGCTCCTTTCTTGCGTTTTCTCTTGCCAGTCTCTAGCCCCTGCTCGAGACTGGCTGTCGCTATCACAAGAGGATGATGTACCCCCTCTAGACGTGGGAGCTCTGTCTCCACCACGTCGATCTCATGCGGATCCATAGTCCGCCCATTCTCATCAATCAAAAGCGGGAGCTCGTCTTCGACCGCTTCACTTTTTTGCGAGAGCCCCTGCTCGACCGCCTCAAAATTGATCGGGACCCTCTGCGCGTCCGATGTGCTTGTATGCGAGAGCCCCTGATCGACCGCCTCGAAATTGATCGGGAGCCTCTGCTCGTCCGATGTGCTTGTATGCGGGAGCCCCTGCTCGACCGCTTCGTTAGAATAGGGAACCCCTGTTCGACCGATGTCTGTGTGTGCGGGAACCGCTGTTCGACCGCCTTGTTGAGAATCGGGAACCCCTGTTCGACCGATGTCCGTGTGTGCGGGAACCGCTGTTCGACCGCCTCGTTCTGTGGCTCCATCAGTGTAATGGAATATACTGCGCACAGAGGGCCATCGCTCTCTCTGTGTTGACTACTAGTCGTGGCGAGTTCGTTCACGACCCTGACGTGAGGCCAATCGGATGAAGCGACCAGCAAATGGGTAAACATTTCACTGACGTCATCACCGCTTCGTCGTTTGACGGACCGAGATAGCCAATCTATCTTCGGCTGATACCGTGACAGCCACGGTATCCCAAGTATGCAATCAAATGCATAGTTCATCTCGTACACCACAAATTCGTTGTTGCTCTGGAAACTGTCAAAAGTGTACGGTAAAACCACTGTTTTACGCGGGACACGTTTTGGTTGTCCATCGGCAAGTTTGACAACGATGTCACCTGGACCTTCTCGAACCGTGACAGTCGACGGGAGAAGAGACAAGCAGGATGCACGAAAGAAGTTGTTGGAAGCGCCAGAATCCAACAACGCTCGAAGTGGTCGCTTCACTCCAGCGACGATGAGACTGATAATAATCAGTCTCGAATCGTCGCGCATGGTGGTGGCATTGTAGTGGGTATGAATCACTTTGGGGCTAGGAGCCCGAGCTGCCACCTGAGCACTGTGGGCTCCATTTCTGCCAGTAGGGCGCCCCACGCCTACTGGAACCGCTCGTTTTTTGGCGGGACCACCGACGACACAGCGTCTCCTCGTGAGACAGCTGTACCGGCGCAGGTGCACGACAGACAGCCGCACGATGGCCTGTTTTACCACAGCGAAAACACTTCATCGTGTTAGGATTGCGAATGTCGCGGCCTAATGATTTGCTGCGACTACGAGAGGACTCAATTGCATCAATTTCTATCGGCTCTGGGTCAGATGTCCGGGGATGTTGTGACGCTGCGTGCATGTACGACGAAGCGACAGTGTATTCCTTACGAAGCGCGAGGGAAAATGCCTCCTCGAGGGACTTTGATTCAGCACGTGTGAGGCAGTAACGCGTCATGCCCTCTTGCATACCCAAAATAAAAGACATGGAGTTGTGAAGTCATGTCAATTGGCTGCGTGGTACTACACGAGGCAAGATGACGTGTCTTCTGCACGTAGTCACGCATCGACAGCTTGCCCTGTCGGAGTGAGAAGAAATCTGCACGAAGGCGAGATACACCTTGAGGATGCTCGAAAGCCAGTCGTAAGTCACGATGGATATCGTTTATCGTAGGGAACGTCGACTCATCTACAACGAGCTTTTCGAGAGCCCATTCCTTGGCTTTACCAACAAGCTGAGACAGCAGGAAATTGACCTTGGCCGTCGGAGCGTCAATTAATCTTGACGCTATTGCAATATCCACCTCGCAAAACCAGCGATTAAGGGCGAGACGATTCGGACCATCACCGGGGTACGTTGACGTCTCCATCTTAATATCGTCATGATGCGAAGTGCGCGAGGGAGTCAATACTCGCCGATTTGCTTCGGCGAGCTCGCGCACCATAAAGGCTTGGATGGCGGCACGTTGATCATCGGACGTCGCTGTGCTCAGCAGCGACGCCACAATAGTTTCACCAGACACTGCCGCGAGGCGGTGTAGTGCCTTCCACTCCACCGAGGTGAAATGTGGGAAGTCAGAATGTTCCAGCGAGACCGCTAGAGCCACCGAAGACTCGTCCATGTTCATCTCTAATCTGGTCGTTGAAAGGACTACGAAGTGCTACCAGGTGTAACGGACTAAGGACCCGTTGCCGTCTTACACTAGAAGAGCGTTGAGGAAGCGCATTTGATTAACTCGTGAATATAACTCTGTTTTGTTTTTGTTTACTTTTACTTCGCTGTAAGTTCGAATGTGTTCCATTGCTCATAGAAACCACTCAATATGGAAATCGATTTATTATTGGTTAATTATTGGGTCTGGCACCCCAATAATAAACCAATAATAAAATGACGCGCAGTATCCGCTAACCAGATACTGCCTTATGCCTACTTATGTAATTTCATCAGCGAGCGTAAATTTATCTAAACTTGCACGTATGGATACGCTTCTGAAGAAGGCGTATTCATTCTTTACATTTTACCAGCAAGTAGATCATTTTTTATTATTTTCTATTACATACATGTCAGTATTGAAGCTGCAAACCACCTATCACTACGGGCGAGAAGCTTAATAATCGTCTGCGTGTCGTAAGTGCAATACTTGTTAGAAGTTCGTTGCGCGATTATCTTAGGCGACCGGCATCGGTTGGTACAGCGCTTCGGTGCCGGTTAACACCTCCACCACCACACGCGAACATTTTTACCGCTTCCTCATGATGCTTTGAGGTGTTTGCTTAGTAGCACGTGGTAGCTTCTATGACGTGCCCGTTTACAATACTGACATCACTTACAGAAGCATCTTGGTCATACCTGTTATCAGTGACCTTTCAAAGAAATTTTTAAATTTGGAAAGAGAGTCGTGAAGTGGGTCAGGAGCGCATTGTATACTCGACTGACTGAGGTACTGTTATGCCTAACTTTTTACCGGAATTAGGGCTTTCTTCCGGTTAAATAATTATTGAATAGTTCTTAAAGAGATCTAAATACATTATTTAGTAGTCTAAATGTGGTGATTATAAAGGCTCTACAATAGTAAGAAATTTATGATTCATGAATTATGCATCTAAACTATCGCGTAGTTCAAAATCACTATTTATAAATCAGATTGATGAATCAGATTTATCAACATAATTCGTAAAGTGAGGCCTATGTCGGCTAACTAACTATTAATTATGCTATTAGAACTATTTATATGGTCCGTTTACCCATATTTAAGGGGGTGTGTGGATCGACAAGTACATATTCACCATCATACACATTCACCATCCTGATTGGGTTGGGGTAACACCGTGCAGGCAACAAGATACCCTCAGTCTATCGCAAAGCCGCAACAAATACCTTAAAAATTCGTTGTTTGCTTTTTAATGCGGTCAGTGCTGTCTCGACATGACGTAGTGAAGGCTGCCGCTCAAAATGCTGAAGACGCTGGTGGTCGTCGTGAGAACGCTCGACTAACCCACGGACAGAGCGGCGGACTTTCATGAAGATCAGCTGGGCTTCCTCAGTGACGACATTACGCGTTATGTGTAGCAGATGGACGAGGTATCATCTGAATACCACGTAGACATCCTGCTGCAAGTCTGCATTACGTGTAGTTGGAAGCATTTGGTTTAGACTTCTAAGCTGTTCCTACCCTCCGATTATACTCTTAGAGTAAAATCTACTTTCACTGACTACAGTCAAAGCAAGTGCCTTAATATTTCACGTACACGTAAACAGAAGAAGCTAATCAACTAATAAAACGCTTTGTTAAGACGAAAAAGAGAACCTAATTATAAATAAGGGAAATTATCTAATACAACTAAGCTGGTATTATATTGTGTTTACTATATTAAACTACAACTATGTATGTTGACAACTTGGCCTCCATTCATTGCGCGCGTCCCTCGGTCATTGGTCAGTTTCCTGGTTGATATAATGGCCTATATCAACCAGTTAGAGAGCATCTCCAACTACAAGGAGATGCAGGGACAATGTTATACAAATAGTAATATTGTCAAATATTATTAGTTATAATATAATTTTTATTGACACTTTATATAAGTGTCAATTTTATGTAACGGACTCACCCCGTTACATCCCCCGTTCAACCGACAGTCACATAAGTGACTGTTTAGTGACTGATGGGAAGGGAAACACTTGTTGGTTTATTTCAAGTCTTTGGACATGTCAAAGAAACTGCGCATCGCTGCCAAGGCAGCCAAGAAATTGGCTGCATGCCTATGTGCAGCCTCTGTTGAGGCTACACAGCCTCAACCAGTAGACACTAATGTGTCTTCTGCAAGGTAACATCAGCCTGGAACGCGTGTTTCAAGTACACGTGGTACTACTCCACATAAAGATTTTGACCCAGAGCTAGTTGTTGACTACTCTGGTGAGTCGGACGATTCATTCAACTCAAATTCATATATTCCACTCCTGGGATCGTCCTGGGGTGCTGCCTCATCTTTAGACCCTAACAAGAGTGACCGTGGTACCTTGAATGAATCATTGTACCGTAAGATGCTCGGGTCGTCTGATGAATCAGACGACTCGCCAAACGAGCTGAGTAAATCTGATTTGAATGAGGGTGTTGTTAGTGATGTCGGTATATCTACTGACATCACTGTAAGTGGTGTCAGTACTTTCACTTGACATCACGATACGTGGTGTCGGTACTTCTGTTGACACCACGCAGAAGTCTTTTGATCGAAATGTATTGCGTCTTACTCCTGATCGAAAATCGTTAATGCCTTCTTAGCGTCTGATAGATCGTTGTTCTGGAATGAAAAATGAACGGTTTCCATACGTCATCGCTTCACGGTCTTAGTGCCAGTACGATTAACGTTCGTACTGAGAACGATTTTTACATCGATGCATTTTTTTAGCATCGATGGTCAGCCCACACCGTAAGGGTGAGTTCCCTATAATCTTGGAACGCATTTATTCTCAACGTTCATAACGTTGGATATGATGCTTGGTTTCGAATACTTATTACTAATCGCAATAGCTTTGAGAAGCGAGTATCGATGGTGCAAGCTATCGCTTGCATCAATTGTTAGAGAGGCTGGACTGCTCTGCTTCTTTTGGGACAATCTTTGCTCGGGGTCCTCATCAAAAGCGCCTAACGAGACGTACCTCCTTAGTGAGCCTTAGTGGAGATCTCGTATCTCTTCTGAGATGCGCGAAGGGATAGCTACTTTGCAATCTTTCTACGAGTGCGCTGGGCGCTCGTTTTCCGATGTTCCCTCTTTACCATCGTATGTGCCTTGTCGTACTGCTCGACAAGGCCAAGAACGTCAGCCATCAGTTGGGCTCGAGATTCCCAGCTATCTGCCGAAGGTGGCTAGCCGCAGATGGCCAGTCCGACGTCTCTTATATAACAGTGGTTGTTCAGCAAGCGCTCCCCAAGGAAGCGCTTCCCACCGTGCGAGCCCACCAGCGGATGCGGTGGTGGATGAAAAATCCTGTCCGATTCTTCCATCGGACTTGTCTACGAGTTTGCCCGTGTTACTCGCGAGATACGTCGTGATATTGATCACGAGCAAGTTTAGCGTATATGCTAGCAACTTCAGCGATGTTCAAGTTCACCTTAACACTTCAAACAGGTGTTTCAAGAAATGCGAGACAACAGTTGTATGTAAATCTCAAGGAAATGAGATTCGGATACAACTTGGTGTATTTTGTGCACCGGAGATTTCGGTGCTGGTTTGTTATGTGAGTACATTCGGAGTCCGATCTGATCCAGAAAAGGTGCCGTCAGTCTGTTATTGGCCAATGTCCAATATTCCTACGGAGTTTCTCCAGCTGCTCAGATTAGCTAATGACTTACATAAGCATGCAAAGGATTATGCTGGTTCTATACAGACTTTGCCGTCACACTTGAAGAAAGATGCCATCATCTTGAGCACCGAGCAGATTTCGATGCAGTGTAGAAGAGCCTGGCGTCAGCGCCAGTGCTGGTCCTACCAGACGACTCCAAGCCGTTCAACCTGGTATGAGATGCCAGTTATTTCGCAATCGGATGTGCCCTCATGCAATTTGGTGATGAAAGCCGCGAACGAGTCGTGAGTTGATCAGTCGCGACAGATGAAGCCAGCAGAAAAGAACTATCCACTTCACGAAGAAAAAGATTTGTTAGCGATGCGCTGCGCACTCATCAAGTTTCGCGTGCATCTGCTTGGTGAAAGTGCATTTGCTTTGTATACCGACCATGCATCGCTGCGCATCAGCGATGAAGAGCCCACACCTGTCCCTACGGATGGCACGATGGCTCTCATTCTTCTCTAAGTACAGCTTCGTCGTGCTTTACAAGCCAGGCAAGACTAATATTATCGCTGATGCTCTGTCACGACGTCCCGACTACGATCCTTGAACTGCTCTGAGTCATCAGGCGACTGACGCCGAGGAGGATGATGACCGATGTGCAATGTTTGTATCGCTGAATCTAACTGGGGTTACACCCGAGCCGTGTTTATTTGACGAGATCGTCGCAGCGTACAAGGGCGATTCAGATTATGCAGACATTATCGATTTTCTGCGTGCTCCCAGCGATGCTGCACTGGGAGCCTTATCCCGAACCAAGCGCAACCATATTCATCGATACATTTAGACGGAGATTTGCTTTTGTATAGCATCAATCAATTCGATGCTCCTCGCACGGTGATTTGCCAACGACATGGATTTGCGAGCAGGAATCATCCACTAGTATCACGACGCTCCTGCTGGTGGCCATTTAGGCCGCGAAAAGACTTTCGCAGCTGTGTCTCGAGAATTTTTCTGACCCCACATTAAAGGTACGCAATTGGATCCGAACGTGCGAAATCTGCCAGCGTGTGAAGCCATCTCCATCGTCGCAGGCTCCCCTGCGATCGTTGCCGATTGCAGCCAAGGCCTGACGTTCACTTTCGATGGACTTCATCTTCGGGCTTGCGCCCGACAGTCAAGCTCGAACGGGCATATTTAGTTTTTGCTGACAGATTCAGCAAGATGATACATCTAGTGCCTGTTCACGTTATAGACCGCAGCGCACTTTATTGACGCGGTGTTCCGTCATCACGGCCTTCCAGAAAACATTGTTTTGGACCGTGACCCGCGATTTACGTCCGCATTTGGACGTCACTGTTCGAGCTCCTCGGGACGAAGCTGCAGATGCCGACAGCGGCCCATCCGGAAACGGATGGGCAGAACCGAGCGCGTGAACCGGGTCCTTGAAGACGCTCTTCGAAGATATGCTACGTCATTCACAGGTTTAAGTGCATTTTTACCACTCGCTGAGTTCGTACTCAACAACACCGTACACGCGTCAACAGGTTTGACGCCATTTCTTGTAAATTCGGCTCGACACCTTTACGTTTATAACTCTTCTTGCCGTGGGAGACGGCAAGGTACCTAGTGACCACTCTGGAGGAGGATGACTCAAGGTATTTTGAGCGCCAATGTAGGAACCCGATCCAAGGCGATGACTGTTACTTCGACCCCACGTGATTTGGCGTCCCCTTTAGCTCGATGGACTGCGCAGACATTGATTGACCCGCCTTCGGGTAAGCCTTCGCCTACTGCCAACTACGCGCCAATTGAGTCGGCGCGACCAATTGATGACATGGCTGCGTCGAAGTTTATATTCTAACGTCAAGCCATCTCCCAGTTTGTACGCGACGCACTTCAGTCTGCAGTGGCCCAGCAGATAGAGAACGCTGACAAACATGGCAGTAATAACATGAGAAAGCTTAAGAAAAGCGACCGTTTAATTGTCTACAGAGGGTCTAAGCGATTCAGCGGTCACTAATCTAGGCGCGAGTAAACTCGTGAGACGCTTCATCGGTACATTCAAGGTTCTGTAGGCAATCGACGATGCTTACACACTCGACGTCCCCTCGTCATTGCTACTCCACCAGAAATTCTATGTCGGGCCACTAAAAGAACATCGTCCGGATACGCTTCACGGCTCGGCTCCGATGCCATCTTCAGAGGTCCGTAGGTCGATCGGCCTTCCCGTCGTGCTCGACGCGCCGATGACATCGGGAGCGGTTGCTATGCCGTCTGTACACGACCAAGGACCTGGCGCTTGAGAACTTTCACCCGTTCAAGCAGCTCACGGTTTGACTACCGGCCTCATTCGCAGTCTTCTCCTCCTGTGCAGCACGCTTAAGGACAGCCTTATCTTTCAGCTGAGCATCGGCAGCCTTGTTTACAGCCAGATCGACATTGTACTGGGCAACGAGGAAGCCAGCATTACAATCGCGAGGGCCCTCATACGCTTGTTGATGCGGAGGGACAGGTGCGCTGGATTGTAGACCGCATTGTAGGTAACGAGGACCCTCCTCGAGCAGTGCTGCAGTTGGATCATGAGAAGCGCGCAGTATTATCCACGCGCAGGTACCGAGTACGTTGGGTTGGATTTCCACCCTAGCAGGATACGTGGGAGCCACATTTTTTGCTTCTTTCCGACTTTTTAGATTCTGGTCTGTCATATTTGACCATGAAGTCGGGCTACTCGATGCGAGCGCGAACGTGGATGTTCTCGTGATGAGCAACAATGGTAAATCGACACGTCGTGGTATATATATATATTATAACGACCACGAGACGAAAATCCCGCAGCAGGACGGGTAAGTAAACGTGTCGCTGCCCTGCGCGAATCATTTAGCGGAGATTGACCCCGCTGTCGTGACATTTAGGTGCACCACGAGTAACTGCATATCTCCGTACGCTCAGACTGCGCTCATACTTCGCTATCAAAAATCGTTCTCGTTCACTTAGCGGGCGCTCAGCAAAGCTTCGCTGCCATTCTTCACAAGTTAGACGTGGCATCGAGTCGCAAAATTTTTATCTTTTGTTTACATGAACGAAGCAGAGGCGGTCCTCATTCCAAGCATTCTTACACATCGATTCGCGTAGCGCGCCAATGGAGTGATTGGCGCGAAGTTCCTATCGATTGGCGAGTAACAGTTGGAAGCCGTTACCATTTCGAGCATCCGATTCCAACGTCGGATGAAGGCGCACCAAAAACGTTGCAGGGCCTCGTATCCGATTCAATCAAGACTCTTTCCACGCAGCATTTGAAAACGCCGGAAGTAGTCCCGCATAGTTTCCAGTGAGTCCAAAGCGCGAGCTTCAGAAAAGTCATACAGTGAGTTGTTGCGCCATGATACTGGTAGTTGCACTCCCGCTGATGGTGCTTGGGATTGCTGCAGTGTTGGGTGTCGTGTGGTCGGACATCGCTTGTTCGTTGTGAAGGTTGGAGTTTTGAAAGTTAGTAACTCACGATTGGTGAGTGCTGTGTTAAGAAGGGGGTGATGTAATGGGCCATATTACACACATTACATTAAAATCAAAAGCAGAGGCAGGTGCTGTGCCCTAATAGCGGGCATAGCGTGGCAATTTATTTATGTTTTATAATTGGGGACTATGGTCCCAATATTAACCAATTATCAATTAATCTGTAAATGTGTGGTTCTCGAATGGCGGGAACACTGTCGTATTTATTACGACTAAAATCTTCGTAATTAGTACAAATTCAAAAAAAATTAGAGCTAATACCTAATACTTGGGGGTGAGTCTTCCTCAGGCGCACGTGTGAGCTAGGGACAGAACGTTTTAGCCCCGTTACAGATTCTCAAGGGATCACAAGGTGACAGCTGGTGCCATAGTAGGTCATCACTGTAACTAAAGCGATATAGTTTCGCTTTCAGGTGCGACGGAAGGGTAACCTTTCGCCCACTAAAGTGATTCAACAGCATTCTTCCTGACTGTAGCATTTCTTTATATCGGAGGCCATTGAGCTCGTCACATGGTAGGCCTTTACGGCTGCCAGTGTTGACGACTCACCTTGTTTATTCGCACGAGACACACTTTCCTGGTGTCTTGCCTCGAAGTCTGGTCTGCGCGATAACGCGTCAGCCAAGACATTCGACATACCCAACTTACATTTAGCTTTGCAATTAAATTAAATTCAAAGAAGAATGCTAGCCATCTCGACATTTTCGGCGCGAGGTGCGGTGAATTTATAGCGGCCCGCAGTGATGCGTGATCCGTATAAACCACAAAAAGTTCGGTGCCCAAGAGGTGCACACGAAACTTTACAAGGGCATACTTAATTGAAAGTATCTCCTTGTCATGCACAGGGTAATTCAGCTCGGCAGCTTTTAAAAGCCGAGACTGATACGAAATGACACGGTCAACGCCGTTGTTATCCTTCTGCATGAGCGCGCTGCCGATTGCAAAATTTCTTGCATCGCAGACGACGCTAAAGGGCTTATACGCGTCTGGCAATGCCAAGACCGGTGCCTCTACAAGAGATTGCTTTACTGAAGTGAACGCATCTACTTGCTCCTTTGACCAAGTCCATTCTGTATCCTTTTTAAAAGATCAGACAATGGCTTAGTCTGCTCCGCATTATTCTTGTAGTACTTATGCAAGTGATTAGCGAGCCCAAGGAATTGGCGCAGATCCTTCGCGTGTCGTGGAACTGGCCATTTCTTGATAGCCTTAAACTTTTCTGGGTCTGCTCGTACACCGTGTGCACCTACGATGCACCCATTACAGCTATCTCGGGGACCCCTATTACGCACTTTTGAAAGTTCACGTATAATTGGGCGTCACCCAGAGTCTGCAACACAGCTTCAAATGACGCTTGTGCGACTCTATTGCGCTCAGACCGTCCTCCGCCTTACTATGCACGAATACGTCGTCAAAGTAATGGGGCGCGTAGGCACGGTGCTGACGCATCACGTGAGCCACTACTCGGTTGAATGTTGCCGGAGCATTTTTCAACCCTTGTGGCATCACAAGACACTCCCACAGCATACCGCTTGGGTTGCTTACTGCTTTTTTGGCTACATCAGTATCCCTCATGAGAAATTGATAGTAGCCATCCTTCAGATCCAACGCGGAAAAGATAGGTGACTATACCATGGAGTTCATCAAAACATCTTTCCGCGGGATCGGCATTTGCACCGGAATGGTGGACGTGTTCAGCTTATTATGAGCATGAACCACGCGCCATCCACCTGTTGCTTTACGCACACAAAAGGTCAGGCTGCAGTGAGGCGACTTGCTGTCACGTACATGTCCCGCCTTGGCTCGCATGTCGAAGAACTCATCGATGTAATCGACTTGTTCCTTCGGCTACGGCCATTGCCTGGTCACACACTACTTGGTGCCAGGTTCCAGGTCAATCTCGAGCCTGATGCTCCTATCGGCCGGTAGGCGGCTCGGCACTTCTGCTGGAAACACATCACGGTGTTTCCACAGAACATCATAGAGCGAGCTGTCCTTCAAGGCATCCCAGCTTTGAGCTGCAAAACATTGCTTCTTGTCGGTCTCCAAGATGCTCTCGTCCATTGTGGACGACGAGCAACCCTCTAACACGTTCTCTTCTGGAACTGGATCTCGTGGATCTTTCCTTCCTTTAGTTCGGACAGGAACAGATCCCACGCCATCTCCGAGAGATTTACTATCTCCTCGGCAGATGTCAAGAAAACTCGAAACACCTCAACTGAAGATGTCTCCGGAATCTAATCTTCGACGACCTAGAACAACTCGTTCGTAGGTCTGTCCTCTTGGACCGAGGCTGATCCAAGGGTCAATCGTTTCGACGTACCTTTATAAGTCTGTTGCTCGTTCTTCGAGTCACCACGACCTTTGACCTGGAAGAAGGTGTCGTTGCTGTATTAGCAAACGCACTCCTTCCAACCGCACCAGGCTCATGGCTCTGTGCTGGTTCTTGTGGCGCTTGACTTCCTGTCAGCCCACCATCAACTGCCACAAGCTCTCGGCTCTGTGCAGGATCATTGGACGCATGACTACCTGTCATCTCTCCATTCACTACACCAGTCTTTTCGACCTGGATAGAAATTTGTGTCACCTGACTTCTTGTCAGGACACTTCCAGCTACTTCAGGCTCAACGATCTGGTTAGTACCCAATTTTAATTGATATACCGTCATCGCACCCTCAACTGTGTTGGACACAGCATCAGCCACATAATCTTCTCGCAGGAGCACATCCTTTCCGGTGTCTTGCGTAGAGCTAGCGACTGTGTGTGTACGCCAGTCAATCCATGGTTGGTGTTTAGCCAACCAAGGCATGCCTAGGATGAGGTCATACGGACTCTCCATACCTAGCACTGTGAACTTCTCTTTACAAGAGAAGTCACTAAAGCTGAAGGCGATTTCATCTTGAACTCCCTCCGATTTAACGAGCGCGCCGTTCGCTGAACGAAATATCGCCTCTTCTCGCTTGCCATCCTGGCAAAGCGACTCATAACTCATCGAACTATTTTTCAGAGCCGCGAGTTTTACAAAGTTTTGTGATTCACTCGAATCAATGAGAAGGGTCATCACTTGGTCATAGCCTCGGACTCGAGCGCTATAGACCAAAAGGGTTGAGGTCCGACCTTTCGGAACCTCAAAGACTATGCTACCCATTTGTTCGATCACTCTGAACTTAGGGGTATCTTCAGAGTCCGCGACAGTAGGGCATCCCGACCCTACTTCAGTCCCGCACTTCCCGACTTATCGGGGTTCAAATCTGATCCTGTGCGTCGTGCAAGCTGATTTTTCGCACCTCCCGTCGAGTAGGGAGCCTTCTTGCTGGCTGCCTTACCACCAGCGGCAAGTTTGACATAGCAGCGAGCAATCATATGGCCGCGCTTGCCGCACTTGTAGCAGACCCCGTTTTCTTTCTAAAAAGGGCCTGACGCGATGGGCCGTGCCTAAGTCTATTCATGAACGTAGGCGCCTTAATGTGTTTTGGTATCGGTTCTCCATTAATGGACGCAGACAGCTAACGCATCTCCTGCATATACTCTAGCAGATATCGTTTCGCCTGTCACGCTCCAAAGAAGCGTGCCTGAATTAATACTTCATTGTTAGACGGTTGGTACATGGCACGAACCTTTGACTTAAAGATCGTCCATGATGGAAACGCATCAGCGTTTGCCATAAGCGCAGAGTAAGCCCACTCTGAAGCTTTGCCACGCAAATTTGACATGGCATACGACGCCATCCTGGTGTCGCCTTCGACAAGCTGCGGCATACCGCATTGCTCCACGGCTAAAAGCCAGTGGACAATCGTGTGAGGGAGTTCCATCGAACTTCGGAGGGTCCATTCGAATGGGCCTTGGCTAATTATACCGGGCCGAGAGCGTCTCAACAGTTCTGTTGAGCGCCTCATTCGGTGCCTGCTCAAGCCTAAGCTCATCATGAGTCTTACTGATGGACTCAGCCGTGGCTTGGTTGTTTACCTCGGACGCATTTCTACGCTGTCCGAGCGCAAACGCCTCGAATTGCTCCAACTAAGCAGCATGTTGCTCAGGTGGACACTTTAAGAGATTGGACAGGGCTTATTCACCAAGTCCCTTCGTCATATGCTCTGCCAACCCCTTATGGTGTTGGGAGAGGTGAGGGAAGTCACTCCAGTCCATGTTAAGGACCATCTTAACCACACGCACGCTCATAGAGACGGTTCGTGGGAAGGACTGCTAGTGCTACCAAGTGTAGACGGACGCTTCGTATAGAAGCTGCCACGTACTACGCGAACACACTCCTTCAAGCAGCGTGAGGAAGCGGATATACCGTCTTACCTCCGCGTGCGGTGGTGGTGTTGGTCTGTCGCTTAAAGCGCGGAGCCAAACTGTTGCCGGCCGCTTTTAGCGGTCCGCGCAACGAACAACTAAGGATTGCCTCACTTGCTACACGCAGTAGCTCATCAAGCTTCTCCTGCGCAGTGGGTAGTAATTAGGAAATTCAACACTGACTTATATTCAATAGGTTTTGACTAAATATAAATCTAACTTCCGTTTGGTCAAATATTAGATCAGATAAGCGTCTCTTTTAAAAACGTATCCTTACGTTCGAGCTTAAAATAGATTTAGTTCGCTGATGACGTCTGTCTGAAGCATCACCATGACGCCTAGTCCTAATTGGCGTCATCCTCATTGAATGTGAATCGATCCGTGGATATCACATTCACGAGGGTGGGTCACATTGATGTTCGACACCCAAGTAGCAGGCCTAAGGTACATCGCATCCTTTTAGGCCTGCTCGTTAAGTATCGAATACTTAACGAACCCATGTAAGTATAAACCCGTTACAAAAATTGTTTGGTCAACATTCAATCCTTTTATATATTGAAATTATATATTTTATGGTCTGCGCGCACCTATCCGTCGAAACGACGGATAAACACCCTAGTCTATATAAAAGTAAATGTGTCCGTCCGTCCGTAGTGCTCCATTTACGGCGATAGGATTGGCTAATTCTGCATTATCGACAGATTTTGCATTGTCTGATTTTGCATGTTGCATCGATAATAACATGAGCAGATCTCCATAATAGAATATAGTCCAATAGGTGTGTCCGTATCCCGTGCTTCTTTTTATGTAATACATACATCGACGAAACGAAGGCTACACATCAACCTTCATACCCATCATTACATATTGCTATATCAAACACAGTATTTAATTCTTATGGAATATTAGATAAGAGGCATGCTTTGCATTTGTTTTAAACACTTAAGTTTAGTGCTCAGATAATACACTAGAAATGGTAAGAGCAAGCGTTGTCCTCAGGTTGAACTGGATTCAGTTACAATAAGTGAAGTGACCCATATGTAGTGTATCATACTTATTAATTTACCTGAGTCAACCGGATGCTCTAAAATAAAAAAGATGGGTACGAATATCAAAAAGCGGTCTTCACTCACCAATTCCGACGGAACAACGGGTACACATGACAAGTGACACATATTTATTGTATTATACATATCAATTTACCGAAGTAAACAAAATATTATTTTAATGTAAAAATATGAGTACGAAGATTAAGGCAGAATTCGCTTACTGTGTCCGTCGGATTGACGGGTACACATTACCCTGCGAAACGGAAGGTACACACTGACCGGCGTCGATAGGTACACCTTGACTTTAATACATCTTGACTTCAAATTTAGCAAAGGATCGGGTTAATTGGATAGTTATAGGTAAAATTGATATACTATTAGTGAAAAATTTGCGCACCTATCCGTCGGAACGACTGGCTCACACCATATTCTAAGGTAAAAAGATGGGCCAGTATTGATTTAGCTTATAATTCATGCACCTATTCGTCGGATCGACGGACTGCATCAACAAGCTGCACACAGGCTAAAGTAACTCTAAAACAGCTGATTGGCACACCAACATTCAGTCTTTTTTTTTAAATTTTAATCTACATATTCGGTCCGCGCGCACCTGATCGTTATCACGACGGGCACAGACCAAAGCAAAGCATTGCGCTTTAAAAAAGCAATACATACTATAATTGTAGGCTTCGCACACCATGGCCGTCAGAACGACGGGTACACACCTTAGCAAATAAATGCGTTTAAAATGCCTATATGTACTACTTCGCACCGTTTGAATGACGGGTGTGCACCCTAACGAAGCGCTGCGATATCTATCCCCGTTACACCTGGTAGCACTTAGTAAACATTCCGACGAATATGAGCGCTCCGCCAATACAGAGCGCTAGCAGGGGGTTGTTGTCACACGATGACTTCGAACATCTGCCCCCTTCGAGTGGGAAGCTCTGCGTCGCCTGGCCGACTTGACCAGCCTTACTAGCGTTGTAGCCATGCTTAAAGATACGCCTGAGCGGCTTCAACGTGTAGCCATTCAAGACTTCGTCAACCACGAGCTCGCTGAATTATGCCGGTAAGCTTCATCCCCCGCAGTTGTCACGGGGTCTAACGTAATTAAACTCGATGTTTCGAGTTACAGCGGCGAGGGCCCAAAGCGCCTCGCGCTCGATCGCTGCCTTTGTGAAGTGGACATCGCTGTCCAAGCCCGCCAGCTAACGACGGAGTTCACGCGCACCCACTTCCTCCTGTCTAAGTTGACTGGTAAGGCAAAAGAGTGGGCATTGAGAAAGCTTGTTGCCAATCCGGGATGTTTCCCGGACATGCAGGCCCAAAAGGACGACTTGTGCTTGGCGATTGAGCCTCTGCAAGATGAGCACCACCATCGCTCCGCATTACTTGCATTGCGGCAGGGTAGTCTGCTGGGCTACATCCAACGTGCGCGACATCTGGCATCATGCATAGTCGCCGACCCTATTGACACGGTGACACAAGTCCATGTGTTCGTGACCGGTATGAATGCTGGGCATCCGCTTATTTATTTTAACGCGAAAGCCTTCCGCTTCTCTTGACGAGGCGTTCAGCATTGCGCTGAGTAAAGACTTTAGTGTCTTGGTTTCGCAAGTGGATCACTCGCTTCCCCAACGCGCTGCTCAGGAGCCTGAGCCAATGGAGCTCGATGCAATCGAGGCTCCGAGAACTGTGACTGGAAGCACGCCAGATCATAGGCGTGCTTCCAGTCACAGTTCTCGGAGCCTGCAACAGCGAAGAGTCTGGTCTGCTTCCGCTGTCGTAAGCCTGGTCATCGCGCAGCCGTCTGCTACCAATCGTCGAGTCTGAAGTCTCCGTCTTCCTCGCCGGGCAGCCAAAAAACGGCGAGAACCAGTAGGCGCGGGGCGTCCTACTGGGCGAAGACGGAAGAACGTGCCTAATGTTTAAAAAAACCAGTAGGCACAGATGAATGCCACCACGTCCAGCAATGATCCGCGTCTGAAAGTGCTCAGTGTTCACGTCGACGGTGAGTCGCGTCCACTTCGCGCTTTGCTGTACTCCGGCGCGACAAACAATTTTGTCCGCGTCGACAGTCTGTCGATCCTACCCTCACGGTTGCGTGTCCGTGAGTCTCCTGGGATGATGGTGGTTAAGTATGCAGACGGCAATCCTCGCACGCACCTTAAACGTTCGGTGGTGTACCCTTGCCGTTTCGATACTTTTACCAGTATTTATGAATTTCAAGTTATCGACTTGAGTGGATTCTTTGACTGTACTTTTGGGATACCGTGGCTTGCGCGGCATCGACCCAACATTGTTTCAATGAGCTGTACGGTCCAGCCACGTGACATCGATGTTACAGCAGTACTCGCTTTCCTTAATTGCCCTGCCAGTACGTGGCAGCACGTTGCCGTCGTGGATCCCGATCCCACGACTCATCCTATGCGATGACCCTTTTTCGCGTGGTGTACAACTCCGCAACATGCTCCTCCTCAGTCGAACAGTGGTTTCTGAGTTTAGAATTTAACCCGCAGCAGTGGCTTCTGGTGTCGCACGGTCGAGCAGCGGCTCCCGCGCATGCAAATTTATTCAAAACCGTACCGAAGCAGGGGCATCCGGTACGTCACGAGCGTGCAGTGGCACCCGTGTCCGTCCACGTTGAGTACACCACGCCGAGGCAGGGGCCTTCGGCGAGTTACGCGGAAGTAGTGGCTTTTGTACGTCCGGTTGAGTATCCGGTTCGTGTTTCTGTGTCTCGACGACGCAGACGGCGCCGTGCGCGTCCCCGCTCCGCTGTACTGTCGAGCCCTTCTACGCCGGAGCCGCTTCTTTGACCATTAATGTCGCTAACATGACTGGTGTATGTCCATCCAGCCATCCGTTGCAAGTCGCGAGTCTGACTCGCGACGCGTCTGGAATCACGCAGCTCCCAAAGCTTCCTTTTGAAGAGGTGCTAAATGACTTGAAGGGGGGAGAGATCGAGCAACTTTGTGTAGTCGATCAAAATTCGGTGCTCCAAAATCATGAGCGCCCGAAAGGAATGGAATCGAAGTCCGCTCGCGAGGAGAGATTTGAGGCTCAATCGTGTGAAGAACTCGATGCATCGAAGAACCCTGTTTTCGCTCTCGCGCGCGAATTCTCTGATATCTTTCCTGACACCATTTCTGCAGTTCTTCCCGCTGACAGAGATGTGCGACACGAGATAGATCTCGTTTCAGGGTCGAAGTACTGCATGACACGTCAGTGTACGTTACCAAGTGAACAGGTTAAAGCGATTGACGCCTTTTTTAAAGGGGGTCGCCTAGCTAGCCATGTGCGCGAGAGCACATCGCCACACTCGAGTCCCACCTTCTGTGTCAAGAAGGCGGCAGGTGGATGGCGTATTGTTCACGCTTTTGTCAAACTAAACGAAGCGACAATCCCGGCGCAGACACCAATTCCACAGAAAGACATGGTTTTGGATGCCATGTCTGGAAGCACGATTTTCTCGTCCTTAGACCTGACAAACGGCCTCACCAATCCTGATGCGTCCTGAGAATGTTCCGCTTGCCGCCGTCAGCACGCCTAGCGGTATGTTGTGGTAGTGGCTTGTGATGCCGCAGACGCTCAAAAAATGTTCCAGCTACTTTTATGTGAACGGTCTACCACGTTCTTCGCCCATTTCGCGACTTTGCGCCGAGCTACTTTGACGATATCTTCGTTCACAGTGGCGCCATTGAAGGAGCGACAGACCTGGATGTGCATCTAGCCCACCTACGTAAGGGGGAATCGATGCGCGAGAAAAATCCTCTAAGTGAACTTAAGGAAAGCATCATTTGTGCCTCTGGGATTCCCGTATTGGGCCGCTAGGTAGCGCAAAGGGTGTTCGCGCTGATCCGGAAAAAGTTTCGCCGATTTGTTCTTGTCCAGTCTCAAAATACCAGAAACATCTCCGTCAATGGTTGAGCTTGGCCAATTCCATTCATCAATACGCGAAGAACTTCGCATCCGTAATTTACCTACTGTCACAACTGCTGTAGAAGGACGCCATATGGGTATGGTGTCCGGTATGGCGCCAGGAGCACCAGTCAGCATTTGACGAGATTAAGATGTGGTGGAGTGGGTTCTCAAAATTGTATGATGAGACCCCAAACCACTCACTGTGCCGGACTGCCGACTGTCGGAGGGGGTACCCCGATGCCGCGTATGAACCTTCTCTCACCTTGTGTACCCGTCGGCTGGCGGGTTGCACTCTTCGGAGGACTTGGTGACGATGTAGATGTCTGCCTTGAGGGAGGTAGACCTGGGGGGGGGCCTCGAGTGGATATGCCTCACTCGGTGGGCCGGTAGGTGGCCACTCGATCGACCTTGTCGAGAGTGGACTTAGAGCCAAATTCTTCAGGGGCGCTTGTCGTCCCTGGCCTTTTCCTTCTGTTTCAGGGGTATTAACCACCTGACCTTTACGTTGCTCCCGGACCTTGAGGTGAGGGAGACCGCTTCCGATAGCGGGTCTTGGGGGTGTTGCTACTCGAACGAGCTCACAGGCCAAATATATCCTGGAGCTCTATTCGCCCTTGAACTTCGCTACACAACTGTCTTCGACGGGAAGCCAAAATATATCCCTTCCCGGAACAGTGAGTAACTTAGAACAAGTCCTTCTTGGGTGACGGAGTCGTGCCACGTATATCGCAAATTGAGTAGTATTTAATATAGTCCTATCCTTTTAACTCCTTTACTCTATCCTTGCCTGAAGCTCTGATTCCTTGCGTCGACTGGTCTGATCCTTGTATTAACTGGTCCGGAGTCGCTGAACCCCGAGGGGCCGAGGTCGACCAATGAGGGACCCAGGTCAACCAATGAGGGACCCAGGTCAACCAACGAGGGACTGGGTCGACCGATGAGGGACCGGGTCGACCGACGAGGGACCAGGTCTACCAATGAGGGCCCCAGGTCTACCAATGAGGGACCGGGTCGATCAACGAGGGGCCAGGTCGATCAATGAGCGGCCATGATCAACTCCCTTTGGTACCGGTTAACCGGTACCCTGATACTGATTTTTCTTCGGCGAATCCTGCGGATTGTCCTCCACCAACGGTCGCTCCCCTTTTGAGGCCCCTGTCTCTCTGGTCCCCTGTCCCTGACCCACGGCCTATACTCTGAATCCAACTGGAGTCCGGTACCTCCATATCACAAAATTAGCACTTCACCACAGCCGCCCCCTGCACTTGCTCAACCGTGCAACGGATTGAGCACGCGCATGTCTTCACTTCCTTCGTCACGTAGGTCCTTCATTGTCCCCTTTGTAGCTCCTCCACCTCTAACTCGTGTCTGTCCAGCCATGTCTTCCCCTGGTTCTGATCCACCGTCTGCTAACCCACCGTCCGCTGATCCACCGACTAAAGAGCCGACCTCGGTCGCCCCAGCGCCTTCAATCACCCCTGGTTCTAACCCCTCATCTGCTGACCCACCGTCCGCTGACCCACCATCTGAGGAGCCGACTTCAATCGCCGTCGCGCCTTCGGTTGCCTCTCCATGTAGAGAGGCGTCCTTGGCCGACCCTCCCGGGCCGGTGTGTTCGCCGTTGAGTACTGCTGAAACTGTTGTCGTTCACAGCTCTCCTGTTCCCACCGCTTTGCCTCCTGCCGAGACAGCAGATGCTCCTGTCACGCCGACCCCCATGGTTGACCGTCCGTCTTCCGTACCCGTTAACGTACGGGCAGCTCTGCGGGAATTGCAAGCTCTCGCGGACGCCCATTCCCGCCGCATCGAAGACTGCGAGGGTCGGCTAGGTGTCCTTCCCCCTTCGGCCGCCTTGTTGGCCACTCGTTGTGAGCGGTTGGAGGAGGCACTGCGCGACAAGTCCCGGCTGGTGGCCCAACTTCGCGAAGCTCTCCAGCGCGAGACTGCACTGGTGGACCGTCTGCGATGGAAGGTCGACCACATCCGAAGCCGGTACTCGCTTCTCGCCGCAGAGCTCGACCATGTCGACTTCTCTGACGGGCCACCTCCAGGACCAGCTACTCCTTCGGCAGCTTCGCCCCCGGCCGCATGTTCCCCTTCGCGGCCGGCGAAAGCTCTTGGTAAACGGTCCCGGCGGCCGTCACCCCGGGTACCCGCCAAAGCCTCCAAGCTTCCGAAGCCGACGTCTCTGCGATACCACCGTCTGCGGTCTCTGGTGGTCGTTCCCCTGTCGTGCTTGAGTCTTCGGACGACGACCTCAGCGACGACAGCGAAACCCTTCGGGCGGCTCTGGCCAAGTCTCGTTCTGCTAGTCGGCGCCCTGCCAGTGTGAACCCTGTACGTCTTCCGTCGACGTCCACTCCTCCATCGAGGACCACCTCGGCTACCGGCCTCTCATTGAAACGGGCGATGTTCGGGACATCGGACTCGGAGACCGAGTCGTCTGCGGAGAGAAACAAGAGTGCGCATCCTGTCGCGGACAACACTTCGCCCCTTCTGGCCGACTCCAGCCTGCTTCCCAGAGACGCCATGATCCCCGGATACATGCAGTCGAAGACCTTTTCCGCCGCGGAAGTGGCACCTTGGCCGGTCGACCTGGTCAATTCGTGGTGCATTGTTACAATGTCTTCCACAGACTTGGTCGACCAGCTGAATCTACCTTGGGGTTGGTTTGGCCCTCCGGACGGAAACCTCGGCCGGCCCCCCAAATGGAAGAGGTCGTTGTTGAACCCTCCAATAATCCAGAGATTGCTAGCGGCGGAACCTTGGGTGGAAGCTCGTGTTCCCATGCAGCCCGTGTACTTCCGACCTGTTGGCTGGTTCGCCCAGTTGGCAGCGGCCTACATCCAGTTTGACGAAGAGCATAGTCAAGCTCTTTGGGAGGCGACCCACTGCTTGTGGATCTCCAAGGACCAAGCGCGAGCGAACTCTTTCCTCGCGTCCTACTACAACGCGCGGAAGAAGCGTCGGAGTCGGGCAACTCGAGCTTGGCGGGAGGTGGTCGACCTTATCTTCATTGGGATGAGCAAAGGCCACTGCGATCTCGACATCTTCCTGGATCCCTTCTTCCGTCATCTTCCTCGAACCCGCCGTGTGGTTTATTGGTTCCCTGGTCGTGAAGAGGGGTCGGACCCGGTCGACCTGCTTGAGGCCCTTCGGGTGTCGGATTCCGCGTGGCCGTGGCTCACCCAGTATCGTTTGTCTTCTGTGCCCCATCCTGGCGCTCTAGTTTCACGCCTCAAAGGCAAGTTTGTGCCATCCGTTTAAGTCTTCCCTTGAACATGAACCTTCTTCTGTTCTGATTGATCTTGGTAATCGCCCTCCTTTGTTCTCCATTCTCCTATACCCTTAACCTCTTGGAAATTCAAGGCCGCCCCGCAGGCGACCCAAGTCTTCCAACGAGGGGCTGGGCCGACCATTGAGGGACTCGGTCCACCTTCCAAGAAACTTACTACCGCCGACTAGTTGTCATGGCTTTGCATTACTTCGAAGCGGTTATGGCTTGTGTTCGTGCGCTCGAAGTCCCGGAGTAAGGCTCCGTAATTTAGATCCACTTCGTCCACCCACGAGGGGTCAGGGTGTCCCTTCCATTGCACGAGGAATTCTCGTTGTTGCCTCCCATACCGAGTCTTCTTGCCTGTACGACTCTCTAAAATTTCTTCGACTTCATACTCGCCCTCTTCCAATTCCCGCACCCAGCTGTCTTCTGGTAAAAGACATTCGTCGAAGTCAACTCGATCTGTTCCATCCACTTTCAGCTCGCTGTTCGGTCGATCGGGGAACTCTCTGACGGGCTTGAGCTTGGAGATGTGCACGATTGGGAATAGTCTGTATTCTGTACCTTGTAACTCCAGACGTACCGCATGATCTCCAACTAACTCCTGAACTCGGAACGGTCCATGCCATAGGTGGGCCAATTTTTTGGCATACCCCTCCTTCACTCGGTCCAAGTATAGCCATACCCGGGTCCCTGGCTGAATTTCGTGGCCGACTACCCCTTCATTTTGTGCTTGCACCCGAGCCTGACTAGCCGCCCGTAGGTTCTCGTTGACTTGGTCTCTTGCTCGCTGATAGTGACTTTGAATCCGATATCTCCATCTCCGAGGTCCTGATTCTCGACGTCGAGTGTTCACCACCGGTAACATAGTCTCAAGAGTGGTTCTAGCATCCCATCCATGGACCAGATAAAACGGTGTTTCTTCCCGCACTCTGTCTTGAGCCGTGTTTAACGCGAACGTTAATCGTTCCGCGTATTCATCTCAGTCTCGCTGTCCCACATCGGCTACGTAGATCTTGAGCGATCTTGTTAGAGTCTGGACCATCCTCTCCGCAGTGCCGTTCGCTTGAGGTCGGTAGGCCATGGTCGCTCTCTGACGTTGACCCACCATACGACTGATCGCTCGGAAGAAGTCCGACATAAACCCCGGTTCCCGATCGTGACGGATCGTCTCACTGGCGCCAAAACGGCGGAAAACGCATTCCTCATATCCCTCAGCTACTGTCTGGGCTGTCCGTGAAGCACTTACCTTCGCCATCACATAACCTGTGAACAGGTCGATCCAGATCAGTAGTTCCGTGTTTCCTTTATGTGACTTGGGGAGAGATGGTATGTGGTCCATCGCGATAATTTGGAAGGGGTACGTCGCTTCAACATTCCCCGGAGACTTCCCTTGTAAAATGGGCCTCCCTTTCCCAGTCTCACAATCCATACACTGACCCACATATTTCTGAACACTCCGGAACAGACCCCTCCAATGGCAATATCGTCGGATCCGATGATAAGTACGTCCGATCCCCTGATGGCCGCCTTCCAAACTCGTATGATAATGATGGAGGACTTCGGCTTGGAGACTCTCAGGTATCACCAATCTGGCAGTTATGTCTCGGTCGTCTCCCTTGATTCTCTGGCCGGGGCAGTACACCAGCAGTCCCTCTTCACTTATCTCGTAATTCTCCGACATTTTGCTGCAAGTTTCTGGCCGCTTCCACTGACAAGTCCTTCCAGTCTCCTTGCAAATATGCCTTCAACTCGCGTACCCAGCTCTCCTCTTCTTGCGCATCTCGGATCCTATCCATCCGGAGTTGTTGTACCACATCTTCTTGCATGACATCTCCCGATATTTTGACGGGGAGCCGTGATCTCGTCACCGCAGATACCTTGACCGACTGACCTCGGTCTCTAGGGACCAGCACCTCTGGCAGCCGATTGATTGTTTCTAGACCTGACCACTCTCCTCTTGGTATCGACTCGACCCCTTGCTGCTGATGTAAAGCTGTACTGGCCAACTGGTCTGCGCTCTGATTCCAGTCTCGTTTCACATGTAAGACTGCCTGGTTGGGCCACGACTGGAGTTTACTCAACGCCTTGGCCCGCAACGGGGACAAACCTGAAGCTTTGCATTCAATCTCTCCACGCATCTGTCTTATAACCAGATTGGAGTCTTCACAAATAATCAAACGCCGTCGCTCCATTGGCTCCAACAGGTTAAGGCCCAGTAACATGCCCTCATATTCAGCTTCATTCACCGTAGACTTGTCGAGATATTTCGATGCAGCGGTGACTATAGTCCATGCAGGGAGTCTCCACACAATAGCGCTGCAAGCACCTCCCACTTGTTTCACCCGGGCCGACCCATCGAAACTCATCACATACAGTTCTTCATTTAGTTCCACTGTGGGCGTCGGTAGGTCGACCACTTGCCTGGATTGCTTCTTGGGAGCAATTGACGACAGAATTGAGTCCACATTCTCTCGAGGCGTGATGCTGGCTGCTAACGCCCCCAGTACCTGGTCCTCGCCTTTCTTGCATTTCACAATCTCCAAAGTCCACTGTGACAACAGAGCGGCCCATTTTACTAAGCGACCTTGCAACCCCGAAGACTTAACTAGCCAGGCTAGTGTAGAATGCCTCGTCAGAACTTTGAGAGGTCGGGTGACCAACATCGTGAAGCAAGTTTCCAATATCCGTAGCAACGCCAGCACTTCCTTTTCCACTGTGCTATAGTTCATCTCGTTTGACTTGAGGGTTCGGCTCGTAAACATTACCGGCATATACAGGCCGTCGTAATTTTGCACCAACGACGCCGAAGTAGCCCAATCACTTGCGTAGACAATGATGACCGCCTCTCTAGCCGGGTCGAAATGTCGTAGGATGGGCGCCGTAGCAATCTTGTTCTTGAGCATGGCAAACGCTACTTGTACCTTCGACCATTTTTCTTCGTCATATTCCTGGGCCGCCACTTCCTCGTTAGCCTTCAATTTGCACCTCCAAGCGTGAAAATCCACCTCTCTCAGTTCGTAAAGGATCGACGCGTATATGGCATAATCTTCGATGTACCTGCTGTAGTAATTTAGGCTTCCTAGAAAGGACTGCATAGCCTTTAGCGTTGTCGGTAGAGGTAGGTCGACCAAAGACTGAAGATCGTTTGGGTGGGCCTCTAGTCCCCCTTTGGAAACTCGATGTCCAAGATACTCGACCTTCCGACATCCCCACGTACTCTTGACGGCACTGACCGACAAATTCCAATAGTCACACACGTCTAGCAGCCGCTCCACTTTCTGGCATAATACGTCCCACGATTCGGCCGGCACAAGTATATCGTCAATGTATGATCGTCGACCCAATACAGAGAGGCCCGATTTTGCATCGGGTTCCCCTGTTGCGAAAAAATCCTCCGTTTCATCTGTGGCCGCCCCTGGCGGAATCCGTAAGAATCCATATAACGCATTATACAACAACCTTTGATATATCTGAGGCGCATTCTTAAGCCCAAAAGGCATCCGAAGCCATTCAAATAATCCCAGTAGAGTAACGAAAGCTGAGATTAATCTCGCCCTTTCGGTCATGCTGACGACCCAAAAACCACTCGCCATAATCAAGAGAACAATACCATAAAGCTCCATCCAAGTCTTCCAGTAATTCGTTAATCAACGGCATCGGGTATACCATGAGCTGGGTAAGATCATTCACCATCCGATAGTCGATACACAATCGAATATCGACCCCATTCTTCTTCACGATAATTACAATTGGGCTGGCCCATGGCGAGGTGGAAGGCTGAATGATCTTTGCTGATAACAATCCCTTGATCAGGTCGGCTAGCTTCTCTCTGAATTGAGGGGCCACCTTTCGTACGCGTTGCGCGATCGGTCTTGCGTTCCCTACATCGATATCGCATATCGCTCCTCGGGCGGCCGGGGGTAAGGCGTTACCTTTACCCATCAGCAGATGTCGTTTCTTCCATATTATTTGTCGCAACCGGTCCACCTCTTCGGGAGTGTTCCCATCTGGATCAAGAATCTGTATATCTTCTAACGCAATGCCTTCGGATGAGGGGTCCACTTCCGGTACGACCGCCCATCCTTGTTTTATGTCCTCAGCCCAAAGTTCTCCACTCTCGAAAGAACACACCTGGTCATCTGCCTGTAACAAGTCTACCGGTTTGACTTCCTTCTCATTGGTTGTGGTTACTGTATGTAGGTCTTCTTCAAATAAACTCCGCTTTTGGGCGGTCCCCTCCTGCCAATTCACCCTCTCTTCGCACAGTTGTTCTTCACTGTCGGGTACCTGTTGGTGCGTTATATTCATCACTGGGGTTGGGGCCTGCGGTCGCTGTAAGATGTGTGACGGAGTCTTATATTCTAGTCTCTCCACTAGTGGCCCCTCTTCCTCTTCCGTTGGGTCGACCTGATGGTCGACTTGGTCAGCGGTAGATTCATAAGCCAGATTTAGCCATTCCGCATATCTTCGAGAGCCTACCGAGACAAACCCTGGCGTTCTTGGAACTTGCTCCCTAGTCAACCACATACCTACCTTAGTATCTTCATGCAATGTTAAGGGGCGAGGGCTGACATTGGTTATCTTCTAAATCGGTCGACGCCCTATCCCTTGTATCATGGTGGTCACCCATCGTTCGCCTCTCGTGACCCACAATTTCCACTGTTCTGAGGTCGACCTTTTGAGAGGCACTTCCGTACATCCTCCAACGGATATCTGTACATACCGACCCAATTTCACATCCGATACTCGCGTATTATACAGTGTCCTTCGCCCAGTCAACTGTACCCTGACCTCATCGGGGAGGCAAAGAGTTCCGTCGGCCAAGTCTAACCGGATACCGGCTGGGACCATGAAGTCCATCCCCAAAATTGCATCTTGGCCTACCATAGAGCCTACCCACACCTTAAAAATGTACACCAAGTTCCCATTCAGAGTGACCTTGATGCGAGTGCGTCCCTCCGTGGTGTATACGGCTTTCCCAATACCAATACATTCTTGTCGTTCACTTTCATCAATTTGGCAGCCTACCTTACGAGCAAAGGCGATATCCAGAATGGATATCTCGGCACCAGTATCGAACAGCAAATTTGCATGGTCGTTGTTGAGCTTTCCAGAGGCTTTCGCTTGCCTGAACCATTTAGTAGGGGCGTGGTATTTCCAGTACCCCCTAGACTCGCCTGGCAATAAGTCCAACTCCATTACTGAACTGTCTCGAACAAAATTATTAGGTTCATTCAAAGAAGCAACATGGACCAAAGGGTAATTTCCAATCTTTGATATATTTCCAATCTTAACTGGAATACCCGTCTCCTCCTTGGGCTGTTTCTTCACATATGCAAAGATGCAACAATTAGGACGCTCGGCTCGTACCAGATTCCAACCTGGCGAGCGTCCTAATTTGCCATCTTCTCGAGTTTCTCCGGGAACATCCCTGCATGCTTGGCTGGGTTGTACCATTGACGGAACAAATTATAGAACTCCTCCATCTGGCACTTCCCAATCTCGTGAATCTCTCCACAACTTCGGCATACAAACGGCAGCGATCAGACGGGTGACCTTCCTTCCACAGCGGTCGCAGGTCAATCTTTTCCAGCAATTCAGATCTCCATGTTTCTTGGACCCGCAATATGCGCATCTCGTGTTAGGGGTCGCTGATGATGGGCCGGGTCGCTGGTCTACTGCCTGGCGATGTTGGTCGGCCTCCCTAGTCGGTAGATTCTTTGAGAATCTCACACTTGGGTCCCTTCCCGCTTCTTTCTCCATAAGGTAGACTCGTCTTAGATCTCCCTCATTCTCCGAGGAGTCTGGACTGGAATCTTCAGAGCTCGAGTCTTCCAGGGGCTTCTGTACTGCATGTATGGAGCGGCGCTTCATATCTCTCGGCCTGTCTGGTAGTGCAGGTGCCTTCTGACGAAACTTGTTTGATCCAAACAACATCTTGCCTCGTCGTGCCTTCATCCGCTGACATGATGTCAGTACTTCCTCCAATTATTCGCCATCCGCCAGACGCAACATAGTCAACTTGTCTGCTAGCTCCGGGTCGTACACCGTCAAAATGTAGTGATCGACGTGATCCTTCTGAACCTTGGGCGACCCTTACTTAATCGTCATCTTCGCCCTGAGTCCAAGCACATTCAGGCGGTACAGATAATCCAGCGGGGTCTCTTCCGAACTTTTCTTCGCATGCTAGTACTGACGGGCGACAGGTACCCCCGTGCCACAAAACCGAAATCATGAATTCTTGCATTAGGTCCTTCCAGTTTCCTCGGACTGAGCGACCCAGTTGACTATACCAATTTTGTGCCGGTCCAGTCAGCAACCCTCCAAAAACGAGACATCGTTCGTCATCTGGTGCTTGGTCTCTTATAAATGCTGTCTTGACCGTCGATACCCAGCTGCGCGCTCTGTCTTCGTCTTGGTCTCTTCCATGAAATTCCTTGAGATCCGAGGTCGCCGAGAGTTTGATGCGAGGGACCATATTTGGTATCTGTCTCGGCGCTGCGTTCGCCATCATCGACTGAGGTCCCCTCAAATCCATGTTTTCAGGGTCGAACTCACAGGAACCTACGGATTCCATATCGACGTCGGTCATCGTGTGGCCCCTTGGCATTTGTATGCCTGGATGTTGGTCATGGTGAGCGGTCATCCTTTGCGCCTCTCGTCTTCCTTCTGCTACACTCCCGTTAGGGTGTGCCCGCGGTACTTGGCGTTCATTCAAAAATCTTGCCATCGCCGCGTCGAAGAGGGTCTGCAAATCGCCTACCGGGTAGGTAGGTCCTTCCCCCCCAGCATCTTCGTCACGGGGCAGAGCAAATTCCAATTTTTTCTCTTGCTGATTTTCCATTGGCTGAAAATCGGAATGATTTTCATTCTTGTCACGCGTCACCGTTTCAAGACCACTTGGCTCCTGCTGCGCGCTGCGCGCTCGGGCCTGGAGCAACGCCGCTCCAGTAGGGCCTAGGGGCATCCTAGTGACCGACCCAGTTGAGGACGATCCTGGGGATCACGGTGCTGCTTCCCTCTGGCCGCTTGGCATCCGGTGTTGAGATGGGTCTTGATTCGCCCCTGGGTGGCCGGCGGCTCCGTACATGTGGGGACCCACCGTGATGTCTTGAAGCGTCATCTGGCTGTCCTTGGAACGCATGTGAGTGGGTGTCACCAGAGGTGGGTGTTCCGTTGCTGGTGTGGTACCCACCAGGATCGACAGACGCTTGTGCATATGCTCTAACGTTGTTGTGATCCTGTCGAATCCCAGGGATAGCAGATCGTCCGGGTCGAACCGACCTGCGACCATGTTCGCTTCACGAAGCATGGTGACCAGCGCTGTGATCGCGTCCGTGACGGAGTGCAGCCGTGGCAGGGTCGACACCGGCCCAGTGAGTTGACCCAGCTGTCGGATCTCCAGGATCTTCGCGACGGGGTCGCTCTCCAGGAGCGCGTTCAGCTTGCGCTGGTGGTAGGCCCTCGTGACATCAGCGTCTGTCCATGACGCCAGTCCTTCCCTCTCGGGGCCTATCGACTTGGTGTTTCCGGGTGTCTTCATCCGGAACTTCGTCGGCATGGACTGCGCGATCTTTGTTTTTTGTTTGTTCGGGGACCTTAGCCTCTCGGTTTTCACCGTCGGCTGATGGTCCTCTGGATCATGATAAGCATCATGACCCAAGGTGTCCTCAACGAGGACATAGGGAGGGTATTTAGGTTTTTCTTCAATGAATTCAACCTCGACCATGTTGACCGGGCCCCTCCCAAGGCCCGGTCGGTCCTTCGATCCTTTGTTTGTTTCTTCTTGAGTCACTGGCGATCGGTCTTCCCGTGACTCTTCGGTTTTGTGCTCCTTCTTGACATGAACATCTTTATCATCTTGGGACTCGCGGTGAGATCCCGCGTCTTCCGAAGATCCGGGCACGCGCACCATTGTGGTGGAGTGGGTTCTCAAAATTGTATGATGAGACCCCAAACCACTCACTGTGCCGGACTGCCGACTGTCGGAGGGGGTACCCCGATGCCGCGTATGAACCTTCTCTCACCTTGTGTACCCGTCGGCTGGCGGGTTGCACTCTTCGGAGGCCTTGGTGACGATGTAGATGTCTGCCTTGAGGGAGGTAGACCTGGGGGGGGGCCTCGAGTGGATATGCTTCACTCGGTGGGCCGGTAGGTGGCCACTCGATCGACCTTGTCGAGAGTGGACTTAGAGCCAAATTCTTCAGGGGCGCTTGTCGTCCCTGGCCTTTTCCTTCTGTTTCAGGGGTATTAACCACCTGACCTTTACGTTGCTCCCGGACCTTGAGGTGAGGGAGACCGCTTCCGATAGCGGGTCTTGGGGGTGTTGCTACTCGAACGAGCTCACAGGCCAAATATATCCTGGAGCTCTATTCGCCCTTGAACTTCGCTACACAACTGTCTTCGACGGGAAGCCAAAATATATCCCTTCCCGGAACAGTGAGTAACTTAGAACAAGTCCTTCTTGGGTGACGGAGTCGTGCCACGTATATCGCAAATTGAGTAGTATTTAATATAGTCCTATCCTTTTAACTCCTTTACTCTATCCTTGCCTGAAGCTCTGATTCCTTGCGTCGACTGGTCTGATCCTTGTATTAACTGGTCCGGAGTCGCTGAACCCCGAGGGGCCGAGGTCGACCAATGAGGGACCCAGGTCAACCAATGAGGGACCCAGGTCAACCAACGAGGGACTGGGTCGACCGATGAGGGACCGGGTCGACCGACGAGGGACCAGGTCTACCAATGAGGGCCCCAGGTCTACCAATGAGGGACCGGGTCGATCAACGAGGGGCCAGGTCGATCAATGAGCGGCCATGATCAACTCCCTTTGGTACCGGTTAACCGGTACCCTGATACTGATTTTTCTTCGGCGAATCCTGCGGATTGTCCTCCACCAACGGTCGCTCCCCTTTTGAGGCCCCTGTCTCTCTGGTCCCCTGTCCCTGACCCACGGTCTATACTCTGAATCCAACTGGAGTCCGGGACCTCCATATCACAAAATTAGTACTCCACCACAAAGACGAGACCCTCGACAGCGCCAATATTAGCGCTGCCTATTTATGACATCAGTTTCACGTTGTCTGCGATGCGAGTGACTTCTCCATAGGATGTGCGTTAATGCAGCATGATGAAAATGGTAACGAACGTGTGGTGAATTACCAATCTTTGCAATTTAAACCTGCCAAGCGCAGTTACCCCGTTCACGACAAGGAGCTGCTAGCGATGCGATACGCACTGTGAAATTTTGCGTTTATTTGCTTGAAGAGCAGACATTCATCATCTACACCGATCATTGTTCCTTACGGACAGCGACTAAGAACCCGCATCTCAGCCAGCGCATGGCGCGCTAATTGTCATTTTTTGCTGAGTACAAATTTGTAGTACATTAAGCCTGGATCGACGAGCATTATCGCAGATGCTTTATCGCAGAGACCCGACTATGATCCCCGCGCCGATAAACCGGCTGTGGCCACGACGGACGCTAATGACGACGACTGCATCGCGTGTGCGATCTTGGAATTAATACCACGGCTGTGTCCGCGGTCAACCCGTGCGTGATGACATCGCAGAGGCTTATTCACGTGGTGTGATCTACTTACCGATCGCCCGCTACTGTAGCGACCCCTCGAATAAAACATTGCGCTCTCTATCAGCTTCCACTCGTGCCCACATTGCACGGTACTCCTTTGATGGCAAGTTAGACATGTATCAAATTGATCTGTTTGACACTCCTCGTGTCTTCGTCCCGATAGACGACGATCTTCGTGCCCGTGTTCTCCACGAGCACCACGATAGCGCCATTAGCGGCCATCTGGGTCGCGAGACGACGTATCTCGCGCTGTCTCGGAACTTCTATTGGCCTCACATGTATAAGTGGTTCCGCAAGTGGGTTCGTTCCTGTGAGGTGTGCAAGCATGTGAAGCCGGCCCCGTCGGTACAGGCCCCGCTTTTCCCTCTCCCGATAGCCTTTGAATTCCGTGAGTATGGATTTCGTCTTTAAATTACCAGTCGATGCGCAGGGGCGAACAGGAATCCTAGTTATCGTGAACAGGTTTAGTAAGATGGCGTATCTTTCACCTGTCGCTGCTTCCATCACGGCCGAGGACACCGCGGCTCACTTCGTAGACATGGTCTTCAAGCATTATGACATGCTCGCCACGATTGTATCCGACGCGATCCTCGATTCACGGCCACATTTTGGTCTTGCTTGTTTGATATTATCAGCACTCGTCTGATGATGTCTACCACAGCGCATTCTAAAACGGATGGACAGACCGAGCGTGTCAATCGCGCGTTGTATGATCTTCTGCGCAGTTACGCTACGTTTTTTGCGTCATGGAGTGAAAATCCTCCCCATGCCTGAGTTTACGTTGAGCAGTGCTGTTCACGCTTCGACTGGCTTTATTCCCGTTTTCGTGAATACCGCACGTCATCCGCGCGTCCCGCCTTTTCTTGGTTTCGCCGATTCTTCTACTCTTGTTGGGGGAGGGACACCGAATGTCTCGGTCTTTGAGAAAGACATTACCCGACTCGCTACATGCGGTGCAAACGCGCTCCAAGTCACAGAATATTTCTCCTCCAGCTAGCGCAGATCCTTTTTTACTTGGAATCCGTCTGTTGGAATCTACGTTGATCGCCGAATTTGTGATACATCGTCAATAAATCGCGCGATTTTTGCGCGACGCTACTGCCGCTGCGGTCGATAAGCAGAAGTTGTCCGCAGACCAGCACGGACGCGAGAACTTATTGAATTTCAAGGTTGGTGATTTGGTTTTACTTTCGACGACAAGCATACCCGACGCATCAGTTTCAACTCTTGGCACACCGAAACTAGCAGCACGGTATATTGGTCCATTAAAAGTAATTAAGGTGAACGGGATGCCTACGAGCTGGACATCACTTCGTCGATGCGTCAACACCCTAGTTTCTACGTCGTTCGTCTCAAGCGTTACTTGCCGGCGCTCCTCCCGTCGTCGACTGATCCGATGCAGGTGCATAACGCGGTCCTCGATAATGCAGAGGTCTTGGCGGATCGGGCTGGCGCAGCCCGCGCAACTCCTCGTTGTACCGTCGAAGAGCAGCATTTGACTGCTCCAAGCGCTCGAGTCGCTGAGCGAACCCAGCAATCGCAGAAGAAGCCTCCTCCGCGAGCATCTCCGCAGCCTCAGACAGCTCCCGTCCTTGACTCGCATCCATTTCTACGAACGTAACCCGCCGATTAACCTCCTGGAGCTGCGCCACGACCGAAGAAGTCGGCACCGGTTGTTCAGACTCCGGTGCCTCACGCTACGTTTCAGCGTGGCGGTCCACCACCGCTGGTTGACAGCGCTGGAAATCGACGTTGGCTTGTGAAAGAATCTTGGAGCATCGTGACCCGCCTCAGACTATTCATGGTGTCGCCCGCGCTCAGCAAAACTCGTTCCGAAAACGCGATATTATCGCGTTCGCTGGATCGGGTGTATCCCGAATAGCGATACGTGGTAACCCCGCGCAACACTTCTTGCGGATGTTCAGGATATCGTGAGCGACTACGAACGGGAGGTGAGCGGATCGCGAGTGCCGAGCAACTCGCGATATTGGAGGACTCGCTGATCGAGAGCGCCGGGCAGGTCGCGATGTTGGATCCTCCCCCGTTCGAAAACGAATTCTTGGGGTAAGTGCAGAGTTTTGACGCACACTTACGTCCATTAGATTTCACCAATGCGCTCGTATGTGTTCATCACGCACTCTCTCATACCTCCCAATCCACGCGCGCTCCTCCTCGGAAGTTGCCAAGAATGGTCATCCACTGAGCGCGGTTTATCCGCGCTACACCATGGCGCTAACAATGATGACAACGTTCTCGCCAGTGGAAAAAGCAAGAAGGACGGTCCGCGGCCCAAGACAAATCACACACCCGCTCGCGTCTCTCCTCGAGCCCATAATGATGACGTTGCTCTCGCGTATCGGTACGAGTTTTGGCAAAAGGCGTCTCGATGTTCCACCGGCGGACGGATGCGGTCCAAGACTCGTCCAGCGAGGCTTGTCTTACGGCATAAGTAGCCGAGGTCGGTTTTCTTCGAGTACGTCTCCATCGTCGCCACATCTCGCGCATCTCTTCATCGCCACGCAAACTTCTGATTCCGCTGCACTCGTACTGCTCCCAGACGCATAGACTCTACGCATATGTTCGCGGATGGTTGGGCACCGCCACGTTGGACTGTGCCAGGAGTTTCTCGCCGTCGTTTATCGTTTGCCGTGTTGGAATGGTGGTTCCAGTGGTGTTGTTCGAGGGCATGATTGTCTGCGAACGCCTGATGATGCTGTGGTTTGACTGAGTCGGATTCTTCCTTGTGTGTTGTAGCACCCAAGAGTCTGTGCTATTTTGTAAGGGGAGTGGTGTACGGGGTGTACCGTTACACAATTAGGTATAGTTAATTTAATATTACATAAGTAGTTATATTCTACGCCCGAGATAGCGTAGTGTAGCCATTCGTATCTCTATTCGCAGGTAAGTGAGAATCAGTTTCATTATTAGCCAATAGAGAAGGATCTGAAGTTGAGTGGTTCCCATGGGTTTAGAGATCACGTACTTCGTATAAATCAAAAATATAAAAATCGAGTAGCAAGCTAGTTATTGCGTGCTCCCTTACGCTTCCTCGTAAGACCTATAGTGTGTGTAAGTAACGGAGCCTTAGCCCCTTAACAGCAGGGCAAGGAAACAAGTCAACGAATTATTGCGATCAGCGATGGAAGGTTGAGCCCAGATCGACAAGGAAATTGTGATTGATAGCAAAATGATGCAGAACCCCAAGTGTGGTTGTACCTAGACCGGTCAAGGAAGGCTATGCCCGAAAATTGGCCGCCTATGGCATGGGCCATTCAGAGTACGGGAAATGGTGGGTAGCCATGCAGCTCATCTGGATATTAGTAGAACAGAATATCGCATATACCCGTTGGTACACATTTCGAAGTTGTATCTAGTCCGGCAATATCCTGACAGACCAATACGGTGCTGGTGGTGGACGAAATAAATTGGTAGTATTTTGACAAAGTCCTTTTTCCAGAGGATTATTACGCTACAAAATTAGAATACAATAATGATGAAGTAAATAAAAGTCTTGACAGTCGTATGGGAAGGTAAAGTCGGTATGGTCGTATTCAATGTGAATACCTGGTGCAGTGGATAGGATACTCCGACCCGTCGTGGGTAGACGAGGGGGACCTCAATTGCGACTGAATACTTGAGGACTATGAACGCAGGCAAGTCACTCGGAATCGTTTCGAGGTAATGCAGAGTCATGCGGAGTAGAGGGAAGACTTCATTTTGGGAAGGCCAAGATGATGCAAGAAGGAGGTAATTTTTGCTGCATGAACATAAATTGGTCAAGTTATATATTAGACTGTGCAGCAGAACAAAAAGAGTGAAATATTGTTAGCCTGCAAAGGACCCCGGGGGCCCACCTAGGACATGGCTTAAAGGAGAAAATAGGGGACTAACTAGGGAGTTGTGAGATGAAATGGGATTATCAGCTTTCGATATATACGCCCAAGCTAATAACGAGCCTCAGGCGCTGTCGGGAGAAGAAAACTTACCATGGCGACGGGAAACCCCTAAGGCGATATGTTCGTGGATATCCCTGTGATAAAAGATGCGCCCTGGGCGGCATCATTCACAAGAGAATATCCACTTTCTCAAATTGGACGACTTCATCCACGCGTCACTGCAGATCTTGGCTCGGCGATGCTCAGCCAGATAGGCCTGCTGGAGGACTCTGTGATCTTCAGCGAGGGTCTCCATAAGTTGGGCCCGTTCCATCGCCATTTTTATAAAGCCCTATGGATGAGCGACACTCGCATAATCAAGAGGCTCCCCGATGAGGTCTACGATCGAAGCGACTAAGCGAACAAGCTAGAGTCGGGTTCAGGCAGAGCGGGGGTGGACCAATGGCCAGGTGATTGAGGCTTGTCGGTGAAAGAGTGGGAAGAGGTCACTGGCGATTAAAGGTGGGTAATTTGGCTACGGATGGCCAGCAAGCACAATAACATATACTACTACGTTGAGGAGACAGGTGAAGGTTTGCATTGGGTCTTCCCGCAGTTCGGAAGAACAGCGCGCAGAAGACAGCTGTGGAGAAAGGCCAGGAAAATGGAGGCTTTTCACAGTTATTATAATAACTGGCGTGAAGGGTCTCGGTCACTCTCTCGAATGAATTACAGGGAGTAACTAGGATCTCGAAGTGGAGTGGTTGACCCGGTAACCCCAGTGGACACGGCACCCCAGGTGGACCCGGCACCCTAGGTTGACCCGGCACCCAGGTGGACGAAGAGCTAAGGTGATCCTGACGCCCAAGGTGGACCGGGACCCCAGGTGGACCTGACGCCCAAGGTAGACCGGGACCTCAGGTGGACCTGACGCCCAAGGTAGACCGGGACCCCAGGTGGACCAGGATTCAAGTTTATAAAAGGTACAAGATTTACCTACAGTGCAGAGCCAGCAAAATTTCCAAGTCCTAAAAGAGCCAGCTATTATTTTAAAGGCTGAACCGTAACACCTTTCAAAGCGAAGGGTTTAAGTTTAGCAAGAAAAGCATACAAAGCACAAGATAAAAAGCATACTCAAATTTGCATCATACGTGGCAATTTTAAGCGCCCCCTCTACGCTTCTTTGTCGCCTCACCTCTTCCGGGTGGAATACCCTTTGGCCCCCCGACGTCGACGGGTGTTAGACGGCTCAAGCTACGAAAGTTGAATCTCAGAATAGTTGGCCTGAAGCGTCAAGACTCGACGAATCGCTACAGGAAGCGGTTTTTCGACGAGGAAGAACCAAAAGAGTCCAAGGACCAAGAACAGTCAGCCACCAAAGGGGTGGGTGGATCGCTTTCGACTCATTTTATCGAGCACAAGAGATTCGGTCTCGTTTGAAGTGTACCCACCAAGTCCAAGTCTTATACCAAGACCAAATCTTCAAGTCTTCTGCGTCAACCGAGGATCAAGACCAGCAAAGCCGACAAGTACACAAGTTGAGACCCAAGGTTGACACGACACGGTATCAGGACACCCCTCCGTTGATCGGCAGTCCGACGCTGTGTGTGTTGTGGATCTCCGACGTTGTTTGTGAATCCACTCCACCACAGAGGTTAAAAAAAAGGTGACGCGTAAACTCGAGCGAGACGAATGGTTATACTTTCACCCTCTTGCGCCTCTAGCGCCTCAGCATACAGCTGACTCTATTCTAGAAAACGACGTCAAACATTCCTATCCGACACCACTAAGTCAAATAAAATTGACCATGGCTTTTTTAACCTTTAACGGTTGTCGACACACCCAACAAGACTGTCTTGTATTCCTGCTTCATGGAAGCATCCACGGAGCCACCGGGGGCTAAGCCCTGTGTATCTTTACCTCCTAGAGGTTCAACAGAACTTAAGTCAATCCAAGTATGCGCCCCGTGCCTACGGGGAGCTGACGTTTTCGCTTGCCGTGCTCGCCTTTTGGCTAGGAGCAGGGTGACGGCACTTCTGGTTGCTTTCGCAACGGAAAGCTAGGGCGGAGGTGCCTAGTGCTTCCGCAGATGTAACATCTACGTATGTTACTTTGCTGCTCTGTAGCTTGAAGCTCAGCTTCTTCCCCTTCAGCATGGCTATATTTGCTGGGTTTGATTTTGTTAGAAATAATTTTGAATTATACCATGGCAGACCATAGCGAGTAGATTTAAAATTAAATTCAGCGTTAAACGATATGCTTACTGCCTCTTCCAAAGTCGAAGGCTGGACACGAAAAACCTCTGTCCTGGCAACCCCAGTACGAAGTCCTTCCATAAAATGGTTACTCGGAGTTCCCCTGCCAGAGAGTCCTGCTGCATAGCAGCAAAATAAGAGTTCTCAACTCTTGGACATAGTCCAATAATTATTTCTTACCCTATCGGGTAGCTAAGAAGCGTGAGCGCACACGATAAGCATGATTAGGCGGTTGCAAACGCGCAAGTTAATTGCTTTTTAAGTATATTCCTCGGGGAATTGCGGCATTTACAGAGACATCGCTCGTTAGAGCCCACCCTCTAGCTTTTCCTCCTAGCTAGAAATTGACAGTCAACTCGTTCTTCTCTGACAGGATCTGGCGGCATCCATTGCCATTTCAACAAATTGGATCCAGAGGAGAATATTTTCTCCCTCCTTCCCCTCAAAGGTTTTCACGTTTAAAACGATTGGTCGAGCCTTTGGCTCTGCATCGGGCACAGGTACCGGGATATAATGCGTAGGCGCAGCTGATGCTGCCTGGTAGTGGACCTTCCCGAGTAACGTTGCTTCATAACGCATAAAGGCCTCAAGGCGAGCATTAAGGACCTCCGGGCCTTGGTCAATAAGGGCCTCAATTTGATCGGGCCCAACGAACGCAGATATTTTATCAAGTGCGAGTCGTTGCGCCTCAGAGAGGTGATTTTAACTCTCCATCCTCACAGAGGGTCAGTCCTAAGACTCAGGTGTAGGATTGACTACCAGTGCTACCAAGTGTTGCGGAGCTACATAGCTCTTAAGTAAGAGGAAGATTTTTAGGCTGAAAGCCTCTTAGTTCTATAGAACCAATTGAAAGATGACGGCTCAAGCCACTTGGTTCTAATTAAACGACTACGAAGTAACCCGTTCTACAAAACTAGGAGGGACTTCTAGTCTACAAGCAATAAGCTTAAGGGTTCAGAGAACCAACGCACAGATCGCAAGAACAAGCTAGAAGCTTAAAGGTTCAGAGAACCAACGCACGAAGTGCACAAGAGAACAAGTCTTAGAGACAGAATGAGAACTGATTTTATTAATGCATTAAGATTTTAGGAATAATCCTACTCTAACTACCCTACACTAGACTAATTACTATTATAGTAGTTATAGTAGTTATAGTATGCTACCATCTGCTATTTAGATATGGAATCATTCAATCATCAGTGTATATTGTACTTAGTACTACTGTATCAATTATGAAACTGATACCGATAGTGTAAGGTATTACTGATACCTTATAGTATCACTCATCTACAATACCCCTTTTTGAAAGGATCTGTATTTGTCAAATGGAAACATCTCATTTTAAGGCTACAAAATTATACTTTAAACGTCGCAGTACTATCACTTCCGGTCGCTTTGAGCCGGTCAATGATACAGGCATTTATGACCTACGCATGTTTACCAATTGTGTATAGATTTAGTCGCTTATTGGGCTTTTTAAGCATGACAATGAGTCTCAAGCAGCGAAGACAATATATAGAGAAAGCCGATGTTGAAGAAAACTAGCATGATCGAAATAAAAGATAATAACGTTTTCTGTTATCATGTTCGCAATATAAATATTTTGGAAAAAATTCTGATTTGTACGATTCAATAAATGCTTCTGCATCTACTGCTGCTAATGCTCATGCTTTTGCTTATCTCGCCTTTAATTGTGAAGGTGGTTAAAGGCTGCTCATTGCGGTTTTAATTTGGTAATGTAGTCATTAACGACGACCTTTCTTAAAGGAACAACAAAACATTCTGACCACATGAGAATTGGACTAATTTTGGAAGGTGGGGCTAATTAACAAAAAAGGTGTGGGACATCTAACGCTCCCCTTTGTTTAATTGTAAAAATTACAAACCTCCCTTATAAGTATAGAAAGACACATATCAGAATACGTTAATCATCTCCTACTGTAACACCGCTTCTCGTCGCCGCTTTTGCGGCCGCCCACACGGCGCAACGCAACCAAATTTGGCACATTTACGTCATGCCTACGACGCCGAGCTTGCCGGACTCCCCCTCTACCTTCTATTACGATACGACGACGGTGAATATCGTCATGCAGGCGCCTCCGTCCCCCAGCGAAGCGAACGTCTCTAGTCCTGCGTCTTCTAGCGACATCAGCCCCATACCAGCAAAGCGGTGGCTACAAATAAACGGGGTACAGCGTCTTTTGTCAGCGCTGGTGCTGGCGCCGCTCATCACGGTCTTCCTGTGGCTTTCACCGGCTTTTGCCACCGCTACGTTTTGCACAATCGTGACCAGTATCTGCTCCTACGAGTATGCGTGGATACAACACCGCATCTACTTGCGCTTCATGACCACGATGAACGCCTATGAGCCGCATCTGATGCGCAGAGATGCCGCAATTGACAACGACCCGGCGCGAAACCAGCACAATGACGACAGTCGCGTCTCTGAGATCATCAATCGTAGCATACGAAGCGAGAGAAGCAGCAGCAGCAGAGCGGGCAATATAAGTGTAAGCATTACAGAAGCTGAAGTCACGAACAGAGGATACACTACAAGCGGTGAGACCGTCCAGTCGCCACCATTGATACCAAGAGCGGCTATCGTGTCCCCTCAGCCAGAAAACATACCTCAAGATCAACGGCAAAGTCAGGAAACTAATGCTGAAGATAACTTCATGCATGATGCGAGTTTCTTAAGCAGTGCTGTGTCCAGAATGGCCGACAAGCACTTTCACCAAAACGAGTGGATTGCTGCATTGGTGCTGTCGGCACTTACTACTGTCGTCACTACGAGCATTTTCCTGATCTATGTCGAACATATCCCTGAGCTGCATGGGAAGCAGTTGTACAAGCTGCGCTGGTTCTACAGTATTGCCACTGACTTTGTCGCTGCGCTTTGTGCTTTCTTCACGCCGAATTGGAGACATGCGCTCATCTGTCTCGTGGAAAAAGCGATTTTTACCCTATTGACTATGGTATCGGTAACTTGTCCCATCAACCGCTTTCATTGTGGAATTTCCCTAGAGCCAGCACAAGTGTTTCTTTCAGGCGCGGTGATTATCGTTTTCTTTCGTCTACAGACGCGCTCATCAGGGCCTGCCACGTTTCTGCATATTGCGCTGGACATGCTTGGCTATCTGTATATCATCGGCACACTTTCCGTGGTTGCCGCCTTTGTGGACGACGAGCGGGTCGATGCGTACCGTAGGCTGCTAATCGTGCTGCTTTACGTTATATGGGCGTCGGACACCGGGGCATATTTGACGGGGAACTTGCTGGATCGAATGCACTACAGCCATTACAATCGTCTGGCACCACACTTGTCCAAAAACAAGGACTACGAAGGAACATTCGGTGCCATTTTATTTGGCGTCGCTGCGATGTTCATCTCCTCATTTCTGCTTAGCGTACCAGGCTCTCCGGCTGCACAAGTTGGATTCTCCGTGGTGGCTGTGATAGTGGGACGACTTGGAGATCTTTTTGAGAGTCTTTTGAAGCGAGCAGCTGGTGTGAAAGATTCTGGGAAGCTGATTCCTGGTCACGGTGGTGTACTGGATCGCATTGACGCACTGATGTTTGCTTCACTTGTGTTTGCACGTTATTATGGTACAGCCGTGACGTGAGGCCAAGCGTAGACTTTTTTGAGGAAAAGTTTGCAAAAATGGCGTTTGAGAGGCCTGAAACATTTTTTTTGTTTACATATTTGATTGAGTGAAGCTTCAAATATGACATGACACGTAATAACACGTAATTATCAGTCCCACCGAAACGGATGACTAGATGGAAAGTGTATCACGGTTTCAAGGCTTATTTTATGTAAATGTCGTGGAATGCTCTATTATTTGTAGCTAAATTCATTATTAACTCGGGTGAAAAGTTCTGGATATTGCCAAGCCCATTAGAAAGCACTACTACCCGATTCCGAGGCAAATCCACGGTAATCGCTTTGCCGGTACATGTGTTTGATCGTCCGAACGACGTTACCAATAATAATTGCTTGTTATTAAAAAGAATTGAAAGAGTCAACATGCATTGTTCCGCTTGCAACGATGTGACTGCCTGGTGGACTTGTAGTGGCAGCTTTAGTTCAAAGTGTCTTTCGGCGCAAAGACGATCAGCACGATTTTGACCCGCTTTTAACGATGATTTCATTAGAACTCGAATAGCTACAACAATGTTGTTTTACGCTGACCAGGTAGTATCTAGGGCCTTTCAGTTTATTTTGTCGCACATCAATGCTGTAACGAGGTTAAACGACGGTTGGAAAATTATACCGAAAGTAGATCACGGTTGAAGTTTCTATATTGCATACAGTATAATGTATTCCTTAGACCGATCCTTTGAGAGGTATTGTAGATGAGTGATACTATAAGGTATCAGTAATACCTTACACTATCGGTATCAGTTTCATAATTGATACAGTAGTACTAAGTACAATATACACTGATGATTGAATGATTCCATATCTAAATAGCAGATGGTGGCATACTATAACTACTATAACTATTATAATAGTAATTAGTCTAGTGTAGGGTAGTTAGAGTAGGATTATTCCTAAAATCTTAATGCATTAATAAAATCAGTTCTCATTCTGTCTCTAAGACTTGTTCTCTTGTGCACTTCGTGCGTTGGTTCTCTGAACCTTTAAGCTTCTAGCTTGTTCTTGCGATCTGTGCGTTGGTTCTCTGAACCCTTAAGCTTATTGCTTGTAGACTAGAAGTCCCTCCTAGTTTTGTAGAACGGGTTACTTCGTAGTCGTTTAATTAGAACCAAGTGGCTTGAGCCGTCATCTTTCAATTGGTTCTATAGAACTAAGAGGATTTCAGCCTAAAAATCTTCCGCTTACTTAAGAGCTGTGTAGCTCCACAACACTTGGTAGAATTCGTAGTCAATCCTACATCTATTCTCTATGCAATGGGGCTAGAACGTACCGTCACTAGCTCACACGTGCGTTTAAGTAAAGACTAAAGCTTAAGTATTAGATAAATTTATCTCTGCTTTTTATTATGTTTTTATTCATACTAATTACGAAGATATTTAAGTACGACAGTGTTCCCTCCTTTCGGGAACCTCACATTTTCGGGTTTATTTATCATTGGTCCATATTGGGTCTTGTAGGCCTTAATGTTAACCACTAATCGATTGCCACGCTAGGTGCCCGCTATTCGGGTAAAGCACCTGCCGATAAATGTAATTGATTATTTCTGTTTGCGTTATACATATAATGTGGCCCGTTACATCACCCCCTTCTTAACACCGCACTCACCACCCGTAAGTGCTCGCATCGAGTAGCCCGATTTCATGGTCTAGTATGACAGACCAGCATCTGTAACGTCGCAAAGAAGCAAAAAGTGTGGCTCCCACGTATGGGAATCCAACCCAGCGTACACGGTTACTGTGCGCGGATCGAACCTCTCGCTACTCATGAGCCAACTGCAGCACTGCTCTAGGAGGGTCCTCGTTACCCACAATGCGGTCTACAATCCAGCGCACCTGTCCCTCCGCATCAACAAGCGTATGAGGGCCCTCGCGATTGTAATGCTGGCGTCCTCGTTGCCCAGTACAATGTCGATCTGGCTGTAAACTAGGCTGCCGATGCTCAGCTGAAAGATAAGGCTGTCCTTAAGCGTGCTGCACAGGAGGAGAAGACTGCGAATGAGGCCGGTAGTCAAATCGTGAGCTGCTTGAACGGGTGAAAGTTCTCAAGCGCCAGGTCCTTGGTCGTGTACAGACGGCATAGCAACCGCTCCCGATGTCATCGGCGCGTCGAGCACGACGGGAAGGCCGATCGACCTACGGACCTCTGAAGATGGCATCGGAGCCGAGCCGTGAAGCGTATCCGGACGATGTTCTTTTAGTGGCCCGACATAGAATTTCTGGTGGAGTAGCAATGACGAGGGGACGTCGAGTGTGTAAGCATCGTCTATTGCCTACAGAACCTTGAATGTACCGATGAAGCGTCTCACGAGTTTACTCGCGCCTAGATTAGTGACCGCTGAATCGCTTAGACCCTCTGTAGACAATTAAACGGTCGCTTTTCTTAAGCTTTCTCATGTTATTACTGCCATGTTTGTCAGCGTTCTCTATCTGCTGGGCCACTGCAGACTGAAGTGCGTCGCGTACAAACTGGGAGATGGCTTGACGTTAGAATATAAACTTCGACGCAGCCATGTCATCAATTGGTCGCGCCGACTCAATTGGCGCGTAGTTGGCAGTAGGCGAAGGCTTACCCGAAGGCGGGTCAATCAATGTCTGCGCAGTCCATCGAGCTAAAGAGGACGCCAAGTCACGTGGGGTCGAAGTAACAGTCATCGCCTTGGATCGGGTTCCTACATTGGCGCTCAAAATACCTTGAGTCATCCTCCTCCAGAGTGGTCACTAGGTACCTTGCCGTCTCCCACGGCAAGAAGAGTTATAAACGTAAAGGTGTCGAGCCGAATTTACAAGAAATGGCGTCAAACCTGTTGACGCGTGTACGGTGTTGTTGAGTACGAACTCAGCGAGTGGTAAAAATGCACTTAAACCTGTGAATGACGTAGCATATCTTCGAAGAGCGTCTTCAAGGACCCGGTTCACGCGCTCGGTTCTGCCCATCCGTTTCCGGATGGGCCGCTGTCGGCATCTGCAGCTTCGTCCCGAGGAGCTCGAACAGTGACGTCCAAATGCGGACGTAAATCGCGGGTCACGGTCCAAAACAATGTTTTCTGGAAGGCCGTGATGACGGAACACCGCGTCAATAAAGTGCGCTGCGGTCTTTAACGTGAACAGGCACTAGATGTATCATCTTGCTGAATCTGTCAGCAAAAACTAAATATGCCCGTTCGAGCTTGACTGTCGGGCGCAAGCCCGAAGATGAAGTCCATCGAAAGTGAACGTCAGGCCTTGGCTGCAATCGGCAACGATCGCAGGGGAGCCTGCGACGATGGAGATGGCTTCACACGCTGGCAGATTTCGCACGTTCGGATCCAATTGCGTACCTACTTATACATGTGGGGTCAGAAAAATTCTCGAGACACAGCTGCGAAAGTCTTTTCGCGGCCTAAATGGCCACCAGCAGGAGCGTCGTGATACTAGTGGATGATTCCTGCTCGCAAATCCATGTCGTTGGCAAATCACCGTGCGAGGAGCATCGAATTGATTGATGCTATACAAAAGCAAATCTCCGTCTAAATGTATCGATGAATATGGTTGCGCTTGGTTCGGGATAAGGCTCCCAGTGCAGCATCGCTGGGAGCACGCAGAAAATCGATAATGTCTGCATAATCTGAATCGCCCTTGTACGCTGCGACGATCTCGTCAAATAAACACGGCTCGGGTGTAACCCGACTTTAGCTTATTTGAAAGAATGATCAGCCACATTGGTTAGATTCAGCGATACATCGGTCATCATCCTCCTCGGCGTCAGTCGCCTGATGACTCAGAGCAGTTCAAGGATCGTAGTCGGGACGTCGTGACAGAGCATCAGCGATAATATTAGTCTTGCCTGGCTTGTAAAGCACGACGAAGCTGTACTTAGAGAAGAATGAGAGCCATCGTGCCATCCGTAGGGACAGGTGTGGGCTCTTCATCGCTGTGCGCAGCGATGCATGGTCGGTATACAAAGCAAATGCACTTTCACCAAGCAGATGCACGCGAAACTTGATGAGTGCGCAGCGCATCGCTAACAAATCTTTTTTTTCGTGAAGTGGATAGTTCTTTTCTGCTGGCTTCATCTGTCGCGACTGACAACTCACGACTCGTTCGCGGCTTTCATCACCAAATTGCATGAGGGCACATCCGATTGCGAAATCACTGGCATCTCATACCAGGTTGAACGGCTTGGAGTCGTCTGGTAGGACCAGCACTGGCGCTGACGCCAGGCTCTTCTACACTGCATCGAAATCTGCTCGGTGCTCAAGATGATGGCATCTATCTTCAAGGGTGACGGCAAAGTCTGTATAGAACCAGCATAATCCTTTGCATGCTTATGTAAGTCATTAGCTAATCTGAGCAGCTGGAGAAACTCCGTAGGAATATTGGACATTGGCCAATAACAGACTGACGGCACCTTTTCTGGATCAGATCGGACTCCGAATGTACTCACATAACAAACCAGCACCGAAATCTCCGGTGCACAAAATACACCAAGTTGTATCCGAATCTCATTTCCTTGAGATTTACATACAACTGTTGTCTCGCATTTCTTGAAACACCTGTTTGAAGTGTTAAGGTGAACTTGAACATCGCTGAAGTTGCTAGCATATACGCTAAACTTGCTCGTGATCAATATCACGACGTATCTCGCGAGTAACACGGGCAAACTCGTAGACAAGTCCGATGGAAGAATCGGACAGGATTTTTCATCCACCACCGCATCCGCTGGTGGGCTCGCACGGTGGGAAGCGCTTCCTTGGGGAGCGCTTGCTGAACCACCACTGTTATATAAGAGACGTCGGACTGGCCATCTGCGGCTAGCCACCTTCGGCAGATAGCTGGGAATCTCGAGCCCAACTGATGGCTGACGTTCTTGGCCTTGTCGAGCAGTACGACAAGGCACATACGTTGGTAAAGAGGGAACATCGGAAAACGAGCGCCCAGCGCACTCGTAGAAAGATTGCAAAGTAGCTATCCCTTCGCGCATCTCAGAAGAGATACGAGATCTCCACTAAGGCTCACTAAGGAGGTACGTCTCGTTAGGCGCTTTTGATGAGGACCCCGAGCAAAGATTGTCCCAATAGAAGCAGAGCAGTCCAGCCTCTCTAACAATTGATGCAAGCGATAGCTTGCACCATCGATACTCGCTTCTCAAAGCTATTGCGATTAGTAATAAGTATTCGAAACCAAGCATCATATCCAACGTTATGAACGTTGAGAATAAATGCGTTCCAAGATTATAGGGAACTCACCCTTACGGTGTGGGCTGACCATCGATGCTAAAAAAAATGCATCGATGTAAAAATCGTTCTCAGTACGAACGTTAATCGTACTGGCACTAAGACCGTGAAGCGATGACGTATGGAAACCGTTCATTTTTCATTCCAGAACAACGATCTATCAGACGCTAAGAAGGCATTAACGATTTTCGATCAGGAGTAAGACGCAATACATTTCGATCAAAAGACTCCTGCGTGGTGTCAACAGAAGTACCGACACCACGTATCGTGATGTCAAGTAAAAGTACTGACACCACTTACAGTGATGTCAGTAGATATACCGACATCACTAACAACACCCTCATTCAAATCAGATTTACTCAGCTCGTTTGGCGAGTCGTCTGATTCATCAGACGACCCGTGCATCTTACGGTACAATGATTCATTCAAGGTACCACGGTCACTCTTGTTAGGGTCTAAAGATGAGGCAGCACCCCAGGACGATCCCAGGAGTGGAATATATGAATTTGAGTTGAATGAATCGTCCGACTCACCAGAGTAGTCAACAACTAGCTCTGGGTCAAAATCTTTATGTGGAGTAGTACCACGTGTACTTGAAACACGCGTTCCAGGCTGATGTTACCTTGCAGAAGACACATTAGTGTCTACTGGTTGAGGCTGTGTAGCCTCAACAGAGGCTGCACATAGGCATGCAGCCAATTTCTTGGCTGCCTTGGCAGCGATGCGCAGTTTCTTTGACATGTCCAAAGACTTGAAATAAACCAACAAGTGTTTCCCTTCCATCAGTCACTAAACAGTCACTTATGTGACTGTCGGTTGAAGGGGGATGTAACGGGGTGAGTCCGTTACATAAAATTGACACTTATATAAAGTGTCAATAAAAATTATATTATAACTAATAATATTTGACAATATTACTATTTGTATAATATTGTCCTCGCATCTCCTTGAAGTTGGAGATGCATTTCAACCGGTTAGAAGAGGCCATCATATCAACCAAGAAGCTGAACAATAGCAGATGGACGCGTGCAATGAATGGAGGGCACGAAGGTTGCATACATATATGTAATTTATTATAGCTACGACAAGTTTATTAATGATTTAGTTTTATTAGATAGTTTAACTATATTAAATACGGTTCTCTTTTTCTTTACTTCTAAGCGTAGTAAAGCTTTCTCTGCCGCTTTGTGTAAAAGAGGTTTTGAGGCACCTGTTTTCACTGTAATCAGTGCAGGTAGACTATACTGTTATCAGTATAGTCGGAGGGTGCCCCATTACATAATTTCACAATGGCTTTGACACTTATTAATTTACCTGAGTCAACTCGATATTATAAGGCAAAGTGGTGGGTCAATATACTGTCAGCGTACCTATTCGTAAAACGACGGGTGAACACCCTAGCTGATTTGCATTAACGTTGGCAGATCTTTGGTAGATTTCAATCACTGTTAATTTTAAGGAGTAATATGAATTAGGTCTAGCAATTAAATTTCGTCGCACGTCCATCTATAGGAAAGGGTATCGTGAGTGAAATCTGCATAGTATGATCTATACAAAAACTCTTTCCATCATGCTATATACTTGTAGCGGAGCTAAACAGCTCTTAAGTCGAAGGAATACTTCTAGGCTGAAAGCCTCTTAGTAGCCACTCAGTTCTAAGTAACTAATTAATCGACTTAAAGTCACCCTGTTCTAAGGAACGAGGAAAGAGACTTTTAGTCGCCAAGCAATAAGCTTAAGTTTCTAAGAACTGACGCACAGAGTGCAAGAACAAGCTAGAAGATTAGAGGTTCAGAGAACCAACGCACGATGTGCCCAAAAGAACAAGTATGAACGACTTGTGATCTTAAACTCAAAATGAGAACTGATTTTATTGATACATTGAGATTTTTATGGATAGTACTACTCTAAGTACCCTACACTAGATTAATTACTATCTATATAATAAAAGAATACTGCCCGTCCGTCCGTTTGATCCTTTTCCGGCATTCGGATTGGCTACTTTTGCATTATTCGCTCATTTTGGATTGGCTGATTATGCATTTTTGGCTCATAACGCATTGGCAGAGTTTGCCTTTTTGTATTGATAATTATATGTTCAGACCTCCATAACAGAGTCTCCATATGGCGTGCTTCTATCTATAACACTAATATACAAAACGATTGCACACATACGTGTTCATATTCATCATTACATATTGCAATATCAAACACTGCATTTTTTAGATATATTAGATGAGACACATGCTTTACAATTAGTCCAAACATTGGTTCAGTGCTTTAATAATACAGTTTAAAGTTGGCAAAAGCAAGCTTAGTGATCATATTAGAGTGGATGCAGTTACAAAAAGCGAATCGACTCATATGTAATGCATCATACTTATTCATTTACCTGAGTCAACCGGATATTCTTCATTACGGAACGACGGGTTTACATTCACCTTCATACCCATCAGTTTCACTTATATGACCGTTTATACGAAAATCGTAAGGCATACTTCGTTAACTGTGTTCGTAGGAACGACAGGTACATATTGACTTTCGAATCGACAGGTACACATTGACCAGCGTCGACAGGTAGACCTTGCCTTTCATACTTATTGACTTCATATGTAGCAATTACCTGACTCAACCAGAATAATAAGTGGGTACGACGATTATTTAACGAATGTTTGCTCACCATGCCCGTCGGAACGACGAGTGAGCATCCCTACTTTAAGATATATGGTGGGCCAGGGTTCTATCAGCGTAGATTCGCGCACCTACCTGTCGTAACAACGGGCACTATCATATAGCTGCACACAAGCAAAAAGGTGTATCAAGAATTGATTGATAGACATAGATTAAATTACATACGGTCCTATATACATAATTACATCTGTCTATTCGGTCGGCACGCTACTATCCGCCGGAACGACGAGTGCACATTGAACCTCATACCCATTACTTTAACTTAACATCGTAAGGTAAAATGTTGGATTCGAAGGTCAAAAGGCAAACTTTAGTCACCATGTCCGTTAAAACGACGAGTACACATTGACCTTTATATCACCATTTTAATGTAGTCAACCAAAATGGTAAACGATGATATAAAGGTCAGTATATTACCAGCGTCGACTTGCGCACTATATCCGTCGGAATGACGGGTATACACCCTAGCAAATCGCGGCGTTTATCATACCAATATATTCTACTTTGCACCGTCCGAACGACGGGTGAACACCATAAAAGAGGTGGGTCGATGAAACATGATGCAATCGTCCATCAATTTACTAGCGTGCAGGAATTATCTACAAACAAATGACTGTATATTAACGCGTTACAGAAATTCGCTAATGTGTATCCGGTGGAACGACGGGTTTACATTGGCCTAAATATACATTGACTTTAATACCTATTACTTTACCTGATTTAGCAGAGTGATTGACCAGTATACATCTACTGTAGGGGTATCCGTCGGAACGACGGGTAAATACCCTAGCAATTCGTTACGATATACATACTACTTTGCACCGTCGGTACAACGGGTGAACACCCTAAATAATACAATATGCTATTAGCGTAGAATTCGCTGTCCTTTCCGTCGAAGCGACAGGCACACAATTTAGCAGCGTCGACTTTGCGCAGCGTTTCATCAAAACGACGTGATATAAAATCAATAGAGAAATTATTTTTGTAGACTTCGCGTACTAAATTCGCGGAAATAACGGGTAAACACCCTAGCCAATCACTGCGTTAAAGATGCGTATATATGCAACTTCGTACCGTTAGAACGACGGGTGATGAAATGATAAATTGACGAAACGTCGAGTACACATTGATTTTCGTATCCATCTTTACCCTAAGTCAATCGAATTATCTTACGTTAAATGATGGGTTTACAGGTCAAAAGGCAGACCATGTTCGTTGAAACGTCGGGTAAACACCCTACCTTCGAAACGACAGGTACGCATTGACCTTCATACACATTACCTTTAGAACGAATCAATTACCTAAGTCAATATACGGTCAGCGTCAAATTTGTGCACCTATCGGTCGAAACGACGGGAACACCCCTATATACGTATTATTAATAGCATTAAACCATGTCCGTCGGAACGACGGGTACACACCCTAGTCTATATAATAAAAGAAATACTGTCTGTCCGTTTGATCCTTTTCCGGCATTCGGATTGGCTACTTTTGCATTATTTGCTAATTTTGGATTGGCTGATTTTGCATTTTTGCCTCATTTTGCAATGGCTGACTATGCATTTATGTATTGATAATTACATGTGCAGATCTCCATAACAGAGTCTCCATATGTCGTGCTTCTATCTATAACACTAATATACAAAACGATTGCACACATACGTGTTCAATATTTGATATAAAACACAGACTATCTATAAAATTAGATGAGACACATGCTTTATCATCATTTTAATTCCTGGGCTCAGTGCTTGAATAATACACTAGAAAGTTGGCAAAAGCAAGCGTTCTCATCAGGTTGTATTGGAGTTAGTTACAATAAGTGATGTGACCCATCTGTGTTGTATTAGCATTTTGTATATATTGTTACATGAGGAGATTTCCGTAATAGAATTTAGTCCATCCCCGGGTGTCCTTATGTCGTGCTCTATCTATAAAATCAATCTACGAAACGATGGCACACTTAAATGTTCATATGCATCATTACATATTGCAATATCAAACATAGCTTTTTTAGAAGAGTAGAAGAGACACATGCTTTCACTTCGTTTTCAAACATGGGCTCCGTGCTCAAATAATACACTACTAAGTAACAAAAGCAAGCGTAGTGATCAGGTTGAACTGGATTTAGGTACAATAAGCAAATCGACTCAAGTGTAATGCATCATACTTATTCATTTATCTGAGTCAATTGGATTTATCAGCTTACGTAAAGCAACCTGATATTCTAAGAAAAGTGATAGATATAAATACTGTCAGCGTAAAATTTGTGCACTTACCCGTCGGAACGACGGGTCAACTCCAACGTAAAGCAACCTGATATTCTTTAAAAAGTAATATATTTAATCACTGTCTGGAGAATTTGTGCACCTATCCGTCGGAACTACGGGTCAACACCTACGTAAAGCGACCTGATATTTAAAGGAAAGTGATACATTTAATCACTGTCAGCGTAAAATTTGTGCACCTATCCGTCGGAAAGACGGGTCAACACCATTACTTATTTGCATTAACGTAAGCACATTTTCACCATTGTTATATCAATTAGGAATTTTTTAGGAGGTATACCAATCTATTTTGTCGGACATCCATCTATAGAAATGGATATCATGACTGAAATTTGTAAGGTAAATTTATATAATTACTACGTCCATCATGCTATAATAATGAACAGAAATGTTTACGGAACGCGTGTACACATTAAGCTTAAGACCCATAACTTTACAGTGTCAACCGGATATTCTAAAAAACAGGAAATGGGTACGAACATTTATAGGCACCATGTCCGTCGGAACGACGGGTGAACACCCTGAATGGTACAATATGCTATCAGCGTAGAGTTCGCCGTCATTTCCGTCAGAGCGACAGGCACACACCCTAGCAGCGTCGACTTCGCGCAGCGCTCCATCGAAACAACGTGATATAAAATCAATAGAGAAACGAATTTGTATTTTCGTAGACTTCGCGTACTAAATTCGCGGAAATAACGGGTAAACACCCTAGCAAATCACTGCGTTAAAGATGCGTATATATGCAACTTCGTACCGTTAGAACGACGGGTGATGAAATGATAAATTGACGAAACGTCGAGTACACATTGATTTTCGTATCCATCTTTACCCTAAGTCAATCGAATTATCTTACGTTAAATGATGGGTTTACAGGTCAAAAGGTAGACCATGTTTGTTGAAACGTCGGGTAAACACCCTACCTTCGAAACGACAGGTACGCATTGACCTTCATACACATTACCTTTAGAACGAATCAATCACCTATGTCAATATACGATCAGCGTCAAATTTGTGCACCTATCGGTCGAAACGACGGGAACGCCCCTATATATGTATTATTAGCATTAAAACCATGTCCGTCGGAACGACGGGTAGATACCCTCGTCTATATAATAAAAGAATACTGTCTGTCCGTTTGATCCTTTTCCGGCATTCGGATTGGCTACTTTTGCATTATTCGCTCATTTTGGATTGGCTGATTATGCATTTTTGGCTCATAACGCATTGGCAGAGTTTGCCTTTTTGTATTGATAATTATATGTTCAGACCTCCATAACAGAGTCTCCATATGGCGTGCTTCTATCTATAACACTAATATACAAAACGATTGCACACATACGTGTTCATATTCATCATTACATATTGCAATATCAAACACTGCATTTTTTAGATATATTAGATGAGACACATGCTTTACAATTAGTCCAAACATTGGTTCAGTGCTTTAATAATACAGTTTAAAGTTGGCAAAAGCAAGCTTAGTGATCATATTAGAGTGGATGCAGTTACAAAAAGCGAATCGACTCATATGTAATGCATCATACTTATTCATTTACCTGAGTCAACCGGATATTCTTCATTACGGAACGACGGGTTTACATTCACCTTCATACCCATCAGTTTCACTTATATGACCGTTTATACGAAAATCGTAAGGCATACTTCGTTAACTGTGTTCGTAGGAACGACAGGTACATATTGACTTTCGAATCGACAGGTACACATTGACCAGCGTCGACAGGTAGACCTTGCCTTTCATACTTATTGACTTCATATGTAGCAATTACCTGACTCAACCAGAATAATAAGTGGGTACGAAGATTATTTAGCAGATGGTTGCTCACCATGCCCGTCGGAACGACGGGTGAGAATCCCTCCTTTAAGATATATGGTGGGCCAGGGTTCTGTCAGCGTTGAATCGCGCCCCTATCCGACGGAACAAATGGGCACTACCAAAAGCTGCACACAGGCAAAAAGTTGTATTAAAAATTGATTGACACACATAGAATAAATTACATACGGTCCTATATACATAATTACATCTGTCTATTCTGTAACAGGGTTACACGACGGTTGTAACGTCTTTCCGAGAGTTTACGCTTAAACTCTCCTTTGTATTGCATATAATGCATTATTATACTTCTCGTTAGAGAGGTATTAAGTATGAGCGTTAAGATACGGTATTCGGTAATACCGTATCTTACCGATTAGGATTCGATAAATCGATAACGCTCCATTAAGTACATCATACACAGATGTTAAGACGATACGTCGTTCAATAGCAAAGTCTGCATATAATAACTACTATTATAGTAATTAATCTAGTGTAGTGTACTTAAAGTAGGACTATTCATAATATCTTAAAGCATAAATAAAATCAGTTCTCCTTTTGAGTTTAAGACCACAAGTCGTTCTGACTTGTTCTCTTGTGCACTTCGTGCGTTGGTTCTCTGAACCCTAAGCTTCTAGCTTGCTCTTGCACTCTGTGCGTTGGTTCTCTGAACCTTAAGCTTATTGCTTGATTGACTAAAAGTCTCTTTCCTAGTTCCTTAGAAGAGGGTGACTTTAACGTCGAATAATTAGTTCCTTAGAACTAAGTGGCTTTTAGCCTTAACTCTATTTAGTTCTCTCGAACTAAGAGGCTTCCAGCCGAAAGTCTTCCTCTGGCTAAAGAGCTGTGCAGCTCCGCTACACTTGGTAGCACTCGTAGTCAATCCTACACCTGAGTCTTTAAAGACTGACCCTCTGTGAGAATGGAGAATCAAAATCACCTCTCTGAGGCACAACGACTCGCCTTAGATAAACTATCTGCGTTCGTCGGGCCTGATCAAATCGAGGCCCTTTTGGCCCAAGGCCCCGAGGTTCTAAATGCTCGTCTTGAGGCCTTTATGCGTTATGAGGCAACGCTCCTCGGGCAGGTCCATGACCAGGCAGCGTCAGCCGCGCCTATACAGTACATTCCGGTACCTGAGACCGATGCAGAGCCAAAGGCTCGTCCACTTGTTCTAAGTGTCAAGACCTTCGAGGGGAAGGAGGGAGAGAACCTTCTCCTCTGGATCCGAGAAGTTGAAATGGCAATGGATGCCACCATGCTTGCATTCGATAAGCAACGAGTTGGCTTGGCCATTTCTAAGCTCGGTGGAAGAGCTAGAGAGTGGGCTCTAACGAGCGGTGTCTCTGTAAATGCTGCATTTCCCACATGGGAGATGCTTAAAAAGCAATTAACTTGTGTGTTTGCACCGCCTAATCAGGCTTATCGTGTGCGCTCACGCTTCCTAGCTACCCGACAGGGTAAAAAGAATTGTCGGACTATGTCCAAGAGTTGAGAACTCTCATTGCTGCTATGCAGCAGGACCCACTGGCAGAGGAAGTCCGAGTAACCATTTTTATGGAGGGACTTCGCACTGGGGTCGCCAGGACGGAAGTTTTCCGTGTCCAGCCTTCAACTTTTGAGGAGGCAGTAAGCGTAGCATTTAACGCTGAATTCAATTTTAAATCTGCTCGATATGGTCTGCCCTGGTATCAATCAAATACCTCTAATAGGGCGGAACCCATGGACCTCAGCCATGCTGAAGAAGCTGAGCTTCAAGCTGCTGAGCAGCAAGGTAGCATCCGTAGATGTTACATGTGCGGAAGCACTAGGCATCTCCGCCCTAGCTGTCCGATGCGAAAGCAACGTTCAAATCGGCAAAGCCGAAGCCCTGCTCCTAGCCAAAAGGCGAGCACCGCAGGGGAAAATGTCGACTCCCAGTAGGCGCGGGGCGCCCTACTGGGAAAGAACTAAGTTCTGTTGAATCTTTAGGAGGTAAAGGTAAACAGGGCTTAGCCCCAGGTGGTTCTGTGGATGCTCCCATAGAACAAAATTACAAGCCAGGCTTGTTGGTTGTGTCGGCAACCGTTAAGGGTTTTGAGAAACCCTGGTCAATTTTAATTGACTCAGGGGCGTCAGGGAATTATGTCCGACGTCGCTCCCTTGAGGGGAGTCAGCTGTATGCTGAGGCGCTGGAAGCGCAAGAGGGTGACAGTATAACCGTACGTCTCGCGACTGGTGTACGTGTCACCGTTCCTAAAGTTCCGTTGAACTTAGGTGTGAAATTTTTAGATTTCAATAGCGTTGAACGCTGTCTTGTCCTAGATTTGGACTCGAGATATGATCTCATTCTCGGTATGGCCTGGCTGGAACGCCATGAGCCGTGGATCGATTGGAGATCCAAAACTTTAGGCGCAACGCGCAATGTTCCTAGCGAAGCTTTGGAGAGTCATGAACCCACCTTCGCTAGAAAACAAAAGTGCTATTGGCGCGAGCCATTAACTGATTCAGTTAATGTGCTGGACATTGGAGTGTCTGAGTTGATAAACTCCGATGTCAACAATAATAGTGTCGAGCAGAGCTCAATGACACTTAGTGGAACGGCACGTACTCCGTTAAGTGATACTCATAGTAATATTGGCTGTAAATGCGATTTACTGGATGTCGGTAATGACATCGGCTCTCGTATAGAGCGAGTGAAGGTCAATGACCTTGTTAGTAAAGTCACTGGTACTAGTGACCCACTGGATGTCGGTAATGACATCGGCTCTCGTATAGAGCAAGTTAAGGTCAATGACCTTGTTAGTGATATTGGCTGTAAATGCGATACACTGGATGTCGATAATGACATCGGCTCTCGTATAGAGCAAGTTAAGGTCGATGACCTTGTTAGTGATATTGGCTGGAAATGCGATTCACTGGATGTCGGTAATGACATCGGCTCTCGTATAGAGCGAGTGAAGGTCAATGACCTTGTTAGTGAAGTCACTGGTACTAGTGACCCACTGGGTGTCGGTAATGACATCGGCTCTCGTATAGAGCGAGTGAAGGTCAATGACCTTGTTAGTGAAGTCACTGGTACTAGTGACCCATTGGGTGTCGGTAATGACATCGGCCCTTACATAGGGCAGGTAAACGACAAGGGGTCTGTTGACCTTGGGGACGATAACATCCCAAGTACTTTGAAGAGTACGGTCTCGTCAAGGAGACGGCAGCGTCGCCAGATGGCGGCTGCGAGACACAAAGCGTCTGTTTTATCGCATAGTAATGTCAATGACCAGTTGTACTCCCTGGTCAACGGAGTGACAGGTGATGTAGATGGTGAGGTTGACCTTGAGGCCCTCCCATCATTAAATGCTCTTTTAGAGCTAGGCGAAATGTCTGTGGATGAATTTCATCAGGCCTTGAAGGCAGGTGCTCTGTCCGATATGGTGGTCATTCGACCTAACCTCGAGCTGAACTCATCCTCGCTTGTCGATGAGACAGTCCTTGAAGATACCAAAGCGGCACTAAGTGCACGTAGTGGGGCATCTATTCTAAAGGACCCTTCAGATCCCTACTATCCTTTGGTAAAAGAATTCCAGGACGTGGTGTGTCACGATCCACCGTCGGTTCTACCACCTGATAGGGGCGTACGTCATGAAATTGACTTGGTTCCCGGAACCAAATACTGTGTAACACGGCAGTGGCCTTTACCCAAAGAACAGTGTGACGTCATTGACGAGTTCTTTCGTGCAAAGCACGCGGCGGGCATGGTGCGCGAGAGCAAATCTCCACACTCGACACCCACTTTCTGTGTTAAGAAACCGAATGGTAAATGGCGTATTGTTCATGCTTATAATAAGCTCAATGCGGCCACTATACCTGCACAGACACCGATACCTAGAAAGGATGTTCTTCAGAACAATATGGTCGGTTGTACCATGTACAGTGCGCTCGACTTAGTCGATGGTTATTACCAATTGCTCATGCGAGCTAGTGATATTCCGCTTACTGCTGTTAGTACTCCGAGCGGTATGCTCTGGGAGTGGTTAGTGATGCCCCAAGGGCTATCTAATGCTCCGGCTACGTTTAACCGTTTGGTGACGCAATTGTTTCGACCCCATCGAAGTTATGCACAGACGTATTTTGATGACATTTTTGTCCATAGCCGAGCTGAACATGGGCGGTCAGATATTGAGAACCATATTGTTCATTTACGAGCAGTGCTCGAGTGCATGCGCACTAATAAATTATATGCTAATGCCTCTAAGTGCATCTTCGGGGCCGAAGAAATTCCCTTTCTAGGGTGCTTCATTGGGAAGCGAGGACTACGAGCGGATCCCGCCAAAGTCAAAGCCATAGTCGATTGGCCTGTTCCACAATCTCAGAAGGACTTGCGTAAATGGCTTGGCCTTGCCAATTACTTACACAAGTATAGCGAAAATTACGCTGATATGGCTCGGCCGTTATCCAATCTCCTTAAAAAGGATGTGGAATGGTGTTGGCATGCCGAACACGAAAATGCTTTTCAAGCAGTGAAGGCAAGCCTTCTACATGCTCCTATTTTGGCTTTGCCAGACCCTGACCGACCGTTTAGCGTCGTCTGTGACGCATCGGATTTTGCCATTGGCAGTGCTCTGTTACAATCAGATGATGAAGGCCGTAAGCGTGTAATCGCTTTTGAATCTCGCCAGCTGAAAGCTGCAGAAAAGAACTATCCAGTTCACGACAAAGAGCTACTTGCGATGAAGTATGCCCTGGTCAAATTCAGAGTTCATCTGCTGGGCTCAAAGCCTTTTGTGATCTATACCGATCATGCGTCGTTACGCACTGCGACTCAGTCGCCGCATCTCTCGCAGAGAATGGCCAGATGGCTGTCATTCTTTGCCGAATATAACTTCGAGGTGAAATATAAGCCGGGCAAGCAAAATGCTTTGGCTGATGCGTTGTCACGCAGACCTGATTATGAGCTTGCTCATGTTACGACGTTGTCGTCTTCTATCACCGATCTCATTCGATCGGCGTATGCTAATGATGATCACTGTATAGCGTTACTACATGCTCTTGGCAGTGAGGAGTTTAAAGACTCGGACATTAAATTGTCGGCACGATTGCGTGCAAGCCTCCATCGATATTCTATCGATGAGGGGCTGTTGTACTATCGTACAGATGTAGCGGATCCTCCGCGTATTGTAGTTCCTCATGACGAGGACCTGAAGCATCGTATCCTCTATGAGGTACATGACACCGCCATCGGTGGTCATTTGGGTCGTGAAAAGACCTATGGGGCAGTATGCCAAAGTTATTGGTGGCCCAAATTATACAAATGGGTTGAGCACATATGTGCGTACGTGTGAAATGTGTCAGCGGGTGAAACCCTCGCCCCATTCGGCAGCGCCGCTGGCTAGTTTGCCTATTCCCACTGGGTGCTGGGAGTCCATTAGTATGGACTTTGTATTTGGCCTACCGAGAGATTCGCATGGCAATACAGGTATTGTGGTCTTTGTTGACCGTTTGAGCAAGATGGCTCACTTAGCGGCTGTGCCAGATTCGATCGATGGTGTGGGTACAGCGGAGCTGTTTATCGATCGGGTGTTTCGCCAACATGGCTTGCCAGTGGCAATTGTTTCTGATCGTGATCCTCGTTTTACGAGTAAATTTTGGAAGTCCGTCTTCCAGGTGCTGGGCACCCGTTTGGACATGTCCACGGCGGATCATCCGCAGACCGATGGTCAAACCGAACGCGTAAATCGCGTTGTTGAAGATATCCTACGCAGCGTTTGTGCTGAAACGCCTAAGCGTTGGAGCTCTATGCTCCCTGTAGTTGAGTTTGCACTCAATAATTCCGTGCACGCCTCCACCGGCTACACTCCGTTCTATGTCAATGGTCTCACACACCCACGCGTTCCGTTAACGCTACCACCGAGTGGTTCAGGGCTTGGTGGGGGAGAGGTTGCCGATCGGCTTGCTGATGTCAGCCCTAATACTGTTAGGAAACAGGTAAATGCGTTTCTCGCAACGCGACTAAATGTCTTACGACATGTGCAAGATGCAATGGCTGATAGTCAAGATAAACAAAAGGAATATGCAGATGCGAAAGGCAGAGGTTGTATTAATGATTATGAGGTCGGAGACCAAGTATTACTTAATGCTAAAAACCTACCTACCAATGTAGTATCCGCTGTCTTTAAGACGAAGTTGCGTCCGCGCTTTATCGGACCCTTTAAGGCCATTTCCAAGAAAGGCACAGCGTATACGCTTAACTTGCCGCGCAAATTGCGTACACATCCTGTGTTCTATGTCGCCATGCTAAAACCTTATCGGGATCCGTCCCAAATAGACGCTAAGGCGCTCGCGCCGGGCCCATTGGCATTGTCGCGGGACGGAGCATCTGCACCAACAAGTCAAGTTGACCCTGCATTCGGGTCCGACTCTCTTCCAGGGACTCAAGCCGGGAGTTCATCGTCTGCCTCTCCTCACGAAGGATCCGCACCTCCTGAACAAGCTCGGCATGAGCTTGTTCCGATACACCGACCTCCTCCTCCTTTGCTCGATGCGCAGGGGAACCTGCAGTTCCATGTGGAGCGTCTACTGCAGAAGCGTCGCCGCCATGGTCAAAACCAGTATCTGGTGAAATGGCGGGGTTATCCCAAATCATGGAATTCATGGGAATTTGAGACTCCCCTTCGGCAGGATTGCCCGTACGCCGTGGACGTTTTTGAGCGTCGTGCGCAGGGTCTGTCTGTTGGCGCTGACGCTTCTCACCAGTAATGGTGGGCGTGGGCGGGTTAGCGGCCTCGGGCTGTCGTGAACTCGCGGCTACAGGGGTAGCCGAAACATTGGGCTGCTGGGCAGCAGGCGCATAATGCGTTCGTTGGGATTTCAATTTCCCCCGGGCCTTCAATTTAGCGTAATCATAACGCATCTTCCGCTCAAGTCGGATATCTGCCACATCGGCGCTTGCCCGTAGGGCCCACATGCTGCTTAAACGTCGCGCATAATGCGCCCAGCGGCTGAAAGCCGTGTCTTCTTCGTCCTCGGTTTCCCCCGCGAACAGAAGGATGGGAACACCCTTCATCGGAGGAACTGGCGCACCGCGCACTTGCCTATTAAGGCGTGCCAAGTATTGGCTTTGAGTAGTGATATGGGGCTCCAGATATCGTTGTCGAAGTGCCGTGCGTGTGGCAACATCCTCAGGTGAAATGGCCTCAGGCCCAATGGTCCAACCAGAAAGGGAATGCCCAGATGCTTCCTTTAGACGTTCTTCCACCGTAGGTGGCTTGAACCTGTACTGTCGGTGGTCCTGCAGCCGCGTCATGTTCTTCGTTCGGCGCTTGGCGCCTTCCTCTTGGTCGATGGACCGCTGTTGCTGCTCGTCGAGTGGATTGGTAACCGTTACCGTTGATGATACGTCAGGCGGGTCACGTAACGCTGTTAGCGCATCTGCTGCACCACGTTCAGGGAACGGATTCGGTGCATGACGAGTGTCATCTTCACCCGTGAGGGTGGCTAAAGGGGACCCATCGGGTCCCACAAAGACGGTGTCACTTTCGTAATCAACCGCTTCGTCAAGGTCGTCCTCAATGAGGTCCCTAAGAGTGTGTGACTCACTGCCGGGAGGCGTCATGTTGTGTGCCGTGAACAAACCGTGAGGTTTTAAAAGTTCGCTAAAGCACTACCTCTATGAGGAAAGATGTCGAGTGACATTCTATGGGAACGTCAGTCTGGTGGGGGAGGGTGTAACGGGGTTACACGACGGTTGTAACGTCTTTCCGAGAGTTTACGCTTAAACTCTCCTTTGTATTGCATATAATGCATTATTATACTTCTCGTTAGAGAGGTATTAAGTATGAGCGTTAAGATACGGTATTCGGTAATACCGTATCTTACTGATTAGGATTCGATAAATCGATAACGCTCCATTAAGTACATCATACACAGATGTTAAGACGATACGTCGTTCAATAGCAAAGTCTGCATATAATAACTACTATTATAGTAATTAATCTAGTGTAGTGTACTTAAAGTAGGACTATTCATAATATCTTAAAGCATAAATAAAATCAGTTCTCCTTTTGAGTTTAAGACCACAAGTCGTTCTGACTTGTTCTCTTGTGCACTTCGTGCGTTGGTTCTCTGAACCCTAAGCTTCTAGCTTGCTCTTGCACTCTGTGCGTTGGTTCTCTGAACCTTAAGCTTATTGCTTGCTGACTAAGAGTCCCTCCTACTTCCTTAGAAGAGGGTGACTTTAACGTCGAATACTTAGTTCCTTAGAACTAAGTGGCTTTTAGCCTTAACTCTATTTAGTTCTCTCGAACTAAGAGGCTTCCAGCCGAAAGTCTTCCTCTGGCTAAAGAGCTGTGCAGCTCCGCTACACTACGTGTCAACACCTACGTAAAGCGACCTGATATTTAAAGGAAAGTGATACATTTAATCACTGTCAGCGTAAAATTTGTGCACCTATCCGTCGGAAAGACGGGTCAACACCATTACTTATTTGCATTAACGTAAGCACATTTTCACCATTGTTATATCAATTAGGAATTTTTTAGGAGGTATACCAATCTATTTTGTCGGACATCCATCTATAGAAATGGATATCATGACTGAAATTTGTAAGGTAATTTTATATAATTACTACGTCCATCATGCTATAATAATGAACAGAAATTTTTACGGAACGCGTGTACACATTAAGCTTAAGACCCATAACTTTACAGTGTCAACCGGATATTCTAAAAAACAGGAAATGGGTACGAACATTTATAGGCACCATGTCCGTCGGAACGACGGGTGAACACCCTGAATGGTACAATATGCTATCAGCGTAGAGTTCGCCGTCATTTCCGTCAGAGCGACAGGCACACACCCTAGCAGCGTCGACTTCGCGCAGCGCTCCATCGAAACAACGTGATATAAAATCAATAAAGAAACGAATTTAGTATTTTCGTAGACTTCGCGTACTAAATTCGCGTAAATGACAGGTAAACACCCTAGCAAATCGCTGCGTTTAAGATGCCTATATATGCAACTTTGTACCGTTGGAGCGACGGGTGATCAAATGAAAAATTGACGAATTGAGGGGTACACATTGATTTTCGTATCCATCTTTACCCTAAGTCAATCTAATTATCTTACATAAAATGATGGGTTTACAGGTCAAAAGGTAGACCATGTTTGTTGAAACGACGGTTGAACACCCCAACTTTCGAAACGACAGGTATACATTGACCTTCATACACATTACCTCTTAGAAATAATCAATCACCTATGTCAATATACGATCAGCGTCAAATTTGTGCACCTATCAGTCGAAACGACTGGAACACCCCTCCTATACATGTATTAATAATGGCATTAAAACCATGTCCGTCGGAACGACGGGTAGATACCCTCGTCTATATAATAAAAGAATACTGTCTGTCCGTTTGATCCTTTTCCGGCATTCGGATTGGCTATTTTTGCATTATTCGCTAATTTTGGATTGGCTGACTATGCCTTTTTGGCTCATTTTGCAATGGCTGACTTTGCATGTTGCACTATTACTCCGTCGGAACGACGAATACAAATTGACCTTTGGAACGACAAATATACTGTGCTCTTCTTACACATTGACTATCACCTATATTTATTTACTTAAGTAAACTGGATATATAATGAGGTATAGCATGACTGAAATAATATTGTAAGATGTAAAGAAGACCAATAGATGTGGGTCAAAGTTTAAGGTTTTGCAAGATATCTGTAGGACATCTAATAAGACAGGTAGACATTGACCAGTGTCGACATGTACACCTTAACTTTCAGACACCTTGACTTTATTATACATTGACTTCATAGGTAGCAATCACCTGATTTAACCAAATATATATAAGTAAAATGATAGGTCAATATACTATCCACGTAGAATTCGCGCACCTATTTGTCGGAACGACGGGCACCATCCACAAGCTGCATACAGGTTCAAGTAGCAGCACAACAGCTAATTGATACACCGACTTTCATTCCTTTATACAGTATAAAATATTTATATTTAAATTGCGCGCACTTGGTCTGTCGAATCTAAGGGTACATATTCCTTGCGAAGCGCTACGTTTAATATGTTTCTATACTTTTAGCGTCAACTTCGCACGAATGGCCGTCGGTACGACGGGTGAACTATTAGCAATTTGTCAGCATGACGGTGGAACACACTAACAGACATAGGCTGATGGAACCATGATGATATCATCCATCGATTCACCGGGTACAGGCATCATTTAAAAATAAATGACTGTATATTAACGCGTTATAGAAATTCGCTAATGGGTACCCGATGGAACGAAGGGTTTACATTGGCCTGAGTACTGACTTTGGTAAATACCCTAGTCTATATAATAAAAGAATATTGTATGTCCGTTTGATCCTTTTCCGGCATTCGGATTGGCTATTTTTGCATTATTCGCTCATTTTGGATTGGCTGATTATGCATTTTTGGCTCATAACGTATTGGCAGAGTTTGCATATTGCACTATTACTACAGTTGCAGATATCCATATTATAGAATTAATGTGTCGTGCTTCTATCTATAACATTAATTTACAAAACAATGGCACACATACGTGTTCATATCCATCACTACATATTGCAATATCAAACGCAGCTTTTTTAGATTATAAAATGAGACACATTTCTAATTTTTCTTTATCAAAACACGGGTTCAGTCCTTAACAGCTCAGTCCTCAAATACACTTTATACCTTGGCATTGGCAAAATCAAGCGTTGTCATCCAGTTGAATTGGAATCAGTTACAATAAGTAAAATGACCCATCTGTATTGTGTCTTACTTATTTAGATTCCTAGATCAACCAGATGTTGTAAAGTAAAAAGATGGGTACGAATGTCAAAAGCAGGCTTCACGCACCGTGTCCGTCGGAACGACGGGTACAAATTGACCTTTGGAACGACAGGTACACTTTGCTCTTCTTACACATTGACTATCAACTATATTAATTTACTTATTTAAACTGGATATATAATAAGGTAAAATGGTGGGCCAATATGCTATCAGCGTAAAATTTGCGCACCCATATGTCGGAACGACGGATTAAGATCCTAGACCTCAGTATCAAAAAGCTGCATATAATTTGAAAATAGCATGAAAAAAGCTGACTGACACACCAACATTCGATCCTTTTCATGTCATTAATTTTATATTTATGGTCCGCTCGGACCTTTCCGTCGCAGCGATGGCTGAACACAACTACTTATTTGCATTAACGTAAGCAGATTTCCATCACTTATATTTTTAATTAGTAATATATATCAGGTTTAGCGATAAACTCTGTCGGACTTCCATCTATAGGAGTGGGTTGTTGACTGAAATTTGTACAGTAAAATCGATATGAAAACTCCGTCCATCATGCTATGTAAATAGACAGAATAGAATCGGAACGACGGGTACATATTGAATTTCATATCCATCACTTTACTGAGTCAACCGGATATACTAAGGTAAGCAGATGGGTGCGAACTTTTACAGGCAGATTTTACACACCGTTTCCGTCGGAACGACGGGTGAGCATCCCTATGTTAAGATATATGGTGGGCCATGGTACTATCAGCGTTGAATCGCGCCCCTATCCGACGGAACAAATGGGCACTACCAAAAGCTGCACACAGGCAAAAAGTTGTATTAAGAATTATTGATAGACATAGAATAAATTACATACGGTCCTGTATACATAATTACATCTGTCTATTCGGTCGGCACGCTACTATCCGTCGGAACGACGAGTGCACATTGAACCTCATACCCATTACTTTACCTTAACATCGTAAGGTAAAATGTTGGATTCGAAGGTCAAAAGGCAAACTTTAGTCACCATGTCCGTTAAAACGACGAGTACACATTGACCTTTATATCATCATTTTAATGTAGTCAACCAAAATGGTAAAACGATGATATAAAGGTCAGTATATTACCAGCGTCGACTTGCGCACCATATCCGCTGGAATGACGGGTATTCATCCTAGCAAATTGAGGCGTTTATGTTGATATTTCACCGCTGAATGCATGTTGGACAGGCGAATGGCGTTATATGATATCATATTCGTATCCTGACGTTTCAGGATACGGATATGATAAAGGCCAATACCTGAAAGGACATGAAGATATTAACGGACATATCTAGATGACGTCAGTAACAAAGATCTGACGAGGAAAGGCTTAGATGTAGCTCAAGGTAGTGAACTAAGGACCAAATATATTTACTTCACAATTTGCCTTCTTCTACATATATCAATTCAACAGGTTAACAGCCGCAAGACGCTCAAGAACAACTTCGCCGCTCCCATGTCTGCGAAAAGGGCTGAAGTCATCCTTGGGAGCGACAATTACTTCTACTGGGAGTTTGTCATGCGAATGACGCTGGCGAGAAAGGGACTGCTAGCACACATCCAGATGGTCAAGCCCGAAGCTGAGATGACTGAAGCGTGGGTGATTAATGACATGAAGGCACTGGGATTGATTGCTCAAGGCATTGCGGTGGAGCATCACACCAAGATTCGGTCGGCAACGACGGCTATCCAGGCATGGATTACGTTGCGTGAGTTCTACAATCGTACGACCATGCACAATCGGGTGACGATGACCCGCCGTCTTCATGATTTTTAGATGGACGACGGCGTGACGATGACCCAGCATCTGGACAAGTTCGATGAACTTATTGTTGGTCTCCAGTCTCTGGGAGAGCCAATTGACGAAGCGCGACAGCTCGTGGTTTTGCTCAGCAGTCTGCCTGCAGAGTACGAGATCATCGCGTCGATCGTGGAGAACACCAAGGACGTCACTCTCATTGAGGTAAAGGAGAAGCTTCTTAAGGAGTATGAGCGACAGGACAAGAAGGAAGCCACGGAACGCGCGCTAAAGGCTACAACACATGGGATCAAGTCGAAGAACGCAAGGTTCGACAAGAGCGGAAGGAACAATGGACGCAAGGACAACATCTCGAGGAAACGAAGTGGGTTCAAAGGCAAATGCTTCAACTGTGACAAGTTCGGTCACATGAAGCGGGACTGCCCGGACTTTAAGGGGCCTGGCAAAAATGAAGAGGACGCTGTTTTCGCTTCCGGGGAGAGTCGATCATCAGGGTGGCTGATCGACAGTGGTGCAACGGCACACATGACGCCGCACCGAGAAGACTTGTTCGACTACAAAAACCTAGTGACAAGCATTGAGGTGACCATCGCGGATGGAAAGAAGATCCGTGTGGTAGGAACCGGATCGGTGCGATTAACGGGCATTGACGGCAAGCGCATTCGGATGTTAGATGTTCTCCACATCCCTGGCCTGGATCGACGACTACTATCGGTTGGCAAGCTTGCAGAACGCGGACTCAATGTTGAGTTCGAGCGCACATCATGTATCATTTGGAACAAAAAGCAAGCCATCGCCTCGGGGAAAAAGGTCGGCAAGGCCTACATACTAGAATGTCAGCAGGAAACGGCGCAATACGTGGAATATTCGGACGTCGATAGCAATTATGATCTTTGGCACGCTCGTATGGGTCACTTGAACAAGGACGCGCTGGAAAAAACGCAGCGTGTGACGACTGGTATTCCAATTACCAATTTCAAGACGAAGGCGCTATGCAGTGGATGCTTGAAAGGCAAGCAAACGGTGACACAATTCCCATCTCATTCACAGACGAAGACGTCTCGTGTTCTGGAACTTGTGCACACGGACGTAATGGGACCGATGAAGACGAGATCAAAAGGTGGCGCAAAGTATGTGCTTACCTTCGTTGACGACTACTCAAAGTACGTTGTGGATTACTTCCTTAAGAAGAAGAGCGAAGTGCCGAGAAGATTTGAGTCTTTTAAGACCATGTACGAGAATCAGTGGGGAGGGCGCATCAAGTGTCTACGTTCTGACAACGGCACTGAGTTTGTAAACAAGGCCATGGATGAAATCTGTCAGCGTAACGGAATTGTTCATCAAAAGACTGTACCATACAGCCCTCAACAAAATGGAGTGGCTGAGCGGATGGACCGAACGATTATGGGGAAGGCACGGAGCATGATGCACTACAAGGGTGTATCTACTTCCTGGTGGGCAGAGGCAATTAGCACGGCAGTGTACTTAGTTAACCGGCCAACAAATAGCACACACACTGACGCGACTCCATACGAGATTGGATTTAAGATGAAGCCTCGACTAGATCACTTGCGAGTGTTTGGATCAATTGGTTATGCTCATGTCGACGACTCTAAGCGCACCAAGCTCGAGCCAAAAAGCTTCAAGTGTATGTTTCTTGGCTATGGGGTCAATACGAAGGGCTATCGCGTCTATGATCTGGAGCTAAATAAAGTCAAGATATCAAGATCAGTGAAGCTCGACGAACGCGAAGTGAATGGAATTTATAGCACGTCGACGATGACAGAAAAGACTGAAGTCATCAACGTGATAAAGGACATCGAAGAAGTGGCTCAGCCGGAAAATGAGAAGGAACATCCTGTGGAGGATGAACCAATGGAATCGACAGCGGACCCATTTGAAGACGTCGAGATGCAAGAAGATGAACATGAGCCTATATCATCAGGAAGAGAATTAACGACATATCATCGACAACATGAGTTAACAGCAAACGGTGACATGGTTTTCAGGCCCGAAAGGGAACGATCTAGACGTCCAAGAGAACCATCACTTCTTCTTGGGAATGGATTGATTATGGCTGACGAGAACACAATGAATAGCGACGATGATCCTGACAATGACGATCATTTCTATCCGCCGTCACCCAAACGACCTCGTATTGATGAAGATAACCTGCTTGCAGAAGCTGTACTAGCATATGCGGCAAGTATTGGTGATGCAAATGATGCACCGACGACATATCAGCAAGCCATGGACAGCGACGAAGTCAAGGAATGGGTGAAGGCTATGAGCGCTGAGCTTAAAGCTCATTCGGAAAATGGTTCATGGAGTCTTGTCCCGAAGATGAAGAACGTCCGAATAATCGGATGCAGGTGGGTATTCGCTAAAAAGCGCAACGAGCACGGACAGGTGGTGCGGTACAAGGCCCGACTTGTCGCAAAAGGATTCAAGCAGAAGTTCGGTGTCGATTTTTTTGAGACGTACTCACCCGTAGCAAACATGAACTCGATCAGGCTCGTGCTGGCTGTGGTGGTGGCGAAGGGATACGTGACCGAACAGATGGATGCAGACACGGCGTTTCTAAACAGTGATCTCAAAGAAGAGGTGTACATGGAAGTACCTAATGGCATAAAAATGCTGAAAAGATGATGTGCAAGCTAGACAAGGCAATTTACGGACTCAAACAAGCTGCGAGTGCATGGAACAAGACTATCCATTCTGTGTTCCTGCAAATTGGTTTTCAAAGCAGTGGAGCAGATCAGTGTGTCTATGTCAAGGTCAACAATGGCAGCTTCGTCTATGTGTGTCTTTACGTCGACGACATGATCATCGCTGCCAAGACCAGTAGAGAGATCCAGGAAGTCAAGAAAGCACTGAAAAATTCGTTTAAGATGAAGGAGCTCGGTGACGTCAAGTTTATTCTAGGTATGGAGATCGATCATGATCGTAACGACAGTACGCTGATGATTCGTCAGACTCGCTATATCGATGACGTGGTCTGCCGGTTTAACCAAGATGAAGCCAAGGCAGTTGTCAACCCATGCGAGTCTGGATTGAAGCTATCAAAGATACAATCACCAGCTACGGACGCTGAAAGAGAAAAAATGCAGTCGAAGCCGTACAGGTCGTTGATTGGATGTCTGCTATACATCACAACATGTACGCGACCTGATGTGGCGTATATAATCACACAGTTGTCACGTTTTTTGGAAAATCCTGGTCAACAACATTGGAAGGCTGCCATTCGTGTTCTTCGATATCTCAAGACTACAAGAGACTACGGCATAATCTACGACGGCATCGCAAGCGAGGTCCAAGCAACAGCATACACGGACGCGGACTGGGGAAGCAACATCGACGATCGACGCTCGGTTTCAGGCATAATGGTGATGATTGGTGGCGCACCAGTCGTGTTCAAGTCCAAGTACCAGCGCACTGTGGCATTGAGTTCGGCAGAGGCGGAGTATATGGCCTTAAGCTTTTGTACCCAGGAAGTACTGTGGGTCCGCGCGATGCTCAAGGATCTCGGTCATGAGCAAGTGGGAGCGACTTTGGTCTATGAAGATAATCAAGGTGCGATTGGGCTTGCAAGCAACTCAGGATACAATGCCAGGACCAAGCACGTCGACATCCGTCACCACTTCATCCGAGAGAATGTGGCTCAAGACATTATTGTGGTCAAGTACAAGTCAACGGTGGACCAGCTGGCAGACATGTTGACCAAGGCACTAGGGACGAAGCGACTTAAGTACTTGCTTTAAGCAAGTGGAATCGGACCAAGGCGCAGTCAGCATAAGCGGTTAGTGGGAGTGTTGATATTTCACCGCTGAATGCATGTTGGACAGGCGAATGGCGTTATATGATATCATATTCGTATCCTGACGTTTCAGGATACGGATATGATAAAGGCCAATACCTGAAAGGACATGAAGATATTAACGGACATATCTAGATGACGTCAGTAACAAAGATCTGACGAGGAAAGGCTTAGATGTAGCTCAAGGTAGTGAACTAAGGACCAAATATATTTACTTCACAATTTGCCTTCTTCTACATATATCAATTCAACAGTTTAACATGCCAATATATTCTACTTTGCACCATCAGAACGACGAGTGAACACCATAAAAGAGGTGAGTCGATGAAACATGGTGCAATCGTCCATCGATTCGCTAGGGTGCAGGCATTATCTAAATGTAAATGACTGTATATTAGCGCGTTCCAAATATTCGTGAATTTGTACCCGGCGAAACGACGAGTTACATTGACCTGAATACACATTGACTTTAATACCTATAAATTTACCCAATTTGACCTGATATTCTAAGCAAAGTGAATCACCAGTATACATGTATCCGTCGGAACGACGGGCACACACCCTAGTCTATATAATAAAAGAATACTGTCTGTCCGTTTGATCCTTTTCCGGCATTCGGATTGGCTACTTTTGCATTATTCGCTCATTTTGGATTGGCTGATTATGCATTTTTGGCTCATTTTGCAATGGCCTATTCTGCATTTTTGTTTATAATGACATGTGCAGATATCCATATTAGAGTGTCCAGGTGTCGTGCTTCTATCTACAAAATGAATATACTAAACGATGGCAACACATTAATGTTCATATGCATCATTACATGCTGCATAATTTATATAAAAAACGACGGCACACATAAATATTCATATGCATCATTACATATTGCAATATCAAACACTGTTTTTTTAGAATAGTAGATAAGACACATGCTTTCGATTCGTTTTTTATAAACATGGGCTCCGTGCTCAGCTAATACACTTCATCTTGGCAAAAGCAAGCGTAGTTATTAGGTTAAGTAGATTTAATTCCAGTAAGCGAATCGACTCGAATGTAATGCATTATACTTATTCATTAACTTGAGTCAACCGGATATTCTACATTACGGAACGACGGGTTTACATCCACCTTTATACCCATCACTTTACCTTATTAAACCGGATATATTGAATTAAAGAGATGGGTACGAAAATCAAAAGACAGACTTCGCTTACTGTGTCCGTTGGAACGACGGGTACACATTGAACTGCGAAATGACAGATACACATTGGCCGGTGTCGACAGAAAAACTTTGACTTTCATACTTAATGATTTACATATCACAACCGAATATAGTTAAAAAGATGGGTACGAAGATTTTTTCTAGCAGACTTTTGCTCACCATGTTTTTCGGAACGACGAGTGAGCATCCGTATTTTTAGGTAAATGGTGGGCCAATCTACTAGAAGCGTAGGATTGCGCCCCTATCCGTCGAAACGACGGACGCTAACAAAAACTGCACATAGGCTAAAAGTAGCATCAAAACAGCTGTGAAACACACAATGATAATTATATTCGGTCCTTGATGCATAAAAATATGTATATATATTCGGTTCGCGCGCACCAATCCGTTAATCGACGGGCGAACACCCTAGAAAATCGCTGCGTGTTTTAAAGATGCCTACAGTATATATATTACTTTCTTGCACCGTCGAAACGACGGGTTAAAGCACTAGACCATAGTACTAAAAGCTCCATACAAGCTAAAAGTAGCATGAAAAAAGGCTGACTGACTCACCAACTTTTGGTCCTTTCATTTGATTTATTCTGTATTTTTGGTCCGCTCGGACCTTTCCGTCGCAACGATGGGTGAGCACTCTTACTTTTTTCCATTAACGTAAGCAGATTTCCATCAGTATTATTTAAACTAATAATATGTATCAGGTTTAGCAATAAATTTCGTCGGACATCCATCTATAGGAGTGGGTATCATGACTGAAATTTGTATAGCAAAATCTGTATAATACCTCCGTCCATCATGCAGTATAAAAAAATGGAAAATGCACGGAACGACGGGTACACATTTAATCTTATTTCCATCACTATACCTTAGCCGACCCGATATTCTAAAGTAAATTAATTCCTATCTATACTACTTTGCACCGTCGGTACGACGGCTGAACACCCTAAATGGTACATTATGCTATTAGCTTAGAGTTCGCCGTCATTCCCGTCGGAGCGACAGGCACACATCCTAGCAGCGGCGACTTCGCGCAGCGTTCCATCGAAACGACGTGATATAAACTCAATAAAGAAAATATTTTCGTAGACTTCACGTACTAAATTCGCGGAAATGACAGGTAAACACCCTAGCAAATCGCTGCGTTTAAGATGCCTGTATATGCAACTTTGTACCGTTAGAACGAAGGGTGATTAAATGAAAAGTTGACGAAACGTCGAGTACACATTGATTTTCGTATCCATCTTTACCCTAAGTCAATTGAATTATCGAACGTAAGTTAATGGGTTTACAGGTCAAAAGGCAGACCATGTTCGTCGAAACGACGGGTGAACACCTTAACTTTCGAAACGACAGATATACATTGATCTTCATACACATTACACTTAGAACTAATCAATCACCAAAGTCAATATACGATTAGCGTCAAATTTGTGCACCTATCGGTCGAAACGACGGGAACACCCCTATATACGTATTATTAATAGCATAAAACCATGTCCGTCGGAACGACGGGTAGATACCCTCGTCTATATAATAAAAGAAATACTGTCTGTCCGTTTGATCCTTTTCCGGCATTCGGATTGGCTACTTTTGCATTATTCGCTCATTTTCGATTGGCTGATTATGCATTTTTGGCTCATTTTGCAATTGCTGACTATGCATTTTTTATTGATAATTACATGTGCAGACCTCCATAACAGAGTCTCCATATGGCGTGCTTCTATCTATAACACTAATATACAAAACGATTGCACACATACGTGTTCATATTCATCATTACATATTGCAATATCAAACACAGCATTTCTTAGATATATTAGATGAGACACATGCTTTACAATTAGTCCAAACATTGGTTCAGTGCTTTAATAATACAGTTTAAAGTTGGCAAAAGCAAGCTTAGTGATCATATTAGAGTGGATGCAGTTACAAAAAGCGAATCGACTCATATGTAGTGCATCATACTTATTCATTTACCTGAGTCAACCGGATATTCTTCATTACGGAACGACGGGTTTACATTCACCTTCATACCCATCAGTTTCACTTATATGACCGTTTATACGAAAATCGTAAGGCATACTTCGTTAACTGTGTTCGTAGGAACGACAGGTACATATTGACTTTCGAATCGACAGGTACACATTGACCAGCGTCGACAGGTAGACCTTGCCTTTCATACTTATTGACTTCATATGTAGCAATTACCTGACTCAACCAGAATAATAAGTGGGTACGACGATTATTTAACGAATGTTTGCTCACCATGCCCGTCGGAACGACGAGTGAGCATCCCTACTTTAAGATATATGGTGGGCCAGGGTTCTATCAGCGTAGATTCGCGCACCTACCTGTCGGAACAACGGGCACTATCATATAGCTGCACACAGGCAAAAAGGTGTATTAAAAATTGATTGACACACATAGATTAAATTACATACGGTCCTATATACATAATTACATCTGTCTATTCGGTCGGCACGCTACTATCCGTCGGAACGACGAGTGCACATTGAATCTCATACCCATTACTTTACCTTAACATCGTAAGGTAAAATGTTGGATTCGAAGGTCAAAAGGCAAACTTTAGTCACCATGTCCGTTAAAACGACGAGTACACATTGACCTTTATATCATCATTTTAATGTAGTCAACCAAAATGGTAAAACGATGATATAAAGGTCAGTATATTACCAGCGTCGACTTGCGCACTATATCCGTCGGAATGACGGGTATACACCCTAGCAAATCGCGGCGTTTATCATACCAATATATTCTACTTTGCACCATCAGAACGACGGGTGAACACCATAAAAGAGGTGGGTCGATGAAACATGATGCAATCGTCCATCAATTTACTAGCGTGCAGGAATTATCTACAAACAAATGATTGTATATTAACGCGTTACAGAAATTCGCTAATGTGTATCCGGTGGAACGACGGGTTTACATTGGCCTAAATACACATTGACTTTAATACCTATTACTTTACCTGATTTAGCAGAGTGATTGACCAGTATACATCTACTGTAGGGGTATCCGTCGGAACGACGGGTAAATACCCTAGCAATTCGTTACGATATACATACTACTTTGCACCGTCGGTACAACGGGTGAACACCCTAAATAATACAATATGCTATTAGCGTAGAATTCGCTGTCCTTCCGTCGAAACGACAGGCACACAATTTAGCAGCGTCGACTTTGCGCAGCGTTTCATCAAAACGACGTGATATAAACTCAATAGAGAAATTATTTTTGTAGACTTCGCGTACTAAATTCGCGGAAATGACAGGTAAACACCCTAGCAAATCGCTGCGTTAAAGATGCGTATATATGCAACTTTGTACCGTTAGAACGACGGGTGATGAAATGATAAATTGACGAAACGTCGAGTACACATTGATTTTCGTATCCATCTTTACCCTAAGTCAATCGAATTATCTTACGTTAAATGATGGGTTTACAAGTCAAAAGGCAGACCATGTTCGTTGAAACGTCGGGTAAACACCCTACCTTCGAAACGACAGGTACGCATTGACCTTCATACACATTACCTTTAGAACGAATCAATCACCTATGTCAATATACGATCAGCGTCAAATTTGTGCACCTATCGGTCGAAACGACGGGAACGCCCCTATATATGTATTATTAGCATTAAAACCATGTCCGTCGGAACGACGGGTAGATACCCTCGTCTATATAATAAAAGAATACTGTCTGTCCGTTTGATCCTTTTCCGGCATTCGGATTGGCTACTTTTGCATTATTCGCTCATTTTGGATTGGCTGATTATGCATTTTTGGCTCATAACGCATTGGCAGAGTTTGCCTTTTTGTATTGATAATTATATGTTCAGACCTCCATAACAGAGTCTCCATATGGCGTGCTTCTATCTATAACACTAATATACAAAACGATTGCACACATACGTGTTCATATTCATCATTACATATTGCAATATCAAACACTGCATTTTTTAGATATATTAGATGAGACACATGCTTTACAATTAGTCCAAACATTGGTTCAGTGCTTTAATAATACAGTTTAAAGTTGGCAAAAGCAAGCTTAGTGATCATATTAGAGTGGATGCAGTTACAAAAAGCGAATCGACTCATATGTAGTGCATCATACTTATTCATTTACCTGAGTCAACCGGATATTCTTCATTACGGAACGACGGGTTTACATTCACCTTCATACCCATCAGTTTCACTTATATGACCGTTTATACGAAAATCGTAAGGCATACTTCGTTAACTGTGTTCGTAGGAACGACAGGTACATATTGACTTTCGAATCGACAGGTACACATTGACCAGCGTCGACAGGTAGACCTTGCCTTTCATACTTATTGACTTCATATGTAGCAATTACCTGACTCAACCAGAATAATAAGTGGGTACGACGATTATTTAACGAATGTTTGCTCACCATGCCCGTCGGAACGACGAGTGAGCATCCCTACTTTAAGATATATGGTGGGCCAGGGTTCTATCAGCGTAGATTCGCGCACCTACCTGTCGGAACAACGGGCACTATCATATAGCTGCACACAGGCAAAAAGGTGTATTAAAAATTGATTGACACACATAGATTAAATTACATACGGTCCTATATACATAATTACATCTGTCTATTCGGTCGGCACGCTACTATCCGTCGGAACGACGAGTGCACATTGAATCTCATACCCATTACTTTACCTTAACATCGTAAGGTAAAATGTTGGATTCGAAGGTCAAAAGGCAAACTTTAGTCACCATGTCCGTTAAAACGACGAGTACACATTGACCTTTATATCATCATTTTAATGTAGTCAACCAAAATGGTAAAACGATGATATAAAGGTCAGTATATTACCAGCGTCGACTTGCGCACTATATCCGTCGGAATGACGGGTATACACCCTAGCAAATCGCGGCGTTTATCATACCAATATATTCTACTTTGCACCATCAGAACGACGGGTGAACACCATAAAAGAGGTGGGTCGATGAAACATGATGCAATCGTCCATCAATTTACTAGCGTGCAGGAATTATCTACAAACAAATGATTGTATATTAACGCGTTACAGAAATTCGCTAATGTGTATCCGGTGGAACGACGGGTTTACATTGGCCTAAATACACATTGACTTTAATACCTATTACTTTACCTGATTTAGCAGAGTGATTGACCAGTATACATCTACTGTAGGGGTATCCGTCGGAACGACGGGTAAATACCCTAGCAATTCGTTACGATATACATACTACTTTGCACCGTCGGTACAACGGGTGAACACCCTAAATAATACAATATGCTATTAGCGTAGAATTCGCTGTCCTTCCGTCGAAACGACAGGCACACAATTTAGCAGCGTCGACTTTGCGCAGCGTTTCATCAAAACGACGTGATATAAACTCAATAGAGAAATTATTTTTGTAGACTTCGCGTACTAAATTCGCGGAAATGACAGGTAAACACCCTAGCAAATCGCTGCGTTAAAGATGCGTATATATGCAACTTTGTACCGTTAGAACGACGGGTGATGAAATGATAAATTGACGAAACGTCGAGTACACATTGATTTTCGTATCCATCTTTACCCTAAGTCAATCGAATTATCTTACGTTAAATGATGGGTTTACAAGTCAAAAGGCAGACCATGTTCGTTGAAACGTCGGGTAAACACCCTACCTTCGAAACGACAGGTACGCATTGACCTTCATACACATTACCTTTAGAACGAATCAATCACCTATGTCAATATACGATCAGCGTCAAATTTGTGCACCTATCGGTCGAAACGACGGGAACGCCCCTATATATGTATTATTAGCATTAAAACCATGTCCGTCGGAACGACGGGTAGATACCCTCGTCTATATAATAAAAGAGATACTGTCTGTCCGTTTGATCCTTTTCCGGCATTCGGATTGGCTACTTTTGCATTATTCGCTCATTTTGGATTGGCTGATTATGCATTTTTGGCTCATAACGCATTGGCAGAGTTTGCCTTTTTGTATTGATAATTATATGTTCAGACCTCCATAACAGAGTCTCCATATGGCGTGCTTCTATCTATAACACTAATATACAAAACGATTGCACACATACGTGTTCATATTCATCATTACATATTGCAATATCAAACACTGCATTTTTTAGATATATTAGATGAGACACATGCTTTACAATTAGTCCAAACATTGGTTCAGTGCTTTAATAATACAGTTTAAAGTTGGCAAAAGCAAGCTTAGTGATCATATTAGAGTGGATGCAGTTACAAAAAGCGAATCGACTCATATGTAGTGCATCATACTTATTCATTTACCTGAGTCAACCGGATATTCTTCATTACGGAACGACGGGTTTACATTCACCTTCATACCCATCAGTTTCACTTATATGACCGTTTATACGAAAATCGTAAGGCATACTTCGTTAACTGTGTTCGTAGGAACGACAGGTACATATTGACTTTCGAATCGACAGGTACACATTGACCAGCGTCGACAGGTAGACCTTGCCTTTCATACTTATTGACTTCATATGTAGCAATTACCTGACTCAACCAGAATAATAAGTGGGTACGACGATTATTTAACGAATGTTTGCTCACCATGCCCGTCGGAACGACGAGTGAGCATCCCTACTTTAAGATATATGGTGGGCCAGGGTTCTATCAGCGTAGATTCGCGCACCTACCTGTCGGAACAACGGGCACTATCATATAGCTGCACACAGGCAAAAAGGTGTATTAAAAATTGATTGACACACATAGATTAAATTACATACGGTCCTATATACATAATTACATCTGTCTATTCGGTCGGCACGCTACTATCCGTCGGAACGACGAGTGCACATTGAATCTCATACCCATTACTTTACCTTAACATCGTAAGGTAAAATGTTGGATTCGAAGGTCAAAAGGCAAACTTTAGTCACCATGTCCGTTAAAACGACGAGTACACATTGACCTTTATATCATCATTTTAATGTAGTCAACCAAAATGGTAAAACGATGATATAAAGGTCAGTATATTACCAGCGTCGACTTGCGCACTATATCCGTCGGAATGACGGGTATACACCCTAGCAAATCGCGGCGTTTATCATACCAATATATTCTACTTTGCACCATCAGAACGACGGGTGAACACCATAAAAGAGGTGGGTCGATGAAACATGATGCAATCGTCCATCAATTTACTAGCGTGCAGGAATTATCTACAAACAAATGATTGTATATTAACGCGTTACAGAAATTCGCTAATGTGTATCCGGTGGAACGACGGGTTTACATTGGCCTAAATACACATTGACTTTAATACCTATTACTTTACCTGATTTAGCAGAGTGATTGACCAGTATACATCTACTGTAGAAGTATCCGTCGGAACGACGGGTAAATACCCTAGCAATTCGTTACGATATACATACTACTTTGCACCGTCGGTACAACGGGTGAACACCCTAAATAATACAATATGCTATTAGCGTAGAATTCGCTGTCCTTCCGTCGAAACGACAGGCACACAATTTAGCAGCGTCGACTTTGCGCAGCGTTTCATCAAAACGACGTGATATAAACTCAATAGAGAAATTATTTTTGTAGACTTCGCGTACTAAATTCGCGGAAATGACAGGTAAACACCCTAGCAAATCGCTGCGTTAAAGATGCGTATATATGCAACTTTGTACCGTTAGAACGACGGGTGATGAAATGATAAATTGACGAAACGTCGAGTACACATTGATTTTCGTATCCATCTTTACCCTAAGTCAATCGAATTATCTTACGTTAAATGATGGGTTTACAAGTCAAAAGGCAGACCATGTTCGTTGAAACGTCGGGTAAACACCCTACCTTCGAAACGACAGGTACGCATTGACCTTCATACACATTACCTTTAGAACGAATCAATCACCTATGTCAATATACGATCAGCGTCAAATTTGTGCACCTATCGGTCGAAACGACGGGAACGCCCCTATATATGTATTATTAGCATTAAAACCATGTCCGTCGGAACGACGGGTAGATACCCTCGTCTATATAATAAAAGAATACTGTCTGTCCGTTTGATCCTTTTCCGGCATTCGGATTGGCTACTTTTGCATTATTCGCTCATTTTGGATTGGCTGATTATGCATTTTTGGCTCATAACGCATTGGCAGAGTTTGCCTTTTTGTATTGATAATTATATGTTCAGACCTCCATAACAGAGTCTCCATATGGCGTGCTTCTATCTATAACACTAATATACAAAACGATTGCACACATACGTGTTCATATTCATCATTACATATTGCAATATCAAACACTGCATTTTTTAGATATATTAGATGAGACACATGCTTTACAATTAGTCCAAACATTGGTTCAGTGCTTTAATAATACAGTTTAAAGTTGGCAAAAGCAAGCTTAGTGATCATATTAGAGTGGATGCAGTTACAAAAAGCGAATCGACTCATATGTAATGCATCATACTTATTCATTTACCTGAGTCAACCGGATATTCTTCATTACGGAACGACGGGTTTACATTCACCTTCATACCCATCAGTTTCACTTATATGACCGTTTATACGAAAATCGTAAGGCATACTTCGTTAACTGTGTTCGTAGGAACGACAGGTACATATTGACTTTCGAATCGACAGGTACACATTGACCAGCGTCGACAGGTAGACCTTGCCTTTCATACTTATTGACTTCATATGTAGCAATTACCTGACTCAACCAGAATAATAAGTGGGTACGACGATTATTTAACGAATGTTTGCTCACCATGCCCGTCGGAACGACGAGTGAGCATCCCTACTTTAAGATATATGGTGGGCCAGGGTTCTATCAGCGTAGATTCGCGCACCTACCTGTCGTAACAACGGGCACTATCATATAGCTGCACACAGGCAAAAAGGTGTATCAAAAATTGATTGACACACATAGATTAAATTACATACGGTCCTATATACATAATTACATCTGTCTATTCGGTCGGCACGCTACTATCCGCCGGAACGACGAGTGCACATTGAACCTCATACCCATTACTTTAACTTAACATCGTAAGGTAAAATGTTGGATTCGAAGGTCAAAAGGCAAACTTTAGTCACCATGTCCGTTAAAACGACGAGTACACATTGACCTTTATATCACCATTTTAATGTAGTCAACCAAATTGGTAAAACGATGATGTAAAGGTCAATATATTACAGGCGTCGACTTGCGCACTATATCCGTCGGAATGACGGGTATACATCCGAGCAAATTGGGGCGTTTAACACGCCAATATATTCTACTTTGCACCATCAGAACGAAGGGTGGACACCATAAAAGAGGTGGGTCGATGAAACATGATGCAATCGTCCATCAATTTACTAGCGTACAGGAATTATCTACAAACAAATGACTGTATATTAACGCGTTACAGAAATTCGCTAATGTGTATCCGGTGGAACGACGGGTTTACATTGGCCTAAATACACATTGACTTTAATACCTATTACTTTACCTGATTTAGCAGAGTGATTGACCAGTATACATCTACTGTAGGGGTATCGTCGGAACGACGGGTAAATACCCTAGCAATTCGTTACGATATACATACTACTTTGCACCGTCGGTACAACGGGTGAACACCCTAAATAATACAATATGCTATTAGCGTAGAGTTCGCTGTCCTTTCCGTCGAAGCGACAGGCACACAATTTAGCAGCGTCGACTTCGCGCAGCGTTCCATCGAAACGACGTGATATAAACTCAATAGAGAAATTATTTTTGTAGACTTCGCGTACTACATTCGCGGAAATAACGGGTAAACACCCTAGCAAATCGCTGCGTTTAAGATGCGTATATATGCAACTTCGTACCGTTAGAACGACGGGTGATGAAATGATAAATTGACGAAACGTCGAGTACACATTGATTTTCGTATCCATCTTTACCCTAAGTCAATCGAATTATCTTACGTTAAATGATGGGTTTACAGGTCAAAAGGCAGACCATGTTCGTTGAAACGTCGGGTGAACACCTTAACTTTCGAAACGACAGGTACGCATTGACCTTCATACACATTACCTTTAGAACGAATCAATTACCTAAGTCAATATACGGTCAGCGTCAAATTTGTGCACCTATCGGTCGAAACGACGGGAACACCCCTATATACGTATTATTAATAGCATTAAACCATGTCCGTCGGAACGACGGGTACACACCCTAGTCTATATAATAAAAGAAATACTGTCTGTCCGTTTGATCCTTTTCCGGCATTCGGATTGGCTACTTTTGCATTATTTGCTAATTTTGGATTGGCTGATTTTGCATTTTTGCCTCATTTTGCAATGGCTGACTATGCATTTATGTATTGATAATTACATGTGCAGATCTCCATAACAGAGTCTCCATATGTCGTGCTTCTATCTATAACACTAATATACAAAACGATTGCACACATACGTGTTCAATATTTGATATAAAACACAGACTATCTATAAAATTAGATGAGACACATGCTTTATCATCATTTTAATTCCTGGGCTCAGTGCTTGAATAATACACTAGAAAGTTGGCAAAAGCAAGCGTTCTCATCAGGTTGTATTGGAGTTAGTTACAATAAGTGATGTGACCCATCTGTGTTGTATTAGCATTTTGTATATATTGTTACATGAGGAGATTTCCGTAATAGAATTTAGTCCATCCCCGGGTGTCCTTATGTCGTGCTCTATCTATAAAATCAATCTACGAAACGATGGCACACTTAAATGTTCATATGCATCATTACATATTGCAATATCAAACATAGCTTTTTTAGAAGAGTAGAAGAGACACATGCTTTCACTTCGTTTTCAAACATGGGCTCCGTGCTCAAATAATACACTACTAAGTAACAAAAGCAAGCGTAGTGATCAGGTTGAACTGGATTTAGGTACAATAAGCAAATCGACTCAAGTGTAATGCATCATACTTATTCATTTATCTGAGTCAATTGGATTTATCAGCTTACGTAAAGCAACCTGATATTCTAAGAAAAGTGATAGATATAAATACTGTCAGCGTAAAATTTGTGCACTTACCCGTCGGAACGACGGGTCAACTCCAACGTAAAGCAACCTGATATTCTTTAAAAAGTAATATATTTAATCACTGTCTGGAGAATTTGTGCACCTATCCGTCGGAACTACGGGGTAGACTTTTGTGGAGAATGCCATAGGAAATAGACAGCAAAACACATATGGACAGGGGACAAGAAAAATTCAATCACTATCTCGAAGGAATGACAACAACGAAATTTCTCGGTCTAAAACGAATACAAGGCCCCAAGGGCCCAGGGACTCGAAGGACCATGGGTCCCAAGGTCCAAGACCTGAGGGTGTAAAAACGTTACATGGAACCCATGAAGAATATAAATAGTACAAGTACCAAAAAGCCAGTTTTCTTTTAAATAATTGACACCTGGCACCAGGTTCAAAGAATTAATGCACGAAGTGCACAAGAGAAACATGTCAATACCGGCTTTATCTCTACGACTCAAAATGAGCACAAACTTATATACGCATTAAGATATTATGAAGAGTCCTATGTCAAATAACCTACACTAGATTAATTACTTGTAAAGTAATTATAGTATATATAGTAATTATAGTATATCAATCTTTGTTATTTGGAAATGGAAACATCCAGTCATCTGTGTATGTTGTATCTAAAGCTACCTTATTAGTAATAAAATATATACCGATAGTATATTTATATTACTGATACCGTATAATTTTACTCATCTAATACCCTCTTTTAAAAGGATCGGTATTATGAGTACATTAAATGCAATATAGAAACTGTAACAGGGTTACATGACGTTATAACATAATACCGAAAGTACATTACGGTTGAAGTTCTATATTGCATATTATGAATTCTTAGTACCGATCCTTTAAGAGGGGTATTATAAATAAGTGATAGTATAAGGTATCAGTAATACCTTATTCTATTGGTTATCGTTTCATAACTGATACAATAATACTAAAAACAACATACACAGGATACTGCCCTGTGCCTACTTATGTAATTATGTATTATATTTATAACTACTTATGTAATAGGTTACCCCATTACATCATTCCTCTCTTGAAATTGTGCTTATTACGACGTAAGCCCATAACATAAAATTGTCTGTTCACCGAAAAATTCAGCGACGCAACTTCGAACCTGCTCAGTGACACAGAACTAAGCATCATGACCCTGGCCGCGCGCGCAAGGATGTCGCGCATACGATGCATCAATCAAGGAAGGGAAAACATCACAACAGAAAATCTCGGGCGATGAGCGCCGATTTGCACAATCGGACACCTGTACAGTCGAACGACGAGGTGCGTCTTCTTCGCGCTGAAGTCATAAAGTCGAATAACGCCCTTCAAGATTCTTCCTCATGGCAGAGAGTGCTCGCGATCGTGCGACTGCTGCAACTGAGACTGCTAAGTGGACTCGACGAGAGCAGCAGGGATTGGTTGAGCGCTTACGCCGACTCTAGACGACTGCGTTCGGAGGACCCCAGCAGATCGAGTCTGCACGCGTTCGGGCTTATCTCGGTCCCAGTAATCGTCAAGGGAAGTCAGATTTTAAATCGGCACAGAAAAGCGGGGAAGATTCGAAGGGAGATCCGCTGGTAGGTAGGCCTTGAGGCGCCCGACATAGAACGTCGGGTGCAAGCGCATAGATGTAGTTATGTCTAGCGTGTGAGCGTCACCATGCACCTTAACAACCCGAAATGGGCCAATATATCTTGGCGCTAACTTATTAGCGCCCACATTCGTCACTGAGGTGCCCGGTAATCCACTTCTTAAAAATAAGACTCTGTAACCTTCCTGTAAATGTTAACATATTCTTTCGACCTCTTATGTCTGCATTTTCCTATTGCTTGTCGACTGCATCTTCTAAATGCATCACGCACAAAACGCGTGATTCCTTGTCGTAATAGCAGATATTCGGTTACTGCAGCGGAACTTACAGGCGACGTATTCTCTTTTGGGAAAAAAATTAGTAACGGGAGACGCGATGGAATGCATCGCGTCAGGAGTCGATATGCCTTTGGCCACAAAATTACCAGTATTAGATGCATCGGCAGCAACCTTATCCTCATCGTAATCAATCATCAATAGTTTCGGCAGAATTCCAACGGTAGATACTCCCCCACCAAGCTTTGAGACTGGGTGCCTTGAAGCTGAGAGAGCAAGTAGCGCCGGAATGCGAGGTGCCTCGCGTTGTTCACGAAAAAAAGGGGTTAACCCGGTTGACGCATGGACAGCACTGTTGATTGCAAACTCTGCGGGTGGAAGAAACGAACTCCATGACGAGAACGATGTTGCATAATTGCGCAAGACATCTTTGAGCACTCTGCTCACACGCTCCGTTTGCCATCCGTCTCGAGATGGGCATCCGTAGACATAAGCAATCGCGTGCCTAATAGCTGCAATAATTTGGCCCAGAAAGCCGAAGTGAAACGCGTGTCACAGTCCAAAACAATGGATTTTGGCAAGCCGTGATACCAGAAGATAAGATCAATAAAGATCTTCGCTGTCGTCTCTCCCGTAACGTGGGCGGAGACCGAAGCAAAATGCACCATTTTGCTAAATTGATCCACTAGAATCAATACGCCCGTGCGTTTCTGTTCATCCGGTGGAAGTCCAAAGATGAAATCGATGCTGACTGAACGACAGGCTTCCGTAGCAATCGGAAGCGGACGCAATGGGTCTTGTGAAGACGGCGCGGACTTCACTAGCTGACAAATTTCACAGGAGCACACCCATTTCTGGATGTACTTATACATTTGCGGCCAAAAAAACACACGAGAAATAGACGCAAACGTCTTTCCGCAACCCGGGTGTTCGCAAGCTGGACTTTCGTTGTAATGGGCTACATTACACACATAGTTAACACAAATAAACAGTTACATATGTAGGCAGGTGCTGGGCCCGAATAGCGGGCACATCGTGGAAATTTATTATTGGTTTTTTACTGGGGCCTAAAGTCCCAATATGGACCAATGATAAATTAATTTGAATAGGTGTGGTTCCCGAAAGGCAGAAACACTGTCGTATTTATTACGACTTTAAATCTTCGTAATTTGTACATCTTTTAACAAAAACAAAAATCGGAATAAAAAATACTTAAACACTAATACTTGGGCTTGAGTCTTCCTCAAGCGCAAGTGAAAGCTAGTGACGGTACGTTCTAGCCTTGTTACAGTCGTGAAACACATGAACCAATCGGGCTCGAAGGTCGTCATCAGCGGGGATGACGACACGCGGTGAATCAAAGACTACCATCGTGTACGTCAGCAACGGGCCGTCAAACGCGTGACGCATGATGTTATTGCGTGTTGGTTTCTTCAACTAAGCGAGTAAATCATCATTAGGTCCCTGAGATATTTAGGGATTCCGGCATAGAAGAAATCATTCGCGTAGATACGCCCTACTATGCACGAATACATCGTCAAAGTAATGGGGCGCGTAGGCACGGTGCTGACGCATCACGTGAGCCACCACTCGGTTGTATGTTTCCGGAGCATTTTTCAACCCTTGTGGCATCACAAGACACTCCCACAGCATACCGCTTGGGTTGCTTACTGCTTTTTTGGCTACATCAGTATCCCTCATGAGAAATTGATAGTAGCCATCCTTCAGATCCAACGCGGAAAAGATAGTTGACTATACCATGGAGTTCATCAAAACATCTTTCCGCGGGATCGGCATTTGCACCGGAATGGTGGACGTGTTCAGCTTACTATAATCATGAACTACGCGCCACCCACCCGTGGCTTTACGCACACAAAAGGTCGGGCTGCAGTGAAGCGACTTGCTGTCACGTACATGTCCCGCCTTGGCTCGCATGTCGAAGAACTCATCGATGTAATCGACTTGCTATTCGGCTACGGCCATTGCCTGGTCACACACTACTTGGTGCCAGGCTCCAGGTCAATCTCGAGCCTGATGCTCCTATCGGCCGGTAGGCGGCTCGGCACTTCTGCTGGAAACACATCACGGTGTTTCCACAGAACATCATAGAGCGAGCTGTCCTTCAAGGCATCCCAGCTTTGAGCTGCAAACCATTGCTTCTTGTCGGTCTCCAAGATGCTCTCGTCCATTGTGGACGACGAGCAACCCTCCAACACGTTCTCTTCTGGAACTGGATCTCGTGGATCTTTCCTTCCTTTAGTTCGGACAGGAACAGATCCCACGCCATCTCCGAGAGATTTACTATCTCCTCGGCAGATGTCAAGAAAACTCGAAACACCTCAACTGAAGATGTCTCCGGAATCTTATCTTCGACGACCTAGAACAACTCGTTCGTAGGTCTGTCCTCTTGGACCGAGGCTGATCCAAGGGTCACTCGTTTCGACGTACCTTTGATCGTCTTTATAAGTCTGTTGCTCGTTCTTTGAGTCACCACGACCTTTGACGTGGAAGAAGGTGTCGTTGCTGTATTAGCAAACGCACTCCTTCCAACCGCACCAGGCTCATGGCTCTGTGCTGGTTCTTGTGGCGCTTGACTTCCTGTCAGCCCACCATCAACTGCCACAGGCTTTCGGCTCTGTGGCAGGACTATTGGACGCATCACTACTTGTCATCGCCCCACTCACTACACCAGTCTTTTCGAACTGGGTAAGAATATGTGTCACCTGGCTTTCTGCCAGGGTACTTCCAACTACACCACTCTTTTCGAGCTGGGTAGTTCCTGGTGCCGATTGACATACCGTCGTCGCACCCTCGACTGAGTTGGACACAGCATCAGCCACATAAGCCTCTCGCAAGAGCACATCCTTTCCGGTGTCTTGCGTAGAGCTAGCGACTGTGCGTGTACGCCAGTCAATCCATGGTTGGTGTTTAGCCAACCAAGGCATGCCTAGGATGAGGTCATACGGACTCTCCATACCTAGCACTATGAACTTCTCTTTACAAGAGAAGTCACTAAAGCTGAAGGAGAGTTCATCTTGAACTCCCTCCAATTTAACGAGCGCGCCGTTCGCTGAACGAACGATCGCCTCTTCTCTCTTGCCATCCTGTTAAAGTGACTCATAACTCTCCGGACTCTTTTTCAGAGCCGCGAGTTTCACAAAGTTTTGTGATGCACCCGAATCAACGAGAAGGGTCATCACTTGGTCATAGTCTCTGACTCGAGCGCTATAGACCAAAAATGTTGAGGTCCGACCTTTCGGAACCTCAAAGACTATGCTACCCATTTGTTCGATCACTCTGAACTTAGGGGTAGCTTCAGAGTCCACGACAGTATGGCATCCCGCCCCTACTGCGCTCCCACATTTCCCGATCCATCTTGGGCAGGTGCTGAACTTGTGCGTCGTGCACGCTGGTTTTTGCACCTCCCTTTGGGTAGGGAGCCTTCTTGCTGGTTGCCTTAGTACCAGCAGCAAGTTTGGCATAGCAGCGAGCCATCATATGGCCTCGATTGCCGCACTTGTAGCAGACCACGTCTGCATTGCCTAACTCCATTAGAGTGGCATCCGACCTCTCGTCGGCGACGGCTTATAACAAGCTGTCGCCGAGGCACTGTTGCAGAATTGCTCCTCAACCATGTCAGTTTCAATTGCCTCCTCCATCGTCTTTGGCACCTTTCTAAAAAGGTCCTGACGCGATGGGACGTGCCTAAGTCCGCTCATGAACGTGGCCACCTTGATACGTTCCGGTATCGGACCCACATTAATGGACGCAGACATCGAACGAATCTCCTGCACATACTCTTGCAGATATCGTTTCGACTGTCGCGCTCTAAAGAAGCGCGCTTGAAGTAATACTTCATTGTTAGGCGACTGGTACATGGCACGAACCTTTGACATAAAGATCTTCCATTATAGAGCCGCATCAGCCTTTGCCATCAGCGCAGAGTAGGCTCACTCTGACGCTTTGCCACGCAAGTTGGATATGGCATACGACACCATACTGGTGTCATCTTCGATAAACTGTGCCATAACGCATTGCTCAACTGATAATAGCTAGTGGACAATCGTATGTGGGGCAGTCCCATCAAACTTCGGAGGGTCCATCCGAATGGGCTTTGGCTGATTAGACCGGGCCGAGAGCGTCTCAACAGTTCTGTTGAGCGCCTCATTCCGTACCTGCTCAATTTTAACTGAGTCTTATTGATGGACTCAGCCGTAGCTTAGCTGTTTGCCTCGGACGGATTTCTGCGCTGTCCGAGGACAAACGCCTCAAATTACTCCAACTGAGCAACATGTTGCTCAAGAGGAAAATGCAAGAGATTAGCCAGGGATTGTTCACCAAGTCCCTGCACCAAGTGCTTTGCCACCTCCCTTGATGTTAGGAGAGGTGAGGAAAATCACCCCAATCCACGTTGAAGAACATCCGTTTCCACACGCACGCTCAGAGAGACGGTTCGTGGGAAGGACTACTAGTGCTACCAAGTGTAGGCGGGCACTTCGTAAAGAAGCTGCCACGTACTACGCGGGCGCCCCTTCAAGCAGCGCGAGGAAGCGGTTATACCGCCTTACCTCCGCGTGCGGTGGTGGTGTTGGCCTCGGCGCTAAGAAGCGCTAAACCAACCGTTGCCTCTCGCTTAAGCGAGAGCGCAATGAACTTTTGAACAACAAGTCACCGACGTCACGCAGAACTTTTCAGCTTCTCGTGCGTGGTGCTTTTGTTATAGTAAATCCAAGACAGAGTTATATTTAATGAATTATGATAAAATATAAAACATTACTACTGATTGGCTAATTATGTAAAGATCGGATAAGCGACTCTTTAGAAGCGTATCCTGACGCGTGAGCTTAAATGTAGATTTAAGGCTTGCGAATGACGTCCTTCTGGGACGTCGTGATGCCTAGCTTCAACTAGCGTCATCCCTTACCATGTGAATCCATCAATGGATATCACGTGCATGAGGGTGCATGTAACGGGGTGAGTTTGTTACATAAAATTGACACTTATATAAAGTGTCAATAAAATTATTATTATAACTAATAATATTTTGACAATATTACCTTTTCTTATAATATTGTTCCTAGATCTCCTTGAAGTTGGAGATGCCCTCTCATTGGTTGATATGGGCCATCATATCAATTAACGCGCTGACCAATGACCGATGGACGCGCGCAATGAGTGGAGGGCAAGTTGTCAACATACATAGTTGTAGTTTAATATAGTTAACATAGGTTATAACAGATTAGTTTTATTAGATAGTTAACTATATTAAATACAGTTTTCTTTTCCTCTACTTCTAAGCGTTTGTTTAGAAGTAAAGCTTCCTCTGCTCACGTGTACGTGAGGTTTTGAGGCACCTACTTTCACTGTAATCAGTGAAAGTAGACTATACTGTAATCAGTATAGTCGGAGGGTGCCCCATTACACCTGGTAGCACTTGTTGGTCCGTTCAGCGACCACCGCACCACCCGCTATGGAATCAGCGGGTGATGAACGTCATCACGCAACGCGTGATGATTTCCGCCATTTGAGTGACCTCGAATGGAATGCGGTTCAGCGTATGGCTGAAACCATCGGCAACCCTGCCGTTGGTGCCATGTTGCTCTCTCTTAGCGGAGGCGACCAACATGCAACCATCGCCAAGTTCATACAACATGAACTTGACGAAGTTGTAAAGAAACTCACCTTTCTACAGGAGCTAGGTTCTCAATAGTAGAACTGTTGAGAGAACAAGGCGCTCAACAAGCTGACTTGTTGATGCAGCAGGGTGCTCAACAGTCTGAACTGTTGAGACAACAGCAGGCTAGTGCTGTTGCTGCCGGGTCCGCGTATACACGTCGACCCGAGTCCTTGAAGATTGATGTCTCCAAGTACAAGGCAGTCGAAAGCGACTCCTTGTTAAGATGGTTCGTCAAGCTCGATGATGCCATTGAGGCTCGTCGCATCGATGACGATGCAATGAAGGTCAAGTTCGCCATGTCGAACTTGGGAGGACGTGCCAAAGCTTGGGCCTTAGGGCCTAAACTGCACGACCCATACGTTTTCCCAACGCATGATGTCTTCAAGGCGCGGCTCAAACACACGTTTGAACCGCCTCGCGCCGAATTCAGGGCTCGGGCTAAGCTCCTGGATTTGAACTGGGTAAGCGTGATATACACGCTTACGCCCAACACGTACGATACCTCGTTAGCTGTATCGTACTGAACCCAATAGATGAACACACGCAGGTTACTGTGTTCATCAAGGGTCTGACAAATGGTCCTGTCAAGACCCACCTGTTTCGCTTGGAACTAGAATTGCTGGACCAAGCGATCTCTGCAGCGGAACAGGAGGACTTTAGCCTGCAACAGGCTCACGTCCACTCGGGATCCTATCGTCCACCGAGACGACAGGAGGGCGGAGGTCCAGAACCAATGGACCTCTCCTATGTAGAGAGCGAGCGACCTCGCTCTCCAAGGTACAAGCGATTGCAAAAGTGCAATCGCTGTCAGAAGTTGGGCCACTACGCTTATGAGTGTAGTGCCCACACCCAGTGTCTCGTAACACTGGGAGTGACGATCGACCGTCTGCCAAGAAGGACCAGAGACGTGGATCCCACGTTGCTGCAAAATCGCAACAACGTGGTGGACCATCAAAAAACGGTCGGGGTCAGTAGGGGCGGAGCGCCCTACTGATCCAGCAACGTCAAGAGAGTTCGCGGGACTTTTGACGAAGGTTGCTCCCAACACACAGTCACTGTGTGTTGCCGCTCCCAGTGATGAGGTATCCCTCATCACCTTGAAGATCGAAGTGACAAAGAACATGTCACTTGGCGCCCTAGTTGATTGTGGGGCGTCGAACAGCTTTGTTCGGCGCCAATCGCTAGATGATCGTAGGCTCAAATATGTTGAGCGCGAGACCCCTCCAACGAGGATGACGGTGCGCCTTGCAACTGGCGCATCCGTAACAGTAAAGAAACATGTAGTGGTAATTCACTACACGCTTGAAGGCAAAAAGTACGATGATGATTTCATCGTAGTCGACTTGGATGACAAATCTGGTGTCATCCTAGGATAACCATGGCTCCGAAGGTACGAGCCATGAGTCAGTTGGCAGCATCGCACCGAGAAATCCATGCCGTTTGTTCATCAGATGGCCATCTGATGAACGTCTTGGAGCGTTCACAAGCGTGTGAATGTACTACGAGTGAGTGCGATGGCCTCACTTGTGGTCCGGTTATTAGTAAGACTGCACAAGAACTCAGTGTGACAGATAGTCACACTGTGGAGCAAGCTGCTGGCGGCTGTGCAGTTAACGCCGAAGGTCCACCACTCGAATAAGTCGAGTGGACCGGGACATGAATGCTCGCCTAGAGGGTAGCATATACCAAAGAGTAAACCGGTTGTCCAGAAGCGGCAACACGGTAATCCTAGATCAACTGGAGAGTTAAGCGCTGAAGATCTTGCTGTGGTTGCGCCACCACAGCTAGAGGAAGTCGATGGAATAGGTTCCATCGAGCCTGCGGGAATAAGTCCCCAGGAAATAATCACTGAGGGAATAAGTCCCCAGGAAATAATCACTGAGGGAATAAGTCCCCAGTGCCCTGAGGGAATAAGTCCCCAGGAAGTATCCGAGACGTTGAACGTCTTGGTTAATGACGGATCAAACGTAGGCGCTTATACGCTTGATCTGATCGCGCCTCCGAAGTTAACTTCGGAGATAACTCAGTTGCCTACGTTAGAACCTAAAAGGTTCTTGCGTGATCTGCGTAGTGGCAAAGTCAAGCAGATCTGTGTGCTCGTCGCAGAGGACGAATACATGACTGACATTCGGTCAGCAACAGTTTTTGCCGAGAACGAACGGGTTCTCAGCAGCTCATCAATGGACGAAAGTGTCCTTGATGAGAAGACTCGGATTGAGCGATATACATCGCAATCCTGGGAGTCACTAAAGTCAAATCCTTTGTACAAGGATTTGGTCGAATTCAAGGATGTATTCCCTGAATCCGTTCCGTGCGAGTTACCTAAGGATAAAAGTACTCGACACGAGATCGACCTAGTTCCTGGCACAAAATATTGTGTCATGAAGCAGTGGCCACTGCCTCTGGAACAAGTCGAGGCGATCGACAAGTTCTTTGCCGATCGCCTAGCAGCGGGCCATGTGAGGGAGTCAACTTCACCTCTCAGCTCTCCGAACTTCTGTGTGCGCAAGGCCACGGGAGGGTGGCGGATAGTACACGCGTTCAACAAGTTGAATGCTGCAACGATACCGGCGCAAACGTCGATACCGAGAAAGGACGTAATCATAGATGGTATGTCTAAGAGCACCATCTTTTCGTCCATGGATCTGATGGATGGTTTCTATCAGATCCTAATGCGTGAACGGGACATCCCGTACACAGCAGTGAGCACTCCCAGTTGTATGCTCTGGGAATGGTTGGTGATGCCGAAAGGGCTTAGTAATGCACCAGCCACATTCAATAGATGTGTTTCACATCTATTGAGACCGGTGCGCGAATTCGCACCGAGTTACTTCGATGATGTGTTCGTCCATAGTCGGGCTATGGACGGGAAAACAGACGTGGAAGTCCATAGACTCCACGTCCGTAAGTTTCTTACACTTATGCGAGAGCATAATTTGTGCGCCAACCTCAAGAAGTGTATATTCGCAGCTAGCGAAAAAACACTTCTTGGGTGCATCGTCGAAAAGAACGGCGTACGCTCTGATCCAGAAAAGATCAAGGCGATCACCGACTGGCCAGGGCCAGTCGATGTCAAGGGACTAAGGAAGTTCCTTGGGCTAGCGGCGTACTTGCACAAGTACTCGCGCAATTACGCCGAAATGACAGTACATCTTTCTTGTTTACACAGAAAAATGTAAAGTGGAATTGGAACGCTGACTGTCAGCGTTCCTTTGAACGTATCAAGCAAAGCTTCATGCAATCGCCAGTATTGGCGATTGCCGATCAAGACAGACCATTTCATGTGGTCTGTGACGCCAGTGATTTTGCAATCGGCTCTGCTATAATGCAATATGATAAAGACGGCGCAGAGCGTGTCGTCCGTTATCAATCGCGTCAGCTGCAACCGGCTGAGCGCAATTACCCGGTGCATGACAAGGAACTCCTTGCCATGAAGTATGCACTGGCTAAGTTTCGCGTCTATCTCTTAGGAGATAGACCGTTCATTGTGTATACAGACCATGCGTCACTACGCACGGCTGTAAACAGTCCACAACTCTCGCAACGAATGGCGAGATGGTTGTCGTTCTTCGCGGAGCACAACTTCTCCGGGACGACTTAACGTCGTCGCCGATGCTCTTTCCGTCGGCCTGACCTAGAGCCGACTGTGCAATCCGACAGTGATGTGAACACCACTGTCGCCACGCTGAGTACCAGCGTCTTGTCATCGAGCTTACTCGACGACATTGGAAGGGCATGCGCACAAGATAATGATCTTGTACGCCTGATGGAGTACCTCAAGAACCCATCCTCGCAAGCTAAGAAGCGCTTGCCTGCCATGTATCGATCTTCTCTCGATCGATACACCCATCGATACGGCTTACTGTACTACACAGCCGTCAACAACGACACGCCTCGTGTCGTTGTAACGCCACAACATGATCTCAGGTTACGGATCATGTTTGAATGTCACGATGCACCAATAAGTGGGCATCGCGGCCGTGAGAAGACTTACCTCACGGTCAGTCGCGACTTTTACTGGCCACGTCAGTATATGTTTGTGCGCAAGTACGTACGTGCGTGCTTGCGAAGTGTGTCAACGAGTGAAGCCTAGTCCTTCACTTCGTGCACCATTGCAGCCTCTACCTGTTCCGGCAGAGTGCTGGGAGTCCGTACAATGGACTTCGTCTTTGGGTTCCCCAAAGACGCTCACGGGAATAATGGTATTCTCGTGTTTGTAGACAGGTTCAGCAAGATGGTACATCTTGTTGCTGTACCTGAGTCGATCACAGCAGAGGGCTGTGCTCGAGCGTTTATCGATACAATCTTTCGATTGCACGGTTTACCCCCTGAACTTGTGTCCGATAGGTACCCCGGTTCACGGCTGAGTTTTGACGTTCCGTGTTCCAAACACTTGGAACACGGCTCACAATGTCTACTTCTGACGATCCAGAAACTGATGGTCAGACTGAACGCGCCAATCGCGTACTCGAAGAGATTCTTCGAGGGTACGGTCACTCTTTTAAGAGTTGGAGTGAGTTTTTGTCGACGGTCGAATTTGCCATCAACAACTCAGTGAATGCGTCCACGACGCATACACCATTCTACGTGAATAGCCTTCGCCATCCACGTGTTCCCACCTTTGTAGAGGATGACTCTAATTTAAGGGGGGGAGGGACTCGCTCGAGCGAGAACCAATCTGGCTCTTGCTCATCACGCGACGACGTAATGGTCTACGCGAAAGTAACCGAAGTCGTACCATTCGACTTCGGTGAAGAGGAAGAAAGTAAGAGCGATTAAGCTCTTACTGATAAAGATGCTGAAGATATCAGCATCGTTCGAGGTATCACAAGTGAGAACACTATTGTTCTCGCTGAATTAGTAACCGATATCTCCGCAGTGCACTCACAATGCACTGCAGCCAAAAGCAACGAGTCAGCTGAGGATTTCCTGCTGACTCGTGAAGCGGTAGTCCGTTTTGTGCAAGACTCCATCGCAGAAGCGGTGGATAAGCAAAAGCGAAATGCAGACAATAATGGAAGGGCAAATGCTCAAACATTTATTGAAGGTGATTTAGTTTTACTGTCAACAGTAAACCTACCTAAACATGTAGTGACTAACGTGGGCAGCAATAAATTGTTGCCCAAGTACATCGGCACGTTTCGTGTATTGCGCCGCCTAGGCAACGCATACACGATCGAGTTGCCACGTAGAATGCGTACGCATCCTACGTTTACGTGGGACGTCTTCGTCCGTACGTTCAGTACGCGGCTTCTTCGAACGACGAAGGTAGCCATTATTCTCAAGAATCCCCTTCATATTCTTGTTGTCACGAATCAGATTCGATATATGGTCGTGTAGAGATGAGATCGTTCCATGATATTGGACAATCTCCTGAAGAGCTGTCGCCAGCTCTTTACTTAGACAATGAAGTCCCCGTTCATTCTCCAATAGTGCGACAGCATTGTCTGCCCGAGACATCTCATGGTCAAACCCAAGCTGTCGCACAATGTCCTCTAAGCGGCGACGCTTATCCCGTTCGTGATCGATATCACAACGTAGCTCACGAGATAGACGGGCAAACCCGTCTACCTCAGCAGACAAGTCCGATGAAAGAATCGGACAGGGTTTTCCCTCCACCACCGCATCCGATGGTGGACACTCATGGCGTGAAGCGCTTCCTCGTGGAACGCTTGCTAAATCACCGCGTGGTGAAGGGACGTCGGACGAGTTATCTCGTCCGGTGGCGTGGCTATCCGCCTTCAGCGTATAGCTGGGAACCTCGGGCCCAACTGATGGCCGACGTTCCCGGCCTTGTCGAGCAGTACGACAAGGGACACCCTATGGTAAGGAAGGACCATCGGAAAACGAGCGCCCAGCGCGCTCGTAAAGGGATTGCAAAGTAGCAATCTCTTCACGCATCTCAGAAGAGATGCGAGCCCTCCACCAGGGCTCAGTAAGGAGGTACGCCTCCTTAGGCGCTCTTGACGAGGTGCTCAGGCACCCCGGGCATGGGTCGCCCCAAGAGAGGCATAACAGGTCTGCCTCTCTAGATAACCGGTGCAAACGATAGCATGCACCGGAAGTAATTCGTTTCTCAAACTTATTGCGGCTAGCATAAAGTCTTTGAAACCAAGCCTCTTTCCCAACGTTTAAAACGTTGGTGATAAACGCGTTCCAAGATTGGAGGAACGCGTCAGCCTCACGCTTCTTGTGTGGGCCATACCATCGATGTTTAAGGAACACATCGATGTAATAATCGTTCTCAGTGCGAAAGTTCTTCGCACTGGCGTCAAGGCCGTGAAGGCTTTGACGCATCAAACAACGGTATGGGGAACCATTTGTTGGTCGTTCCAGACCAACGACCGAGCAGATGCTTCGATAGAATCCACGGCTCGCGATCAGGAGCAAGACGCAATACATTGCGGTCTAAATCCTCTTGCGTGGTGTCAACAGAATTACCGACACCACGAGCATTAGTGTCAACAGAAGCACCGACACTATGAGCATTGATGTCAGTAGAAGCACTGACATCACCCTTACGGTCCCCACCCGAGTCACTATCCTTCGACTCGTTTGGCGAGTCGTCAGATTCGTCAGACGACCCGAACATTGTTACGGTACATTGATTTACTTAGTGTACCACGGCCCTTCTTCGTAACATTTGAAGACAAGGCACCAACTCGGGGCGAGTACAGAAGCGGAGCAGGTGGATTTAAGTCGGATGCGTCATCCGACTCACCAGAGTAGTTAACGATTAACTCTGGGTCAACATTTTCCCGTGGCGAAGCGCCACGTGAATCTGCAGCAGTCGGTGCAGGCCGATGTTGACTTCCAGAAGATATATTAGTGTCTGCTGGCTGAGGCTGTGAAGCCTCAGTAGCGGCTGCACACAGGCGTGCAGCCGAATCCTCTGCCGTATTGGCAGCGATGCGCAACGGCTTGGTCATTGCGTTGCAGTTTTTATAATAAAAGAATCAACAAGTGACCTCTTCCCATAGTCACTAAACAGTCACTTTTGTGACTGTCGGTTGAAGGGGGGATGTAACGGGGTGAGTTTGTTACATAAAATTGACACTTATATAAAGTGTCAATAAAATTATTATTATAACTAATAATATTTTGACAATATTACCTTTTCTTATAATATTGTTCCTAGATCTCCTTGAAGTTGGAGATGCCCTCTCATTGGTTGATATGGGCCATCATATCAATTAACGCGCTGACCAATGACCGATGGACGCGCGCAATGAGTGGAGGGCAAGTTGTCAACATACATAGTTGTAGTTTAATATAGTTAACATAGGTTATAACAGATTAGTTTTATTAGATAGTTAACTATGTTAAATACAGTTTTCTTTTCCCTCTCAACTAAGCGTTTGTTTAGTTGATAAGCTTCCTCTGCTCACGTGTACGTGAGGTTTTGAGGCAACTGCTTTCACTGTAATCAGTGAAAGTAGACTATACTGTAATCAGTATAGTCGGAGGGTGCCCCATTACATGGATCACATTTGTGTATCGCACTTAAGTGACAGGTTAAAGTAATCATGGATACTTTTAGACCTTACATTAAGTACATCACTTAATGTTTACATGTAACTAGATGCCCTGTTACATATACTACTTCGCACCGTCGGACCACGGGTAAACACCCTATCAAAAAGCTGCGTTTAAAGATGCCTAAATATACTTATGCGCACCGTCGGAACGACGGGCGAACACCCTAGCAAAGTGCCGCGTTAAAATGCTTGTATATACATCTTCGCACTGTCGGAACGACGGATGAACACCCTAGCAAAGTGCTGCGTTTAATTATATATACTACTGCGCATCTTTGGAACGATGGGTGAACACCCTAGCAAATAGCTCGTCTAATTATATATACTACTGCGCACCGTCGGAACGACTGGTAAACACCCTAGTTATATAAAAGAAGAAACAAGATAACTTAAACTATACCTCGAAATCGGGGTGATGCTTATTTTTTTATAAATATCCAGTAAAACTTTTTTCACCCGAGTTAATAATGAATTTAGCTACAAATAATAGAGCATTCCACGACATTTACATAAAATAAGCCTTGAAATCGTGATACACTTTCCATCTAGTCATCCGTTTCGGTGGGACTGATAATTACGTGTTATTACGTGTCATGTCATATTTGAAGCTTCACTCAATCAAATATGTAAACAAAAAAAATGTTTCAGGCCTCTCAAACGCCATTTTTGCAAACTTTTCCTCAAAAAAGTCTACGCTTGGCCTCACGTCACGGCTGTACCATAATAACGTGCAAACACAAGTGAAGCAAACATCAGTGCGTCAATGCGATCCAGTACACCACCGTGACCAGGAATCAGCTTCCCAGAATCTTTCACACCAGCTGCTCGCTTCAAAAGACTCTCAAAAAGATCTCCAAGTCGTCCCACTATCACAGCCACCACGGAGAATCCAACTTGTGCAGCCGGAGAGCCTGGTACGCTAAGCAGAAATGAGGAGATGAACATCGCAGCGACGCCAAATAAAATGGCACCGAATGTTCCTTCGTAGTCCTTGTTTTTGGACAAGTGTGGTGCCAGACGATTGTAATGGCTGTAGTGCATTCGATCCAGCAAGTTCCCCGTCAAATATGCCCCGGTGTCCGACGCCCATATAACGTAAAGCAGCACGATTAGCAGCCTACGGTACGCATCGACCCGCTCGTCGTCCACAAAGGCGGCAACCACGGAAAGTGTGCCGATGATATACAGATAGCCGAGCATATCCAGCGCAATATGCAGAAACGTGGCAGGCCCTGATGAGCGCGTCTGTAGACGAAAGAAAACGATAATTACCGCGCCTGAAAGAAACACTTGTGACGGCTCTAGGAAAACTCCACAATGAAAGCGGTTGATGGGACAAGCAGCCGATTGCATAGTCAACAGAGTAAAAATCGCTTTTTCCACGAGACAGATGAGCGCATGCCTCCAATTCGGCGTGAAGAAGGCACAAAGCGCAGCGACAAAGTCAGTGGCGATACTGTAGAACCAGCGCAGCTTGTACAACTGCTTCCCATGCAGCTCAGGGATATGTTCGACATAGATCAGGAAAATGCTCGTAGTGACGACAGTAGTAAGTGCCGACAGCACCAATGCAGCAATCCACTCGTTTTGGTGAAAGTGCTTGTCGGCCATTCTGGACACAGCACTGCTTAAGAAACTCGCATCATGCATGAAGTTATCTTCAGCATTAGTTTCCTGACTTTGCCGTTGATCTTGAGGTATGTTTTCTGGCTGAGGGGACACGATAGCCGCTCTCGGTGGCAGCGGGGGTGTCAATGGCGGCGGCTGGACGGTCTCACCGCTTGTAGTGTATCCTCTGTTCGTGACTTCAGCTTCTGTAATGCTTACACTTATATTGCCCGCTCTGCTGCTGCTGCTGCTTCTCTCGCTTCGTATGCTACGATTGATGATCTCAGAGACGCGACCGTCGTCATTGTGCTGGTTTTGCGCCGGGTCGTTGTCAATTGCGACATCTCTACGCATCAGATGCGGCTCATAGGCGTTCATCGTGGTCATGAAGCGCAAGTAGATGCGGTGTTGTATCCACGCATACTCGTAGGAGCAGATACTGGTCACGATTGTGCAAAACGTAGCGGTGGCAAAAGCCGGTGAAAGCCACAGGAAGACCGTGATGAGCGGCGCCAGCACCAGCGCTGACAAAAGACGCTGTACCCCGTTTATTTGTATCCACCGTTTTGCTGGTATGGGGCTGATGTCGCTAGAAGACGCAGGACTAGAGACGTTCGTTTCGCTGGGCGACGGAGGCGCCAGCACGACAATATTCACCGTCGCCGTATCATAATAGAAGGTAGAGGGGGAGTCCGGCGATCTCGGTGTCGTCAGCATGACGTAAATGTGCCAAAGTTGGTCGCGTTGCAACGTGTGGGCGGTGACGGGAAGAGTCTGCGACGGAGTTTGGAGATGATTAACGTGTTCTGATATCTGTTTTTCTAAACTTAAAAGGGATGATTTTAACTTGCTACAACTCATTAATATAAGTTTAAATGCGAGAAGTGTTAAACAGATAAACGACTGGTAAAATCGTCGATGAGCATCAGTAAGTGAATACAACGCTTTTGACGAGTAGACTACTGGCACCATACAACGTCATATTATAAACGGGCTGTTAAAGATTTTAGTAAAAGTACCATAATGTTAGCATCATAAAAATTAAAAATGCTCATGGCTCTTCATCGTATAGGATACGGATGATGCAGAACATCTCACCGTCCTACGTGAACTTAGCTATTTTAGCTTATATAAGCAGCCTTAGCTATGAACAATGGCAGCACCACAATTTTGTTCACCTGCGCCTTATTCTGAGTAAGCTACTCGCATCGTCAGATGCTGCTGCACCCAGCAACCGGCTGCAGTATAAATGGCCACCGCATCAGATCATATTCGATCGGTCTTGCCGAGTGTAGCCACCACTTTACCATGCTGAATGGGTACGAGTACGTGCATTGCCACGATGTATGGCTCATGAATTTGCGGGATGTAACGGTATTACACGACGGTTGGAACGTCATGCCGAAAGTGCATCACGCTTAAAGGTTTCTATATGTATGTACGTATGTATTTAACGGGCTAAAAGTTACACGGTTCGTTAACTATCGAATACTTAACGGGCAGGCCTAAATGGGTACGAAGTACCACTTGGGTGCGGCACATTAATGTGACCCACCCTCGTGAATGTGATATCCATGGGTGGATTCACATTCAACGAGGATGACGCCAGTTGGGACTGGCGTCATGGTGACGCTTTAAATAGACGTCACCTGCGAGCTTAAATATATTTTAAGCTCGAATTTAATGATACGTTTCTAAAGAGATGCGTATTCAATCTTTGCATAATAAACCAATCAGTATTTAACTTTAATTTAGTTTAAATCTATTAAATAAGTCAGTCTTGAATCTACTAAACATCGCACACTACGCACGAGAAGCTGTATAAGCTTCTGCGTGTCTTAAATGCAGCTATTGTCTTACCAGTTCGTTGCGCTGGTCGCTCCAAAGCGAGAGGCAACGGTTGGTTTAGCGCTTCTTAGCGCCGAGGCCAACACCACCACTGCACGCGGAGGTAAGGCGGTATAACCGCTTCCTCGCGCTGCTTGAAGGGGCGCCCGCGTAGTACGTGGCAGCTTTTTTACGAAGTGCCCGCCTACACTTAAGCACTAGTAGTCCTTCCCACGAACCGTCTCTCTGAGCGTGCGTGTGGAAACGGATGTTCCTCAACGTGGATTGGGGTGATTTTCCTCACCTCTCCCAACATCAAGGGAGGTGGCAAAGCACTTGGTGCAGGGACTTGGTGAACAATCCCTGGCTAATCTCTTGCATTTTCCTCTTGAGCAACATGTTGCTCAGTTGGAGTAATTTGAGGCGTTTGTCCTCGGACAGCGCAGAAATCCGTCCGAGGCAAACAGCTAAGCTACGGCTGAGTCCATCAATAAGAATCAGTTAAAATTGAGCAGGTACGGAATGAGGCGCTCAACAGAACTGTTGAGACGCTCTCGGCCCGGTCTAATCAGCCAAAGCCCATTCGGATGGACCCTCCGAAGTTTGATGGGACTGCCCCACATACGATTGTCCACTAGCTATTATCAGTTGAGCAATGCGTTATGGCACAGTTTATCGAAGATGACACCAGTATGGTGTCGTATGCCATATCCAACTTGCGTGGCAAAGCGTCAGAGTGAGCCTACTCTGCGCTGATGGCAAAGGCTGATGCGGCTCTATAATGGAAGATCTTTATGTCAAAGGTTCGTGCCATGTACCAGTCGCCTAACAATGAAGTATTACTTCAAGCGCGCTTCTTTAGAGCGCGACAGTCGAAACGATATCTGCAAGAGTATGTGCAGGAGATTCGTTCGATGTCTGCGTCCATTAATGTGGGTCCGATACCGGAACGTATCAAGGTGGCCACGTTCATGAGCGGACTTAGGCACGTCCCATCGCGTCAGGACCTTTTTAGAAAGGTGCCAAAGACGATGGAGGAGGCAATTGAAACTGACATGGTTGAGGAGCAATTCTGCAACAGTGCCTCGGCGACAGCTTGTTATAAGCCGTCGCCGACGAGAGGTCGGATGCCACTCTAATGGAGTTAGGCAATGCAGACGTGGTCTGCTACAAGTGCGGCAATCGAGGCCATATGATGGCTCGCTGCTATGCCAAACTTGCTGCTGGTACTAAGGCAACCAGCAAGAAGGCTCCCTACCCAAAGGGAGGTGCAAAAACCAGCGTGCACGACGCACAAGTTCAGCACCTGCCCAAGATGGATCGGGAAATGTGGGAGCGCAGTAGGGGCGGGATGCCATACTGTCATGGACTCTGAAGCTACCCCTAAGTTCAGAGTGATCGAACAAATGGGTAGCATAGTCTTTGAGGTTCCGAAAGGTCGGACCTCAACATTTTTGGTCTATAGCGCTCGAGTCAGAGGCTATGACCAAGTGATGACCCTTCTCGTTGATTCGGGTGCATCACAAAACTTTGTGAAACTCGCGGCTCTGAAAAAGAGTCCGGAGAGTTATGAGTCACTTTAACAGGATGGCAAGAGAGAAGAGGCGATCGTTCGTTCAGCGAACGGCGCGCTCGTTAAATTGGAGGGAGTTCAAGATGAACTCTCCTTCAGCTTTAGTGACTTCTCTTGTAAAGAGAAGTTCATAGTGCTAGGTATGGAGAGTCCGTATGACCTCATCCTAGGCATGCCTTGGTTGGCTAAACACCAACCATGGATTGACTGGCGTACACGCACAGTCGCTAGCTCTACGCAAGACACCGGAAAGGATGTGCTCTTGCGAGAGGCTTACGTGGCTGATGCTGTGTCCAACTCAGTCGAGGGTGCGACGACGGTATGTCAATCGGCACCAGGAACTACCCAGCTCGAAAAGAGTGGTGTAGTTGGAAGTACCCTGGCAGAAAGCCAGGTGACACATATTCTTACCCAGTTCGAAAAGACTGGTGTAGTGAGTGGGGCGATGACAAGTAGTGATGCGTCCAATAGTCCTGCCACAGAGCCGAAAGCCTGTGGCAGTTGATGGTGGGCTGACAGGAAGTCAAGCGCCACAAGAACCAGCACAGAGCCATGAGCCTGGTGCGGTTGGAAGGAGTGCGTTTGCTAATACAGCAACGACACCTTCTTCCACGTCAAAGGTCGTGGTGACTCAAAGAACGAGCAACAGACTTATAAAGACGATCAAAGGTACGTCGAAACGAGTGACCCTTGGATCAGCCTCGGTCCAAGAGGACAGACCTACGAACGAGTTGTTCTAGGTCGTCGAAGATAAGATTCCGGAGACATCTTCAGTTGAGGTGTTTCGAGTTTTCTTGACATCTGCCGAGGAGATAGTAAATCTCTCGGAGATGGCGTGGGATCTGTTCCTGTCCGAACTAAAGGAAGGAAAGATCCACGAGATCCAGTTCCAGAAGAGAACGTGTTGGAGGGTTGCTCGTCGTCCACAATGGACGAGAGCATCTTGGAGACCGACAAGAAGCAATGGTTTGCAGCTCAAAGCTGGGATGCCTTGAAGGACAGCTCGCTCTATGATGTTCTGTGGAAACACCGTGATGTGTTTCCAGCAGAAGTGCCGAGCCGCCTACCGGCCGATAGGAGCATCAGGCTCGAGATTGACCTGGAGCCTGGCACCAAGTAGTGTGTGACCAGGCAATGGCCGTAGCCGAAGGAACAAGTCGATTACATCGATGAGTTCTTCGACATGCGAGCCAAGGCGGGACATGTACGTGACAGCAAGTCGCCTCACTGCAGCCTGACCTTTTGTGTGCGTAAAGCAACAGGTGGGTGGCGCGTAGTTCATGCTTATAGTAAGCTGAACACGTCCACCATTCCGGTGCAAATGCCGATCCCGCGGAAAGATGTTTTGATGAACTCCATGGTATAGTCAACTATCTTTTCCGCGTTGGATCTGAAGGATGGCTACTATCAATTTCTCATGAGGGATACTGATGTAGCCAAAAAAGCAGTAAGCAACCCAAGCGGTATGCTGTGGGAGTGTCTTGTGATGCCACAAGGGTTGAAAAATGCTCCGGCAACATTCAACCGAGTAGTGGCTCACGTGATGCGTCAGCACCGTGCCTACGCGCCCCATTACTTTGACGATGTATTCGTGCATAGTAGGGCGGAGGACATTCTGAGCGCAATAGAGTCGCACAAGCGTCATTTGAAGCTGTGTTGCAGACTCTGGGTGACGCCCAATTATACGTAAACTTGCAAAAGTGCGTAATAAGGGTCCCCGAGATACCTGTATTGGGTGCATCGTAGGTGCACACGGTGTACGAGCAGACCCAAAAAAGTTTAAGGATATCAAGAAATGGCCAGTCCCACGACACGCGAAGGATCTGCGCCAATTCCTTGGGCTCGCTAATCACTTGCATAAGTACTACAAGAATAATGCGGAGCGGACTAAGCCATTGTCTGACCTTTTGAAAAAGGATGCAGAATGGACTTGTTCAAAGAAGCACGAAGATGCGTTCACTTCAGTAAAGCAATCTCTTGTAGAGGCACCGGTCTTGGCATTGCCAGACGCGGATAAGCCCTTAAGCGTCGTCTGCGATGCAAGCAATTTTGCAATCGGCAGCGCGCTCATGCAAAAGGATGACAACGGCGTTGACCGTGTCATATCGTATAAGTCTCGGCTTTTAAAAGCCGCAGAGCTGAATAACCCTGTGTATGACAAGGAGCTACTTTTAATTAAGTATGCCCTTGTAAAGTTTCGTGTGCACCTCTTGGGCACGATCCATTCGTGGTTTATACGGATCACGCATTACTGCGGACCGTTACAAATTCACCGCACCTCTCGCCTAGGATGGCGAGATGGCTAGCATTCTTCTCTGAATTTAATTGCAAAGCTTTATGTAAGTTTGGTAAGGCGAATGTCTTGGCTGACGCTTTATCGCGCAGACCAGACTTCGAGGCAAGATACCAGGAAAGTGTGTCTCGTGCGAAAGCAAAAGGTGAGTCGTCAACATTGGCAGCCATGAAGGCCTACCATGTGACGAGCTCATTGGAATCTGATATAAAGGAGTGCTACAGTCAGGACGAACATTGTCGCCTACTGTTGTATCATTTTAGTGAGCGAAAGGTTACCCTTCCGTTGCACTTGAAAGCGAAACTATATCGCTTTAGTTACAGTGATGGTCTGTTATGGCATCAGCTGTCACCCTTGTGATCCCTTGAGAATCTATGTACAGATCTCAAGCTGATGATACTTTACGAGTGTCATGATGCACCATCTAGTGGGAATCTGGGCCGTGAAAAAACATTCTTACGAGTGTCAGAGGAATTTTGGTGGCCACCCACCTATACCGGTGGGTGGCCAACTATATTCGCTCTTGCGAAGAGCGTCAGCGCATTAAGCCTGCACCATCGAACAGTGCGCCACTGAATTCACTGCCGATTCCAACGGATGTTGGAAGTCGTTCAGTTTGGACTTCATGTTTGGCTTACCGCCTGAACATTTAGGCAGGACGGGCTCGTTGTCTTTGTAGACAGACTGAGCAAGATGGTGCATTTGACACCATGTAGCACCAAGATCTCAGGAAAAGAGGCTGCCCTCTTGTTTCTGGATCACGTGTACCGACTACACGGGATGCCTGAGTCCATAGTATCGGACCGGGATCCGCTTTTTACATCAGGTTCTTGGCGTCATGTGTTTGAGTTGCTGGGAAGCAATCTCCACATGTTAACAGCCGATCATCTCCATACCGATAGCCAAACAGAACGGGCCAATCGAGTCGTGGCAGATATGTTTCGTACTGTAGCAACTCCTAAGTAATGGATCAAGCAATTGCCATTCGTGGAGTTTGCTATCAATAACAGTGTTCACGCCAGTACGGGTGAAACACCGTTATACATTAACAGACTGCGTCATCCTCGAACGCCAGTCTCGTTTGTACGCAGCCCGAGTCTTAGTGGGGGAGGGCCTCTCACTTCGCTCGGTGCGAATGCCAAAAAGGGCCAAGGTTGCCCTAGTGACACTGCTAATTTAGTAGTGGTCACGACACCTATAGGTGTCACAGAAGAGGCACGGCAAGAAATACCAGTGCTCCTTAATGATGACACTATAGTGTTATCAACAGCTTCGACCCATGAACGACCTCTTGGAGGCGCCATAGGCGATCTGGATGCTAAAAGCGTGAGCGAAGCTCAGCGCTTTGTGGATGAGCGATTAGCCATCACACGTAAAGTCCGTGACGCGATGGCAAGCGCACAGTACAAGCAAAAACAATATGCAGTCCGGCATGGTCGCAAAAAACAATGAACAATTTAGTGTGGGGACCAAAGTGCTATTAAGTACTGTTACTCTACCTAAACATGCAATTTCTGTACTACCTGGTAGTACTACTAAGCTATTGCCCCAGTTCATTGGGCCCTTTACAGTGGTTGAAGAAGTTGGAGACCTAAATTATAGGCTCACTCTCCCACCGTATATGAAGACGAACCCCGTATTTTACGTGGGTAGTCTAAAACGGTATGTTGATCCAGAAGAGATCACATATCCGCATCGTTCTAACGAGACCGATGGTGACGCCGACTGTGAGTCGAGCGTCGCGACCGATCAGGCGACGAGGAAGCCGAGAGGCTCCCCGTGTATGAACGAGGCGATAGAGGACTCGGTGATCGAGGAGGACTCCGCGCTTGACGCGGGTCTCTCATCACCAGTCGCTCTAAGATGTCCAAGCGGGTCTTCAGGCGGTCATACCCTGACGGTTTCTCGCCCTCACATCACGCAGATCCGAGGTCAGTCGCGAGACTTGACTCTCGAGATCTGTCACCTGCCTCTTCAGCGCAGCGGACTCAGCCTGCGTCTGAAAAGCAGCAGGGTAGGCAGCCGCGAGTAGGTGGGCGTAATCGCCGCTCCTATCGGGCGCCACCTGTGTTGGTGTACACGGAAGGGAATACGCGCTTCCTTGTTGGAAGGCTGTTGTCCCACCGATTTGTGAAGCGAAAGGTCCAAATCGTTGTTCAGTGTAAGGATTACTCAACGAGCTTTGACTCGTGGGAGCCTGTGGACGCTTTGCGCGTTGACGTGCCTGGGCTGGTGGCTGCTTATGTGAAGAAGCACCAGCTGTCTTCTTTCTGCTAGTTCCGGAAGGACTAGCAGAAGAAGCGTGGCGAGAATCAATTGGGGGTCGCTTACCACCCAAGGTTTCATGCGCACGCTTCATGGCGAAGCTGATTCGCTGCGACCGTTGTTTCATTGCATCTACATGCAACGTTACACGGCGCCGAAGTTCAGCTTCATATTTGTCGGCTGTTTCGTTAGAACGCAGCACGACTGGAATTGGGAAAGCACGACCAAGTGCTTTGCCCTGCTTTTTCCACAAAGGAAAGACGCTATAAAATCTATGAGCGTCAATAGTTGCACGCTGCAAAAGCGCTGCGCTAGACCCATCCGAGTTCATCCACTCAGATGGAGGTGGCATTGGTGACAAGGCACCACTCACGTAGCCGCCCTCGCGACGGCGGGCTAGTGAGGCCGAAGGTGTACTTGGTGGAGTTTTAAGCTCACACTCAGCTGAGTCTGACTCTCCATTATGGATTGTCAAGACATCAGCTTGAGGAGTTACATCTGACTGAGTCGCGACTACTCCTTTCGAAGTAGCGTGCTCAGTCTTAGTCGCTGCGCTCGTAGGCGCAGACGACGGGGTTTTACCTTCGCTTGTAGGAAGCATAGATGCTTCCACAAGGACGGGTGCCTCAAATGATGGGGACACTTGTCCCTCAATGCACTATGCTCATCGCCACTTTGGGGTGATGGCAATGGTGTACTATCATTGTAATCTACAATGAGAGACGGATCTTCATCCACATTATCGTGAGATGGAAGATCCACCCCAGTGCCTGAAGCAACTTTGAGACGGCTGCAAAAAAACGCGGCGCGTGCGCTTAGTGCTGGAATGCATGGGTTCCTTTGCAGGCGACCCATCAGCCTTACCACGTTTTGGTGGCATGAGTGCTGAGCAGACTAAAGCGGCGCGTTTTACAACGGCTCGCAGTCTCTCTGTATCCTAGGCGATGTTTTACAAAAATGTAAAAAATGGTTCTAAAAGATGGGATGGTGTAACAGGGTATCTAGTTACACGTAAACATTAAGTAATATAACTAATGTAAGGTCTAAAAGTATCCATGATTACTTTTAACCTGTCACTTGGGTGCGATACACAAATGTGATCCACCCTCGTGCACGTGATATCCATTGATGAATTCACATGGGAAGGGATGACGCTAGTTGAAGCTAGGCATCACGACGTCCCAGAAGGACGTCATTCGCAAGCTTAAATCTACATTTAAGCTCACGCGTCAGGATACGCTTCTAAAGAGTCGCGTATCCGATCTTTACATAATTAGCCAATCAGTAGTAATGTTTTATATTTTATTATAACTCATTAAATATAACTCTGTATTGGATTTACTATAACATAAGCACCACGCACGAGAAGCTAAAAAGCTTCTGCGTGACGTCGGTGACTTGTTGTTCAGAAGTTCATTGCGCTCTCGCTTAAGCGAGAGGCAACTGGTGGTACGACTGCTTAAGCAGTCGACCAACCACACAGCCACCCCCGCACGCGAAGGTAAGACGGTCTAACCGCTTCCTCGCTAGTGCTGAAGGCGTGTGCTAGATAGCACGAGATATATTCGTAGAAGTGCCCGTCTACAGTATATATAGGCATTTATAAACGCATCTAATTGCTAGGGTGTTTAATCATCATTCCGAAAATTTAAGAAGCGAAGTATACACTTAATAGTTTATTTACTAGGGATATCAAGTTGTTTTTTATGATGGAAAGATGCGCGAAGGTGACGCTGCTAAGGTGTGTGCCCTTCGCTTCGACATAAAGGACGGCGAGCTCTACGCTGATATTATATTGTCCCATTCAGGGTATTAGTTCGTCGTTCCGACGGATAGGTGCACGAACTCTACGCTGATAGAAATCAAACCCATCACTTTTCTTAGTTTATTAGGTTAATTATATTTAGTTGATAAGTTTAAAGTTAATAAAGGTTGGTATATTGACACATCACTTTACTTTAAAATACCCGGTTAAGTTAGGTTATTGCAAAATATGAAGTCAATGTGTATGAAAGTCAAAGTGTACCTGTCGACGCCGGTCATTGTATACCTGTCGTTTCGCAAGTCAAAGTGTACCCGTCGTATCGACGGACACATTAAGCGAAGTCTGACTTTTGATCTTCGTACCCATTATTTTACTTCTATATATCCGGTTATATATGGTAATTGATGGGTATAAAGGTGAATGTGTACCCATCGTTCTGTATCGTAGAATATCCGGTTGACTCAGGCAAATTTGTAAGTATGTGCAATACATATGATCATTTCACTTATTGTATCTAATCCCAATTCAACCTGATCACAACGCTTGCTATTGCCAACTTTTTACTGTATTGATAAAGCACTGAACTCATGTTTGAAACGATTATATAGTACTGTATGTGCCTAATCTAATATTTATAATGAGCTGTGTTTGATATAGCAATATGTAATGAGGAATTTGAAGGTCAATGTGTATTATCGTTTCGTGGATTGATTATATAAAAAGGAGCACGTACCCGGACGCACTGAATTCTGATATGAGCATCTGCTCACGTAACTATAAATGCAAAAATACAAACTCTGTCAATGCAAAATGAGCCAAAAATGCAAAATCAGCCAATGCAAAATTGATACGATAACGAAATTTAGCCAATCCGAATGCTGGAAAAGCAGACGGACAGACAGTAAATTATTTTTATTTTCTATATAATAAAAGAATTGTGTCCGTCCGTAGTGCTCCTTTTCCGGCATTCGGATTGGCTAATTTTGCATTATTTGCTAATTTTGCCTTGGCTAATACTGCATTATCGGCTATTTCGGATTGGCTGATTTTGCGTTTTTGCATCGATAATAACATGGGTAGATTTCCCTAACTGAATATAGTTTATTTGGCGTGTCTGTTCTTTATATAATACATCGACGAAACGATGGGTACACGTTGACCTTCATTCCCATCGTTATGTTGCTATATCAGAAAAAGCTTTTCTTGAAATATTAGATTAGGCAAATGCTTTCGATTCGTTTTTTAAAAACATAGGTTCAGCGCTTTGATAATACACTAAATGTGGTAAAAGCAAGCTTTGTCAATAGGTTGAACAAGATTCAGTTCCAATAGCAAAGTAACCCAAATGTATTGAATTTTACCTATTATTGTATCGAGTCAGCCAGATATTCTTAAGTAAATAGATGGGTACGAATATAAAAAAAGTAGACTTCACTCTCCATGTCCGTCGAAACGACATATACACACTGACATTGGCTTTCGTACTTATGTCTTTTAATTTAATTAAAAATATTCTACGGTAAATGAAAGGCCAATATACTATTAGCAGCGAATTTGCGCACTTATGCATCAGAACGACGAGGAGCATCGACAAGCTGCATTTTGGCTAAAAGAAGCTTAAAAGAACCGTTTGACACACCGACATTCAGTTCTTTTTATAAGGAGTAGAAAATTTATGTTCGGTCCGGCGCGCCTATCGTCTAAATGACGGGCACACTTCTAAGCGCAGCGTTGCGTTTTTAAGGGTGCCTCTATATACTACCAGCATATGCTTCATGCGCAATTTCCGTCGGAAACAGCAACTTAACACCCTAGAAAATTGCTACGTTTAAGATGCCTATATATACTACTTCGCACCGTTAGAACGACAGGTGATCCAATGAAACATTTACGGAAGGACGAGAAAACATTAACCTTATAATCCATCTTTACCCTAAGTCGATTTAATATTTTACTGCAAAATGATTAATCTACAGGACAAAAGGCAGACCATGTTCGTCAAAACGACGGGTGAACACCCTAACCTTCAAAACGACAGGTATACATTGACCTGCATACACATTGCCTTTATAACTAATCAATTACCTAGGTCAATACACGATCAGCGTCATATTTGTGCACCTATCGGTCGAAACGACGGGAACACCCCTATATATGTATAAATAGCATAAAACCATGTCCGTCGGAACGACGGGTAAGTACCCTAGTATGGATAAAAGGAATTGTGTCCGTCCGTCAGTCCGTCCGTCCGTCCGTCCGTCCGTAGTGCTCCTTTTCCGGCATTCGGATTGGCTAATTTTGAATTGGCTAATTTTGCATTTTGCATTAATAATAACATGAGCTGATTTGCATACGAAATGATGGGTACACATTAACCTTCATACCCATCATTACATATTGCTATATCAAACACAGCATTTTTGTAGTATTAGATTAAGCACATACTTTAGATTTTGTTTAAGAATATGAGTTTTGTGCTCTATTAATACACTATAGAAGGTAAAAGCAAGCGTTGTGATCAGGTTAAACTGGATTCAGTTCTAACAGGCAAAGTTACCCTTATGTATTGTATCATACTTATTAAAACACCTGAGTCTATCAAATATTTAAAAGACAAAAGATGGGTACGAATATTAACAAGGGGACTTTACTCACCATGTCCGTCGGATCGACAATGACCGCGGAACGACAGGTACACATTGACCTTTCTACACATTGGTTTTTGTAACGGGATTACACGACGGTTGTAGCATCATTCCCAGAGTTTACGGTTGAAGTTTTCCTCTATTGAATATAATGTATTCATGATACTTCTCTTTAGAGGTATTAAGTATGAGCATTAATAGACGGTAAGAGGTAATACCGTATCCTAACCATTAGAATTTTTGGTGGAGTGGGGTCTCAAAATTGTATGATGAGACCCCAAACCACTCACTGTGCCGGACTGCCGACTGTCGGAGGGGGTACCCCGATGCCGCGTATGGACCTTCTTCTCACCTTGTGTACCCGTCGGCTGGCGGGTTGCACTCTTCGGAGGACTTGGTGACGATGTAGATGTCTGGCTTGAGGGAGGTAGACCTGGGGGGCCTCGAGTGGACATGCTTCACTCGGTGGGCCGGTAGGTGGCCACTCGATCGACCTTGTCGAGAGTGGACTTAGAGCCAAATTCTTCAGGGGCGCTTGTCGTCCCTGGCCTTTTCCTTCTGTTTCAGGGGTATTAACCACCTGACCTTTACGTTGCTCCCGGACCTTGAGGTGAGGGAGACCGCTTCCGATAGCGGGTCTTGGGGGGGGGTGTTGCTACTCGAACGAGCTCACAGGCCAAATATATCCTGGAGCTCTATTCGCACTTGAACTTCGCTACACAACTGTCTTCGACGGGGGGCCAAAAATATCCCTTCCCGGAACAGTGGGTAACTTAGAACAAGTCCGTCTTGGGTGACGGAGTCGTGCCACGTAGATCGCAAATTGAGTAGTATTTAATATAGTCCTATCCTTTTAACTCCTTTACTCTATCCTTGCCTGAAGCTCTGATTCCTTGCGTCGACTGGTCTGATCCTTGTGTTAACTGGTCCGGAGTGGCTGAACCCCGAGGGGCCGAGGTCGACTGACGAGGGATTCAGGTCGGCCAATGAGGGACCCAAGGTCTACCAGCGAGGGACCGGGTCGACCAACGAGGGATCCAGGTCTATCAACGCGAGACCGGGTCGACCAACGAGGGACCCAGGTCTACCAGCGAGGGACCGGGTCGACCAATGAGGGACCGGGTCGACCAACGAGGGACTGGGTCTACCGACAAGGGACCCAGGTCGACCAACGAGGGACCGGGTCGACCAATGAGGGATCCAGGTCTATCAACGAGGGGTCGGGTCGACTGATGAGGGATAGGGTCGACCAACGAGGGGCCGGGTCGATTAATGAAGGGCCATGGTCAACTTCCTTCGGTACCGATTAACCGGTACCCTTATACTGATTTTTCTTCGGTGGGTCCTGCGGATTGTTCTCCACCAACGGTCGCTCCCCTTCGAGGCCCCTGTCTCTCTGGTCTACCGTCCCTGACCCACGGTCTATACTCCGAATCCAGCTGGATTCTGGGGTCCCCATATCGCAAAAACAGGACTTCACCACAGCCGCCCCCTGCACTTGCTCAACCGTACAACGGATTGAGCACGCGCATGTCTTCACTTCCTTCGTCACGTAGGTCCTTTACTGTTCCCTTTGTTGCTCATCCATCTCTAACTCGTGTCGTTCCAGCCATGTCTTCCCCTAGTTCTGACCCACCATCTGCTGACCCACCGTCTGCTGACCCAGTCCGCTGACCCACCGTCTGAAGAGCCGACCTCGATAGTTTCCACGCCTTCAGTCGCCCCTGGTTCTGACCCCCCCCATCTGCCGAACCACCGTCCGCTGACCCACCGTCTGAAGAGCCGACCTCGATCGTCGTCGCGCCTTCGGTTGACTCTCCATGTGGAGAGGCGTCCTTGGCCGACCTTCCCGGGACGGTGTCTTCGCCGTTGAGTGCTGCTGAAACTGTTGTCGTTGATAGCTCTCCCGTTTCCACCGCTTTGCCTCCTGCCGAGACGGCAGATGCTCCTGTCACGCTGGCCTCCATGGTTGACAACCCGTCTTCCGCGCCAGTCGACCTGCGGGTAGCTCTGCAGGAAATGCAAGCTCTCGTGGACGTGCAATCTCACCGCATAGAGGACTGCGAGGGTCGGCTAGGTGTCCTTCCCCCTTCGGCCGCCTTGTTGGACACTCGTTGTGAGCGGTTGGAGGAAACATTGCGCAACAATTCCCGGCTGGTGGCCCAACTCCGCGAAGCTCTCCAGCGCGAGACTGCACTGGTGGATCGTCTGCGATAGAATATCGACCACATTCGGAGCCGTTACTCGCTTCTCGCCGCAGAGCTCGACCATGTCGATTTCTTCGATGGGCCACCTCCGGGACCAACTCCTCCTTCGGCAGCTTCGCCCCCGGCCGTATGTTCCCCATCGCGGCCGGCAAAGGATCTTGGTAAGCGGTCCAGGCGGCCGTCACCCCGTGTACCTGCTAAAGTTTCCAAGCCTCCGAGGCCCGACACATCCGCGATACCACTGTCGGAAGTCTCTGGTGGCCGCTCTCCTGTCATGCTGGAGTCTTTGGACGACGACCTCAGCGACGACAGCGAGACCCTTTGGGCGGCCCTGGCCAAGTTTCGTTCTTCTGGTCGGCGCCCCAC